>OY744516.1:210568865-210756365 GCA_963556195.1 Sepiola atlantica
TGAAATGTTCGTTAATGTCTTAATGACATTTTCCTTTGATGCCATTATGCCATTCTCTTTGGTGCGGTCAAACTATTTTAGTATTCTCTTTGTGGTCATGATAATATTTCTCTTTGATGCTATTATACCATTATAAATATTGATTGCGATTGTCATGTCGTTATGCTGTTCTCCTCGATGATATAATATCGTTCTTTGTCATGCAAGTATATCATTCTCTCAGATGCCGTAATGACATTTTCTTTTTTATCGGGATGGAATTCTCTTTGATGACATGTATCATTGCATTTTATGGTGTCATGTATTTCTCTTAGCTATCATCATGCAATATTTGTAAGTCGCCGTAAGACAATTGTTTTATTTTTAATTCCGTAATACTATTTCTTTGTTTTTAATTTTGTAATACATTATTATTTTTTTAATTCCTTAATAAATGTGTTTCTTTTTAATTACGTAATACAATTTTCTCTTTTTAATTCCGTAATACCTTTTTTTCTTTTTAATTCCGTAATACAATTATTTTTTCTTTTTAATTCCGTGATATAATTTTTTTTTATTCCGTAATACATTTTTTCTTTTTAATTCTGTAATACATTTTTAATTTCGTAATAATTATTTTCTTTTTAATTCCATGATACAATTTTTTTCTTTTTAATTAGGTAATACAATTTTTATTTATTCCGTAATACATATTTTTCTTTTTAATTCTGTAATAATTTTTTTATTCCGTAATATATGTGTTTCTTTTTTTAATTCCCTGATACAATTTTATTCTTTTTAATTCCGTAATACATATGTTTTCTTTTTAATTCCGTAATACAATTTTATTTTTTTTACATTCCGTAATACATTTTTTTCTTTTTAATACTGTAATACAATTATTTTCAAATTAGATAAAACTTTGCACAACATTTTTATTTGATAGGTTCTATAAGTGTGTAGAATTTCAGCATCATTAGTCAAGGCAACCCAGAGATTCAGAAAGTTCAATCATGAAATCATGGTATCTGTGTGTACGTACGTACGTACATACATACGTATGCGCCACCCTGTATCTTATCAACTATGTGATGGATTCAGCTGATTTTTGGCAGAGATAGATGTTCTAGGGTCTAGTTGATGGCATTGTAATTTCAGTTTACCATATACCTTTGTTTTCCGGAAAATACCAAAAAACCTTATCAGAAGGTAATGTATTGAGGCTTAGCCTTCACAAAAGTAGTGACATTCCATGAAAAATGCCATTATACTGAAATCATATCCCCTTAATAGGGTTAAGATGAAAATTCATATACACTAAATGTACAAAAGCAAGGAAATTCCCAAATGTTTACACTTTTATTGTCATTAAGGGTATGACTACATATCACCATAACCATTTCATTATCACATCACTACAGTATAAATCTCTATGCATGAGTGGATGAAGTGTGTGAGGTGCTCTGAAGAAAAATTCCTACCAGTAAAATACATAGCTCTGTTGTGCTCACATACCCTTCATGACAAGAAAAGAGTAAACATTTGGGAATTTCCTTGCTTTTTTACATTTAGTGTATATGAATTTTCATCTTAACCCTATTAAGGGCATATGATTTCAGTATGCTGGCATTTTTCACTCTCTATCCTTCCCAGATCCAACACAAAAAAGTATATATATATATATATATATATATATATATATATATATATATATATATATATATATATATATATATATATATATATATATATATACATCATAATACAAAATGAATTCTATTATAATTCAAAGTTCAAGCAAAGTATCTAAACATCCTTAACTCATGAGTTTTCAAAGATAATTCTTCTCCTTATGGGACCATTACCACAGTGGTATTACTGCAGGTAATAAAATAAATTACACTTTGAAAATACATAAAAATATATACACAAATACATAAAATTATATAGCATCAAATATATCAACCCAAAAACATACTTATATATATATATATATATATATATATATATGTGTGTGTGTGTGTGTGTGTGTGTGTGTGTAAGAATTCAAAAGATATGTCGTTCCGGCAATTATGTTTTAAATAGTATATCCATTGCTAGACGCGTTGATGAAAATGGTGCATTTTGAACATATGCGTTCTGGACCCAATTTCCGGCGGCTAATAAGAAAAAAACACTAAAAATTACTTACATATAATTTTCCAAAGTTTTACAGTTTTGTGCTTTATAACTGTAGCTTTTATCCTGTGTTTTAGTTTTCTTTCTTAAACTTTATCGTATTCTTTTTTTTCTCTTCGAAATACGATGAGAATCTTTTTGTAGTATTTCATGAAAAAACCCTTTAGTTATTCATATATGTCTCCTTTTATAACAACTAAAATATTTATAATGTTTATCTAAAAACTCGTCTATGAGAAGATATATAGGAATGGCATCAGAATATTTTTGTACATATCATATATCCAAATAGCGTTAGAAAACTTTACTAGCGTCAAGCGGAACTTGTATCAAAATATGTACTTTCCTTATGTGGAACACATTACCACGGAACTGCTACTCTGCATAGCACAACATAGTCGTCTTCAAATTCAATGTCACCAGATTCCTGTCATGAACCGTCAAAAGTACTAAAGTTTGGTTATTCGGTCATCACTTCTAATCCTCTCGTATGGTTCCTCATCTCTCAACAGAAAACTTCTCATAAACCCTAATGCTCAATTGCCTTTTAGTCTGTATAAATTGTTATCTCTTAGTAAAAACACACTCACAATAGTTTATGCGAACATGAAGGAACGTAAATACCAAATTATTCGACTGTTCCCACTGTAGAATTATTGTCGGGAAAGCTCTGGATCCCAACAAATATGCAGGCGTCGTCTAGTATCAACTGTGTTGTGTTGCCAATTAGATGTGTTGGTGTGTTGTTTAAAATTCGTAGCAGTTGTAGTCATGGTAATCACACTAAGTTTTATATCGTTCGTCTTTACCCCTTCGTGTTTGATTGCATCCGTCGTCGTAATAGTGGTTGCAGTTTTACAAAATGATAACAGCACATTTGCTATTTCTTTCTTCTTTAACATTGCTGTTAGCATCTTTACACATATACAGCAATATTATATATTCCCTCATTCCTTTATAGTAAAGTGAAAGAGGATATCTGGAAAACACGTCTGCTTTGACCGACGTATAAGAAATAAAAGAAATCAGACAATATAATTTGCCCCGTTTTACTCGAGTCCTCCTGCGACGTCACATCCTTCGAACTAAATTTCTAGTGAACGTTTCTTTTTTTTGCAATTTTATTTTGATGTAGAAATCTCCTCTTCTTCTTCTTACCACATTTATATATCATATTACTACGTGAACAGTTCTTTAGATAATCATTAATCTGCGGAAATACATTGTGATGCCATGGTTCGAATTATGAATGAATTTGGTTTATATCTCTGTGTATCTCATGACAATATAATAAAAATGTATGGTTCATCGTTGAAATACCAATATTACCTCTCATTTCTATTTCTACATATAAATAATATATAAGGTAATCGATATTTGGTAGAAATATGAAATGAAATAAACTAAGCACAGCAGTGAATGAATAATAAGAAAAGTTTTAATATATCTTTATATCAGACTTTGACGGGAGATATATTTATAGATGAATGATGTAGGTTGGAGAGAACATACAATTTGAGTATATATATATATATATATATATATATATATATATATATATATATATATATATATATATGTGTGTGTGTGTGTGTGTGTGTGTGTGTGTGTGTGTGTGTGTGATTTTTGTAAAGCTTACCAAAGCATTCCGTTCAGGAGCCCAATCAACACCACAAAAGATGTTTTCATTCAAAAATTATTTATTTATCATTTTTCAAATCAAAGAGTTTTTTTTACCTACACGTGTTTCAATACCAAGCAGGTACTTGATTGGCAGATCATCAGGGAAAATTAAGTACCTTGAATATGAGTAACAACAGCCGGCAATACATAATGTGATGTTTCTTTTCTTGAGGTCACTTAAGAAAGGAAGAAAAAAATAAAGTAAGGTAGAGAATAAAAAATGTATGAAAATACATATATATATAAAGAAATATATATATAAAAAATTATATATATAAAAAAATATATATAAAAAATAAAAAATGATAAAAATAAATATTTTGGAGGAAAAGAAACGGCATTTCATATAAATAGGTATGTGGTCTGTCCATCTGTCTGCCCGTAATCTACATTTTTTAAACGTAATAAATTAATTACAAAATAATAAAGAACACTGCATTTAACTAATCTCATATACAAATCGAATCAAATTTACATATGAATAAATGCGAATCTTTGCTACGTATATTACCATCAACAGCTTTAGGTCTTACTTAAATATAATGATACAGTATGTGTAGTAATCCCGAAATTTCCTCAAACAGAACCCGTTTTTACACATTTGCATATTAATTTATTTTTAAGTTGTTAACACATTAATATTCTGTAATATACATTTATAATTTGCATTGCCAGATTTAATTATATTATTATAATATTTTCCACAATAGTAATATTATTATAATCATTAAAGGATTTAATTAAGGAGATTTTATAAAAAAAAACGATAACGGTTTAAAAACGTTTTTAAACTTTTAGTTTAAAGGGAAAAAATTACATAAACATTTCCGGCGCTGATGTAAAGAGAACAGATACTACACTTTGTTCACAGCCAAAAAGGCCAAGGAGCAAAAAAAAAGATTTTATTTTTTTTTAAAAACACAGCTTTTTAACAACAGTTTACAACTTTCAGTTTTAAGGGAGATAATTACATCAAAACTTCCGGCGCTGATGTAAATATAACATAGACTACACTTTCATATTAGCCAAAATTATAAGAAGAAATAAAAAAAAGGATTATTTTTTGACTAGACATTTTTAAATGTATGAAACACACCTCTATTTAATCGGAATTTATAAGTGTAGTATCGGTTCTGTTGTCATAAGACCGTCTTCCCAGGAATTACGATCTCCGTTTAAAAGAGTGTGGAGGAATCCTCCGATGTATAACATCCTTTTTTATATTTAAAAAATTTTAAACAACTTTTTAAATTACTATATACTTTAAATTAAAATTTGAATGGAACGAAAATAAATTTCTGTTCGTCTTAGGGCTTATTACGTTTGATTTTCGCACACATATTATGGGTGAAATTTTAAATTGAATATTTTATCCCAAAATAAAATTCCAATTTATTTTTTACAGACTCGAAAATCAGATTTTAATGCATGGCTAAATTGCTGGCAGCCATGTCGTAATTTTCTATTATTTTCCTTCGTGCTTAACATCTATGAATATGAAATACGTTTGATGTAATTTTATTTATAACAAAATTGTGGTGTCTGCGTTTAGTTTCTCGTCTATAAAAAACGAAATAAATAAAATATTGTAGTGTCGGCGTTCGGGCTTAACAACCATAAATAAGGTTCTTTACTTTTATTTACAAAATAAATAAACGAATAGGTTAACATCATCAATTACGTTGAAAATTATTTGAATTGTCCGAAACAATTTGTTTCTTTAAATACGTATTGTATGTAGTTCTTTCACAATTGAATATGCGACCAGAAGGCGCATATATTTGCTAGTAGTTAAAAATAAATTAAAATCAATTAATTATTGATCAAACGATGCTGGAATCATAACTCAATTTTTATTTTCAGCAGTGATAGTATTGAGATTTTACTTTCTTGTAGCACATCTGCAGTGACAAGGTTGCTTCGTTCTAAATTTAGTACATTTTCACAATAGTATTGGAGCTTATAATTGTTTGTTATCGTTAGTAACATAAACTATTTGTTATACACAATTTTAGATATACCTGTCGCGTAATATTGCAGCTTATATGTGATTAGCTAATATAATAAATATACAATTATAATGGATTACATTTTAAAAAGATTATATTTTTTCGTTTGGTGTGTAAGTTTTATAGCAATTTACCGTTTGCATTATTAAATATACATTATATACAATTAATTGAATACAAGTTGAAGGTTCACTGTCTAACTATGTAAGACCGTCTTACCCTAAACACACCTGTCGTGTTTTTCTTCTTTTTCATCTTCTTTGGATTTTTTGCTGTGTTCAGATTCTTGCGCTATCGGTAGCCAGTCCCCTAAGTATAGCTAACAATGTGCATACATTATAAAAACAACAAACAATAGACATAGGTATTGCCATTGTTTACAACACTTTTTGAACACGTGTGTGAGTCGTTGCTTGTGTCTATATCTGAGTTTAATTCCAAGAACTCAGATTGGGTAAACCCCGCCTTTCTCACCTTCTCACTTTCTCCCTATCTCAGTCGCGCTCTGTTGCCGATTTGCCACTCGATACCATTCACTGCCGATCTCTCTCGCCCATCTCCCTTACAGCCAGCGTCTTCCGAGTATATCTACTCTCGACCGTAAATGCTAGATCTCCGGGTTTTCTTTTCAGTTACCGCCGGAACTCGCCGCATCTACGTGTTCCTCGGCTAACTTTCACCAGATACTATATAAGTTCTTCCAAATTCTCTATATTCACCCCTCTCTTGCCGATTAATGACTAACTGTCCATTGCGTCATTTCGTCTATGTAGCACAATGGGTCCATTTCTATAAACTTCTTAGTTGATCTCTCCCGGTGGTCCTGTTTGTAGGGTGTGTGCACCCTATAATGCCCCATTAGAAATAAAGAGAGTAGGATTTGAACTCGACAGCCGATTTCAATTTCAACTATTACATTTGCTTTATTTACGCCTGCGCTCAATATGTTTGAGAAGTAACAAGTTGTCGGTACCTGATGAGGCATTTATACTAGGTTAGTTGAGCGAGCCTCTTGTGATAGAAGGAGATTTTAAACTTGATAAGCGGTACGCGGTCCTATGTATTTCGCGGTCAGGAAAGATGATTTTGACGGTGTTAATTTTGCAGATTCTTGCAAGGAGGCGTCCTCACAGATGCCGCGCTGTGTATTCCTAAATGCTCACCCAACTAGCTCAGCATCCGTTAACTTCGTGAATCTATCGAGAACTTGCATGTCTACGTTACTATGCCCCATGTTCTTGTCGGGGAAGTGTATTGATGCATTTTTTAACAAATTGCAATCTCTATCATTGGTTTTTGTTTTGGTAGTAGCTTCTTTTGAATCAAGTTTTGTGTTTAATCCGCGATGTCAGTGCGCGCAGCTGTCTTGCTGCAGAATAATTATAAATTAATTCCTTGCGTGATATCGACTCCACCATTAGAATTCTTCATCTCTCTTTTTCTGCAAGTGAGGTGTTTTTAATCACATTTTTTTCATCCTTCACCTGCTACACATTATCGTCACGTTTGGTCCTAATTTGACAAGGACAAAAAATGGCGTGTAACTAAATCGTGTAAATGATGCAACAGACAGGCTGCATTGCAGCATGCAAATGCATATGATACAATGATGCAACAAATGCATATGATACAATGATGCAACAAATGCATATAATACAATACTACTCGAAAACCAAGATGATAGATCAATCTCAAACATTAGTTAATCGCTGCAATTTAAAAGCAAGGAAGTCTATAAACCTGATCACTTTCGTTGTAAAGAACTATGTATTTAATTTAATTTTATTTTTCTTACTTATCTTCCTCCCACGAGGTAAGATGTGACACAAGGTCGGGAAAATGGGATTTGAAAAGCCAGCGCCCGAGAAGGTGAGCACTATACCCTACAAAAAATGGCTGGGCAGCTCTGTCGGCATTCCCCGGTATAGGCGCCTCAGGCCGTAAAAAATAAACTTACTCCTTCCCAAAGAGGGGAGGAAAAGCCTGGGAGGGTGAACCTCAGAGAACTGTGTTCCCAGCTAAATGGCAACGAATTAATTTTTTTTATTATTCATGCTTATTTAAGTTAATTTGAGAATGTTCTTTTATAAAATTATTAATATTTTAACGTATCATTGGTTTAACATTTATTATGGTATTATCAACTTGTGATAGACATAAGACACACACACATACGTATATACATGTATATATATATATATATATGGAAAATAAATACAAAAGCTATTACTTATGTATTTATCAACGTTTTGTCTTTATTTCAAGATTTTTCAGGAGGATTGTTCTGAAGACATAATGGAAGGGTATTTCCTTAGACGAATCATCCCAAAGAAGTATTGATATATATATACTAAACGTTGATAAATACATAAATAATATTTTTGACTTGCTTTTTTTATTTTCCATTACGTTGGAATATATGTTCCATTTTATATATATATATATATATATATATATATATATATATATATATATATATATATATATATATATATATATATAAGTGTTACTATAATTTGAAACTCCGTTGAAGTGATACACTTTGAAATTCTGGAACCAGAAAATATGACGTGAGATTTTGTTAAATAAATTCAATATTTATTAAATTAATTTTTTAATCAAAATTTTCGGTTTTATAAAACCCAATTCATGGTAATAAAGACAACATTTTTTATTTTTTTTTATTTTTTCCATGATCGAAATCTTACGGTGTAGCGGAAGATTGACGATCTGCTGGTTTTATCAAAGTGACAGTTTTTTTAATGTCCGATCTGCAGTCAAGCGCGCTAGAGCGCGTGTGTACAATAATGAGATAAGTGTTACTACACTTTGAAACGCCGTAGAAATGATACACTTTGAAATTTTCGAACCAGACAACATGACGCAAGACTTTGTCAAATAAATGAAATATATATTAAATCATTTTTTTAATCCAAATTGTTGATTTCATAAAACCCTATTCATTGTAATACAGACAATATTTTACTTATTTTCTTTTTATCATGGTCAGTATTTTACGGCTTAGCTTAAGCCTGACGATTTTCTAGTGTTATCGAAGAGACTGTTTTTTTAATGCCAGATTTGTAGTGAAACGCGCTGAAGGGCGTATGTACAATAATGAGATAAGTGTTACTAGAGTTTGAAACGCTGTTGAAATTATAAACTCTCTCTTTCTATATATATATATATATATATATATATATATATATATATATATATATATATATATATATATATATGAATATTTTTATTTACACATACATGTACAAAATATGCGACACTGGCATTATCGATCAACAGCTATTATAAACTGAGATCTCATCAGGGAGGTTAAGATCGGATTCTAACTCTGCCTGATGAGATCTCAGTTTATAATAGTTGTTGATCGATAACATCGACATGCTAGTGTCGCAGATTTTGTACTGTCTGTGTAAATAAAAAAAATCATATATAAAAGCTCTATTTGATATTGAGCACTTTTTATAAACCCGGTTGAAATTCTTGGGCTTACTACCCTGTGGATGTTTTACCTGGATTATTATTATTATTATTATTATTATTATTATTATTATTATTATTATTATTATTATTATTATTATTATTATTATTATTATTATTATATATATATATATATATTTATATATATATATGAAGTTAATTAAAAAATAAATAGATTTAATTAAAAAATAGTAACTACAACAATAGTAAATTGTATATAAGTGAGTAATAGAGCGGAATATCAAAAGCAAACCTTTTATTAATACAAACAGGAAGAACCTAATTTTATTTGACGAAAGATCATGAGTTACCAAAAAAATTGAGAACTAAAATTTAATAACGGTAAACATATACTATAGCAAAAGCAATGAAGGGACCTAGAAAAACTGATAATTGTGAAATATATATAATTTCTTATTAGAGATACTACACCAGTTAGACATCTAGAAAACACGCAAATAAAAATGAATAAGTAACTAAGAACTAAAGATGTTTATTACTTTAATTTTTTCTGTTTAGTTTCTATCTAAGTATTTTCTTTAATTTCCAGCATTTTTGTAGAGCTCTAAAAGTATCCTAAATTGTTGAAGTGCTCAATATCTAAATGACAGCAAATGTGTTAAAACGCAGTGTAGTCCTGGCAACAGTTTTGAACGAATTAAAAATCAGCATTAATTTACCAAATAGTAAGAAAAACTGAAAAAGGGACAGTTTAATATAAAATATTTAAATAGTTTAAAGTAGCAATTTATTAAAACGTAATATTCCACTATTCATTTTTAATAGACTTACTTGTGCATTAAAAAAATATAAGCGTGTTTACTTGTTTTTTAAAGTAAAATAGAAATATTAAATTACTATAGATGAAGTGTTTTATACCCTAAAAATATGTTTCGGGACGTTTGTGAATCCTTAACTAAAAAGCTCCAGCGCCTTAATTTTTAAGGAATTTACAATTTTGATATGTATTAAGCATAATTAGATATGCAATATTAATGTTTGTTTTTTATTGATTATAATTAAATTGTCTTTTTTCAACTAAAGCTACAACCGAAAGAAAAATAAAAGTTAAATTATACTTACTGTAAAAGTATTAATCACTAAATATTCACAATATAGTGTTTATATGCTAAGTAAACGTTCTGTTAAATTACCCCCTTACGCTCAAGCAAGGTCAAATGTGGTTTGGGCTTTCTGGTAGACTCGTCCTTTGAGCCATCTACACATTGCATTCAAGCTGCAACAAATCAAGGAACACCATATTTCTTATTCCACGCTCCTCTGCAAACTCGCCCCTGAAATATTTCTCCCACTTTATGTCTCCTTCGCAAAACCATATTTAAGTATGGTGTCCATATGTGATCTGCCCTACGAAAACAGACTGAAACAGCTAAACCTTTACTCTCTTAAGCACAGACGATTATGTGTGATCTCATTTTGGCCTACAGTCACCACAATAGAGAGTACGATCTACCTTAGGCTCTATTACTCACCCCTGTACTAAAAAGAGGTCTCGACAGGCATCAGCAGAAACTGTTTTACCGCCAATTTCGATTGAACGGGAAGCCGCTGTCACAGTCAGGACTTTTTGACATAGGAATGGGCTTCGAAGAGATGTAGTAAATGCGCCAACGACGCAGCAATTCAAGTCGATTTTGAACAGGTCCTGGGCCATTCTATGCTGCTCTGTGTAAATTTCTACCACGTTGTTTTCCCCTACATGGCAACAGGTGTATGCATGTTTTATTTTTTGTCAAATTTATTGAATTGAATTTGATTGAAAAAAAAACGCCTCACAAGACACCACCAGTAAAATACGTGGACGTTTAAACACACATTTCGTGGCTCCCAGTTTCAAATAGAGCAACGCTCCATGCCTGATGCCGTCATTCCACAATAATCTTTAAGCGAGTATTTTCGCCTGGAATTAAAATTGAAGACAACAACAAAAAGAAAAGAAGAGTATGAAGAAATACGCTTTTATTGTCGTCATTAACTTCTCTTTTATCGCCAGCCACGAATCGTTGGGGTTGTTGGCTTTCTTATTTATCAGTGATGTTGAGACACCTCAAAATGACTACCTTTTCTTCTACTGCCCCACTTCTTTTAGTCATGTGGTTTTACATCCACTTCTGGCTACCAGCTTTAGGTGACATTTGGGTACATATTCGCTAACTCCATGACCCCGATATTCCGAGTACGTGTGAACGCCGCCATGAATATGCAAATTATGATATATATATATATATATATATTTTCAATTTTAATTTTTTAACGGCCTCAATTTTTGAAATGTTAAATTTCTTTTCTTCTTCTTCTCTTTCTCTATCCCTCCATTTCCTTCTCTCCATATATGATCTGAGGTTAAGATCGGATTCTAACTCTGCCTGATGAGATCTCAGTTTATAGTTACTGTTGATCGATAACATCGACATTCCAGTGTCGCAGATTTTGTACATGTCTGTGTAAATAAAATTATCATATATAAAGCTCTATTTTGATATTGAGCACTTTTTATAAACTCGGTTAAATTTCTCTGGATTACCACCTTGTGGATATTTTTCACCTGGATTATTACCATTATTATTATATATATACATATATATACATTTTAAAGAAATAAACTAAACACACATAAGGGGTGTCCGCATCATATATTATTTCGACTTAGATGGGTCTCATCAGACGCATAAACAGCCACACTTCGGAACTGAAAACATAATGTTAATACAAAAGTCTTCATCCTTTGTTGTAAACATTTTAAAAAAATGTTTTATATACCTAACAAATGTTTTTTTCTGAAAGCATTTTACCTCTTTCCTTACGTTTTAAATTCTAAGATGCTTAATAATGAACTTTCCCAAATTTATATCTACTTGCGAGCCATTCGCGTTTTTAAATTCAGATTTAAAAAGATACATTTTCACCGTTAGTCCACACAACATACGGACGCCAATATTTCATCACCACCAGGAAGGATTCTTACGTATACATATAAAAAATGAGGTTAATACCTTATATTTGTTCAGAGCTCAGATGATACTCGTTATATCGAGTGAAATATAGTAAAATCAAAGTCAAAATGAAAATATTTGTTTTGATTTTAATAAAATAATATACACATCTAACAAATGTTTTTTTTTCTGAATGCATTTTGCCTCTTTCTTTACGTTATATATATATATATATATATATATATATATATATATATATATATATATATATATATATATATATACTAGTAACATACCCATTTAAATTTAACAGTTCAAGTATTCAATTTATTTAGAGAATTGCTTGTATTTTAGCTGTCCTTCAATTGTGTAAGTCCCTATTTACTTGATCCTTAAGAGGACAGAAAGACACACGCACGGGGTTTCTGATGAGAGCAATACAACTGTCTCAACAGTGGCACTCTGAATTGGAACAAGTATTAAAATTGTCTCAGTCTAGAAGGATCTCTTCATCACTGATTGAAGACAGAAAAAAGATGAAGCATAATAACAGAAAATATACTACACTTTAATCCTAGCCAAAAGGTCGTAAATATCCTACATATGTTACCCTATGTTTACTATTGATTGAGAGGTGGAGACAAGGTTGCATATTTCCAAAATATATTAGTGCAAGCGAATTGGTATCCTGGACAGCACTTGAACATGACATTCATTGTTCACAGTTCGGACAAATACCATTACACTACTTGACCTCTCCAGTATAAATGAAAATCGAATATCGATCAATAAATACTTAAAATGAACGAATACAGTATCTTCTTTGCTAGAGTAGCTCTCTATCCGACACATCTTAAATTAATTTCAATTTCTTTTTATTTGTTTCATTATTCATTTCATGGCATGATTAGTCTACTTTTTATTGCAACGTAAATGAACGAAACAAAACGCATAGAAATAAAACGCAACTAAAAAAACGAAAAAAATAAGATTAATTTTAGATGTGTCCGATAGAGGGCATCTCTAGCAATGAACATATAACTTGGTTCATTTTAATCATTTATCAGACGTTTTAATGACATGTATGTCAATTGCTGGTGAAATTCGTTAGACTGCACTAATGGAATGTATTATACGTTTCTGTTTTAAAGTGTAGGTTTTTCTGTTGAGATTAATTCTTTTAGAGATATGGTTTACTACAGGGACATATTCATAAATCATATCGCTAATATATGCATGCACACACTATATGTATATATATATATATATATATGATGAAAATTATTGTCATGATATTCCGACGTTATAGTAAATAAAATAGGTAAAAACTATATTATTTATATATTAATCAACGTTTCGTCTTTATTTCAAGACTTATTCAGAATGAGTGATTTGAATATAATAAACTTTTTTTTTAATTCTATTCTTCAAATCAATCCTCTTGAGTAAGTATTAAAATAAAGATGTATGCATTAATACATTTGGTTTTACTTTTTTCATTCTCTCTCCCTTTCTCTCTCCTCCCCCCTCTCTCTCTCTCTCTCTATATATATATATATATATATATATATATAATTTATTTCAAAACTACATGTTACATATTTCAGAATCGTACCGCGGTTTCATCCAGATGGGTTGACTTTTTAAATTAAAAAAAATGTCTTTACCCAAAGAGATTTGTCAATGTACTGAAATGAGGTAAAACAAACTCCCAATGAGAAATGACGCTCATCGATAAAACACCGGTGCATTACTGAAGTGTATCTTTGGAAAAAGTTTATTGGTTGGGAATTATTGAGTTTTATTTCATTTATAGTTTTGTTGTTTGAAAAGGTGTTTATTTTATTCTACTAAGTGTTTTATTTAATTATTTATGTGTAGTTTTGTAGTTTTCATTGTAAAAGGATTGTATTTTGAAGATCGTTTATAGACTGTATGAGATTTTCAGTGTATTTTAAAATAAAAAAACAGAGGGGGCGTTTGAATTAATCGTTTAAAATGGTGTATTACTTAAGTCTGTTTTGAAGTGGATACCGGGATTAATTTTATTTCATAGATTTATTATTTATAGTTTTGTGTTTTAAATAGTTTTATTTAATTTGGTGTATTATTTACTTATTTATTTGTCTGTAGTTTCTTATTTTAAAGACAGTCTTGAAAAACAAAACAAAGGTGGATAGCGTCTGAATTAATCGTTTAAAAACAGAGAGTTTTTACGTGTCCGTGTTGAAGGAAGTCTTGATCAGGGTTAAATATGATATATGGATCTTTAAAAATACAATATAAACATGTAAAAAGTGTTTTGATTTTGTAAGAGACAAGATTAAATTAGAGGTATTCGCTGATATATGAAAGTGAAGAAATTGAAAGAACAGTAGAAAAGTATAGTTGTGGTCGTCCGATGTTACATGAGGATAATGAAATTAAAAGATCAGATGGAAGATCGATTATGGAATGATTTTTATATTTGTCATTGCATGGAATGCACCTATAATATATATATATATATATATATATATATATATATATATATATATATATATATATATATATATATATATATACACATATGTATATATATACACACACACACATATATATATATATATACACATATATATATATACACACACACACACACATATATATATATATATACACACATATATATATATTTATACACACACACATATATACATATGTGCTGAAGCTTGCAATAAAAATCCATACAGCTTGCATTTTTAAAATGAAATACAATTTTGTTTAAGACATAAATGATTCTTAACCAATAAACTTTTCTTCAAAGAGACACTTCAGTAATGCACGGGTGTTTTATCGATAAGGGTTATTTCCCATTGTGAGAGAGATGCCGATATTTTTTATATAATTAATAAAACACTTCGGACTGTCATCCATCCTTTTCCATTGAAAATAAGTATACGACATTGATATATATATATATATATTTGAATATTTTCCCCACGCTTACTTTCACTAGTATTATGTATACAACCATCACATGATCTAGACACTACACTGTCTTCACTTAAAAGCAAGGAGAGCGTCGCTGTTAAGAGTTCGCTCACAAACGGTTTGCATGGAGAAATACTGAAAACTGTTTTCCTTTAGATTAAAATGAAATTTAAACCATAGTTAAATTACCAAAAATTATGTCTATTTCTAAAATTTCAGCAAATTTTGATAATATTAATAGGGTGCCGTACAATACTCCCCCCACACAGACACACACTGAAATTTAAACCATAGGTCCACCGAAAATTCAAATAGGTCCAATTTAAATAAAATACATATTAAATAAGGATGATTTGATATATATATATATATATATATATATATATATATATATAACAATGTCGAATTATTATTCTCATTGAAAAAGGACAGAAATATTTGATTTATTAAATAAGGAAAAACTTTGTATATTATCGATTTCTGAAACAAAATTGTATTTCATATATATATATATATATATATATATATATATATATATATATATATATATATATATATATATATATATTGCACTGTTCAATATATTGAGATGTGTATTATACCGATAGATGATTATTAAACAATACATCACTTATCTTAAATTTAATTTAAGATTCTAATATATATATATATTCATATATATATATATATATATATATATATATATATATATATATATATATATATATATATATATATATGTGTGTGTGTATATATACATATATATATATGTATATATATATATACATATATATATATATATATATATATATATATATATATACATACAGTAGGAAAACCTATTTAATCTCGTGATTATATGTGCTAAAAGTGAGAGATACAATATTTACAACTTTCTAGAAAATCGAATTGTGTTTGTTTTTGAACATTTATTTGCTGTTCATTTAAAAAATAAATTTTAAGGCCGTTCTAACAAACAATGATTCAGGCCTCACAGCCAGGTTATGTGAACTATTGGTCAACTTTTGGTGCAATAATGAGAAAATGGAAACACACAAATTCGCTATGCATTTCCTTCGGTCTGGTGCTACACGCAAACTCTCTCAACTTGAAGTGCGTCTCATGCTGAGAAAGGTGGAGGAACAACGTATAACTACACGGAAATAGTTTGTTCATTAGAACAAGATATCTATGGTTACAATCACCAATATGACCATTAATAACTTACTGTGTCATAGTGGACTGAAATCATGTAATGTCTGTATGGTGAGCACATGGATGATTCAGAGAAGGGTTAAGATGTGGTAAGACGAGACGATCATTACACCTATTGGTATCAACTCGAGTTGCTGTGTTTTGAAAGAAAACAACTGACTTGAATACCAAGAACATGATCTCAACAATTGTTTCTCTTTTAAAGAGACGGGACTATCACACTGAACGAGAGAAAAAATGGGTGTAGACATATACAGTCAAATAATTAGTTTACACTGTTTAGCGTCAGCCAGGAGACTGAAGATGTGTCGTAATTACGTGTTCCCGCAGGCCAATAAACAAGCATACAACTAAAGCAACAGAATGTTTCTCAGAAAGAAATGGAATACGGTAATGGAGTTACCTAGTCGGTCTCAAGACAATAATGTGTTAGTGAATGTGTGGAGAGATCTGGATCTTTAAGTTGTCGAACGACAACGTACACACTTTTGGGATTTTGCAAAAATCCCCTCATCAAATCTATAAAACTAGTTGCGATTGCGAACAGAGATAGCTACAGAATGTGTGGGTAGATCTGAATCTGTAAGTTGTAGAACGACAACGTACTCACATTAAGCGTATGGCAGAAATCCCCTCTTAGAATCTAGTAAAGCTGCTACCTAACTACACGCAACATCTAGTTGTGCTTGCGAACAAAAATCCCTAAGGAATGTCTGGAGGGAGCTGAAAATTTAAGTTGACGAACAACAACGTACACATTTTAAGTTTTAGGCAAACATCCCCGTCCTAGAATAATAAAACACGGCACCCAATTAAATGAAACGTCTAGTTGTGCTTGCGAACAAATAACTATTCAAAGCGTGTTATGCTTTACTAAGGAGTGAAATACGTATTTTTTAATAAAATACAAATAAATATTTAAGGTGATTTTCTAGATATAATTTATATCCTATCACTTACAAGACTGAAAATTATAGACCGTTTTTTTTATTGTTGTCATGTAGCAAACGGAGAGTATATGCAGGAGCTGAAAATGAATATACGCATAAATCGTAGTTTATATCACATGTACAAACATTTCACAACAAAAGACAAAAATATGTTGGCAAATAAACTTGACAAATATACTTCACTAATGTCGTATTTTATTATTGGTTTTGTTAATTGCTTTTAATAATGTTCAATGACTGTTTCCGTCAGAAAACCAAGAAATAACTAAAACGGACTTTAGTTTATTTTATTATCACACAACGATATCATAGTATAATATTAGTAATGATGCTTTGGACTGATTCCGGCCATGACCGAAGAGTTACCTATTGTAATAAATTCATTGTATACTATTCATTGGACACATGTTGTAGTTTTATTTATTTATATATTAGTGTGTTGGACGATTAATCGGAATTTTTAAATCAGCAAAATCAGAACTTTTGTGGAATCATATCGGAACAATTTGTGCCTAATTTTCGATTCTTTTAGTTTGGGTGTGTGTGGGTGGGGGTAAACAAAATTTACCATTGCTATCATGAATTATGAAATGATGAATATTTGTTGATTTCTAAACTACTAGTAAAAGTAAAATCTATATATGAATATAATAGCGAATTAAGATAAAAGTAGAACCGGCACAAATGATAGGGTTCAAATGACACAACTAAAATTGGCATGTAGAAAAATATTGGTGACATTTTCTACAATGAGTTGTCAAAATCACTAATTTCAATCAGTTATGAGGAACACATTTAGAAAAAAAAAATTATAAATATCTATTCGTGTAACGTACACCACCACTCAGTGTATGTTACTTTGGAGAAACTATATGCACACATTAAACAGGATTTTACAGTAATCCAAAAATTAATTAAAGGTCACTAACTGTATAACTAGATATGTAGAAAAGAATCGGAATCGGTACTTGTATCGAAATCGAAAATTTAGAAAAGAATTGGTAATTGAATCAGAATCAGGATAATTTTGAAATCGTCCCATCACTAATATATATATATATATATATATATATATATATATATATATATATATATATATATATATATATATATATATATATATAGGGTATGTGGCTTCAAAACACCGTCGTGATAGTATATGGAACAGGTAAAGGGTGATTCCATAGGTTGTATTAGTTCCTACTAGCGGAAGACTATATGATAAAGTATACTTGTTTTGTTTGATTAAATGTTCTTTTTCATTTGAAAAGATAAGTTAAGCCAATCCTTGGGTTGGAGAAAAGGATCGTTTTTTTACATTGAAACATTTATTTCTGTTTAATCCAGTAAATACTGCCTTTTTTCAAACAATATTGACGTAGAAATAAGGTTATTCACCGATTTAAAACTCGAGAAGCCTCGTTAGAAACAAGCAACTCTTTTCCGGGAATGCGTATTTCAGAATTAAAACGTCTTCAGCTTTCTACATGAGACTTTATATATTGTAAATACCGTTTTAGACAATCTTATTTATTGTATTTAATTTAATGATGAGTGTTAACGCTTCTGTAAGTCAATACACTGTATTTTTACTTGTCTATATAAACAATGGTATTCAGTTTCGTAGTTATTGTAATTAACAAAAGCAAATAATTTTTCCTATTTGGAATTATCTCCCTTTTGGAGAACTCTCCTAGTTTACTAAACAATATAAGCACTAATATTGTACCGACATTTTATGCCCAATAAAGTGTTCTCAAGTTACGTCTGTTCTCGTTTCTCATTACAGTCATATACAGGTTAGTTGGAAAGTAATTCTCGATTATTAAAAGCTTGCAATTTTGTACTGAAATATTTCTTAGAAGTTATTCAAATGATCAGAAAGTGTTCAAGTGTTAAAGTATTAATTAAATAGCTGCCTGTGAACCGTATGAACTGATATAGCAATGAACTAGTTTTTTTACTCATTAATAACTACGTATGAAGACTAAAATCTTTGAAGAATATGGTTTAATGAGATAGATTTACAATTGAATAATCATGAATATTATAAGAGGATTAAACATCTCCACATACCACATACTCAAAATATCAGTAGACCGAGAACACAGCAATAAGCACATCTTTGACAGGAAAAAATATCCATGAAAGTGTGAGGGCCAAATAATATAATAGGGTGTAATTCGGCTCCCAGCCGGCTTGATAATAAATACTGGCGACCATATTGAGCCCTAAATAGAACTCCATGCTATATACTTGATTACCATATTGTAAGAATTATATTTTTGTAAGAAATTACGAAAAATATTCATAGATTACTTTCGAATTATCCTGTAGATTTTTATGACTGCTAAATATTCAAAAGGCATCAGGTAATATAATAATCTTTCGCAGATGTTCATAATCAAATTATATAACAAAAAAAAACATTTTTATTCATAATTAAAATTTGACAAATATGTTCACAGTTCAGCAACAATTAGTGATAAAATAAGATGTGGCACAGGGCCGGCATTGGGATGATTGTCAGCTGGGGTCCTCCTTGTCTATTCTCTTAACTAGTATCAGTCAACGAAATACTACATTTACTCTATGGATAAAACTACCCAACATAATATCCAATGGTTTGACGTTTTTCATTAACAAAGAAGATATGTACACATTTATCGGTAGGAGATGGGAGCGCTAAAAATAATAGAAACTGCTAAAAAATAAGATGGTAAGTGTGGTGGTTAGTAGGACTGTCCCAAATCTATCTTGGTGTGTGCTGCTTACTGTTTCCTGGGTTGTTTAAAGAGCTGACCACAACCAAGACAGTTTGGAAATGGGAGAAAAAAGGAATAACAAGAAGGAAGAGGGCTTATTTGTAAACTTAGTTGAAAGATTTTGCTAACTGGGATAGGCCTGATAAGACCTCAGGTCGGTGCGCACTATGCTTAGACAGGAAACACGTATTCGAACTTGTTTCGTCAAAACATACATAAAATAGCGCTGTGTGTCCACCTTTGAAACAGCAAAGTGTGTAGTTTTGATTTTGATTCTAGGTTATGCTTAAAGTGAGAAATAAGATCGTAATCAGCAGGCGACTCACCCCCGATCCCTATGTTTAAGCGTGAGGTGCACACTGCAAGTCTAGCTACGTCTACGATCGTGAGAACACCTACTGTTTCTCACTGGGCAATGAACGATTCACATTGTACACTACGCATGTAAACTCTAGTGGTACAACCTGCTCGGGGGCAATGCGAGCCATAACCTCGTTGACAAACTTCCTAAACGCAGGCAGCTTGCTGCAATTAAAGTAGGCGTGCTTTCCCATTCCGTCCTCAACATCTGTGAAGCGCAGGCAACAGGGGTTGAGGCTGGTTTTAGCTTTAAAGAGTTTGTCATTTAGGGGAAGCCACCCCTAACGCATCCTTAGGTCAGAGAAGAATCAGAGTGATTGAAATGTTACCAGCCTAGCGCAAACCTCTACTAAGAGCGGGTCTCCTTCTCCGACCATCGCAGCCGCTTTCCAAACGGACCCGAAGCGGTCCTCGCCACTTACTCCTAATATAGCGTCTTTCTAGACCGTGCAAGGTCACTGGACCCCAGCATTTATCTGAGCGCAGATCGGCATTAGTTGAAGAACAACTATTGCCCCTTTGTTCTACGTCGGCCTTCAAACAAGTGGTCGGGAATGAGGTTGGGAAAGGACTTATTAAGCTTAAGGCCCTATGCAGACTTTTCTATCAATGTTCCGCTCTGGAATGACAGTCTCCAGGAATTTCGGTGACTTGCCAAGTCGCCCCCCCCCCCTCCATCAATCGGATGTTGACTACATAATTTGGGTGAAGCGATCCGCGAAATGCTTCCGGAACCCCTACAGATTTACCGCGTCGATACGATGGACTGTCTTTCTAGGTTTTTATTTTTCACGAATGTAATACTTCGATCTGCGACGGACCACAGCACTAGGCTCTTTAGCGTCAATATTCACGGCTTGGTAAGGCACTCTTTTTAGCCTGATTATGTTACCCTTATACCGCTTGTTAGCCGAACGTTTCAGGTCCTCTACTTGTGGTATGGTATAGTAAGGGAGTCCCCGAGCCACTGCTAAGCCCACTCTATCTTCTAGCCGCTTTTCTGCTTCAGAACAATATTTCTGTTTTTTAAAATAGGAACTCGAAGACAAATTATTACATGAAATGTCATACATAGAAATTAACACAATGAAATGTGTTACACGAGAACGGTTTTACTAAAATTACTAGATTAAGCATTAAATAGTCTGGAAATAGTTGGTGTGCCGTAAAAAACCTGCAAACAACCACTCACACATTCTCTTTTATTTATAAAAAAATAAGGTGCTTTGAAAATGAAATAGATGTTAATGATATTCAGCAAAAGTTCTTAAATTAAAATAAGGTTTCCCTCCTGGTGGTTTTGCATTTCAATTCAAACAATGGATGCATAAAAGAAATGACAATAAAATAAAAAGAAATGATACAGATTGAATCCGATTGACATGTACGATGTTCAGATTGAAGATATCAGAAAACGGGAAAAATATAAACGATAACAAACATCACGACCGATGAACGACAAGAATAAGATTTGATCGATTATTGCCATCAACTGATGTTCGATTATTTGTCGAAAGGTTGATATTTTATTATTAAAAACCACGATATATGTGTGATAACAGAAAACCAAAATGTTATCACAATATTTAATTTAAAAGAATACTTCTAAAGTAGATCGATCAAAACTTACGAAACTGGGTTAGTCGAACAAAGATGAGAGGCAAGTATAGAGGTTAAAGATGATAGCAGACACATACAACTGAAGGAAGAAAATTATCGAAGACAAACTCTTACTTTCAATAAAGTATGAGAAAAAAAGAATTATACATTTCACAATAATATAATTTGCCGGATTAGCAGATTTTTACCCATAAAAAATTAGTCTTGTATAAATAATCCAGTCTTTTGTCTACATTATAGATACTATTTTTTCATTATACCAATATCTTTATTATAACCGGTTAACCATAAGCTACATACTTAGATTTTATCCATCGTTTACTGTAACTTATAAGCATTAAAGTAATTTCTAGCATTTGAATTGGATATGAAGGACTAACTTTACCATTATCAGCATTCTCTCATGTTAACTTTGCGAACTTTAAATTAAGCGAACATATTCTGTATCTGTTCATTTCACCCAAATTCTATTTATTTCAATATGCGAACACCGTGGACAATGCTGCATTTTGTGTATTTAAAACTTAATAATGTCAAATGCATATTAGCCGTACTAGGGGAGAAGAAAAGTCACCTTATTTTGTCTTTTAGTCCTCACATTCGATGAGCAAGGTTTCTGACAAAGGAAGAATAACTGCTGTTTTCTGGGTCGCAATGTATCTATCTAACAATTATCGTTGGCTAGCTTTTGACCTTGAAGAACTATTTTTGGCCCCTTACATCAAGTGGCTTCATATCTTGTCTGGAGCTATTTCCATAAAATAAAATAAAAAATACATAAATCAAAAGTGTTTATCGTCATTAAAAACACATTTCATTAGTATTTTCTACAGTTATTTAACATATATCAAATAGATATTTCTTCGTCCCGTTCTTCGAACAAGCGATCGATGTGAAAATAACAAAAGTTGCGTACAATACCTTTTAAAACACGTAGAGATTTACATAGACTATTGTACTACGTTCTTTTATCATTCAGTTTAAGCAAACCTGATCGATCGTCGTTACTGCAACGTCTCCAGGCGGGACTGGTCAGAGGGTAGTTGTCGTTACCATGGTTAAGATCAATGTTGGCGCTGATACACGCTCATAATAAGTGCTGTTACGTTTATCTACTTTTCATACTTGGAGTTCAATGTGACTGTAAGACAATTCAAGGAATTAAGATCTACATTTCCATAGATCTTTGTTTACTCATAGATGTTGGTGCACTTGTAGCATTGTTTTATTCATAAACAGTAAAATACAGATTCGCAACCCCTCGATTCATTACCATCTATTTTAAGACGGGAGGGGGTTACCGACTGTCAGCACAGTCGATCATTTAAGTGAGGGAGTGCCATGGAACTGAATAGAATAATTTAGTGCGAAAATGATTTTCACGATTCGTTAGAATATAAATGTACTTTTACCGATCCCTTAATATAAATATTGATTTAAATATAAATTGATTTTAACGATCCTTTTAAATTTAGCATTCTTTTTAATGATTTACTTCTCATCTTTTTTTAACACAATTAACACAATTATTTCGTAAAATAACGTTTGAGTAAAAAATAAGAACTCGCAAGAACTAGGCTACCTTATCAGGCATTACCACGTCTTTTTGGTGTGAGTAGCTTTACTGCCCGGCGCCAGAGACTCTCTCGACCGTGAAAAAGGGCCGCCAGTATGAGCCAGGCTGTTTTAGGGCGAAATTCTATTCTATCTGTACCTTCGACTATGAATTTACTTTTAACTGTTCCGCCTAGCGCACTATTTTTAATCTTTTGGTCGCATTTCCCTCTGTATTTAGGGTTAGTATTAGGATATTAAAAAAACACATTTAGAATTCATCTCAGCTGTGAAGCTAACGAGAGCCCAACGCCCCATGCATTACTCACTCCTTTCGGATAAAAGTAAGTTTATTGCATGTCGCACGAGGCGCGTTCATCCTTGAGAGAGTGCAGACGAGACTGACAAATGGTGGAATTGCAATTTATTTATCTCTTATAATGTAAATTTATGTTTTTTTCTAATTTCGTCACGCCCACTGTACCTTCTCCGTTTCCGTCTGTTATTTTCGTATTGCCAACCATACTTCCGGTTAGCCAACAGGTTAATACAAGGCATGTATATCTTTTCTTTTTTTCATTCATATCTAATATTACATTCCTTCTAGTGTTGTTATATATATCGAATTACTTACCCTCTCTCCTCACACAAACATAATTATTCGCCTCTATGAAAGTGCGTTGTTGCAACGGTACTCTTCATTAGTTATGAAACAATACTAAGATTTAAATATTAATTCTTATTAATTAATTAAAGAATAAGGTAAAAAGAAATACCTTTTTAAGCATATAAAGATGCGATATCATTTTTAAAGAAAATAAATCGAAACCGATTTTGTTTTCTTCTTTATATAAACCTTCATTTTTTTTTTTGGTTTATAGTGATACAAATAATTTCGCCAGTTGAAAACCTGGCCTCATCAGTGTGTCTATATCCCGATGTTAATGGATTTGGAGGTTTCCCGACTACTGTTGTGGTAAACGGGCTTAGCGGAAGTTGTTGTTGTTATCCGTTTTCATGATGAGGCCAGGTTTTCAACTGGCGAAATTATTTGTATCACTATAAACCAAAAAAAAAATGAAGGTTTATATGAAGAAGAAAAAAAAATCTGTTTCGATTTATTTTCTTTAAAAATGATATCGCATCTTTATATGCTTAAGAAGGTATTTCTTTTTACCTTATTCTTTAATAAATGTCAAATAGATGCTTAAAAAAAATATGAACTTTAAACTTTATATCTTATTAATTAATATAATACTTACAGATTACAACAATTAATGGAAAAGTACATTTTTACAAATCTAGTATAAAGTCTTATATGGGATTCAGAGAAAGGAACATGAGTGACTTGGGTTCTTCGAGTTCCCGGGCAACGCCCGTGCACAGGTCCAGCTAGTAATATACATTTACGATATATAAACAGGTACCTGACTTACAACACAGAAATACGAGACCTATTTTAAACGATTTGTGTTAAACGTTTCTTCGAATACAAATAACACTTTTACTTCTTGTTCTAGTTTGTCTACACAAAATAGCTTCAGTGGGAGTTAACATATGTTAGCTTATTTAAGTGTTCGTGCCGGTAATCATTATAATATTGGAAACTTAATTTTAGGGATTGAAAAGACAAAAGGGGAAAAAGAAGCTAAAGAAATATGTTTAAGATGGACCAACTCAGTCTGCGCGTTTAACGATAAAAATATTGATATGATGTTCAAGTGTGTTGCTCACGTAGCATACATTGTAATTGAGTACCAGATTATTGTATACATGTTACTCATAGCAGATGAAGCTCTGCTATTCGAATTACTGTATTTGTCAAGCTAACCTATTATGGGGTTCACCTCTGCGTAGATCTATAGCGTATTCACCATTTTGTCCTCCTCTCTATAGTCTAATATATCTTCCTTAAATGCGAAAGATCTACTGACTAACATTAATTTTTGGACGCATCAAATCACGAGCCGGTGATTTACGCCTTTACGATAAAAATCTTATTTCAAACATAAGCGTGACAGACTGACAGGCATCCTATTTGTAACTTGAGAGGAACAGACCAAAGAAAATTCCATTAAAACCTGAAGTGCGACAGATCTACAAACACACACACACACACACACACACATATATATATATATATATATATATATATATATATATATATATATGTATATATATATATATATATATATATCTTTAGATAAGCGTGACAGATTGAATAATATTCTATTCTAAACGTGAGCATGAAAGACTGACAAACACTCTATTCCAGACTAAAGCATGTCAGACTATCTAATATTCTATTTCGAACTTAACTGCGTCAGACGGACGGATATTGTATTCCAAACTACAAAGTGACGGACTGACTAACAGTCTATTTTATACTAAAGCGTACCAGACTTAAGAACATGCTATTCAAAACATACGCATGACAGACTGACGAATATTTTTATTCACAAGTAAAGCGTGACAGATTAACGGAATTCTATTCAATACTTACGGGTCACAGACTAACAAAACTTAATTTCAAATTTAAATAAGACAGACTGACGATTATTCTATTCCTGACTTTAATGTGACATACTGACTAAACCTCTATTTTAAACTTATCATACTTATTACATTTTATGCCATACAGAAAAGTGACAGACTGGCGGACATTCTATTCCAAACTTAAGCGCGACTAACTGACGACAACTCTGTTTCAAACTCAAACGCGAACCACTGACGAACATTCTATTCCAAACTTAAGCACGCCAGACTGATGAACATTGTATTCCAAACTAAAGCGTGCCAGACTGACGAACATTCTGTTCCAAACTTAAGCACGCCAGACTGATGAACATTGTATTCCAAACTAAAGCGTGCCAGACTGATGAACATTCTATTCCAAACTTAAGCACGCCAGACTGATGAACATTGTATTGCAAACTTAAGCGTGACAGACTGACGAACATTCTGTTCCAAACTAAAGCGTAACAGACTGACGAACATTGTATTCCAAATTAAAACGTGACAGACTGATGAACATTGTATTTCAAACTAAAGCGTGACAGACTGACGAAAATTGTATTCCAAACTAAACCGTGAAAGACTGACGAACATTGTGTTCAAAATTTAAGCGTGACAGACTGACGAACATTCTATTCCAAGCTTATAAGTTACAATTTGACGAACATTTAATTCCAAACTTAAGCGTGACAGGCTGACGTATATTTTGTTCCGAACTTAAGCGGGAGAGACTAACAAAAACTCTCTTTCATACTAAAGCTGAACATACTATCGAACATTCTTTTTGTAACTTAAACAAAAGCGTGACAGCCTCACGAACACACAAAAGCCGATCAACTGTCGAACATCTGTTTCAAAACCTAAGTGAGACAGACTGACGCACATTGTATTTTAAACATAAGCGTAACAGACCGGCAAACATTCTTTTAAAAACTTGGGCGTGACAGACTGACGTACACTTTGTTTAAAACTAAAGAGTGACATTGTGACATACATTTTATTCCAAGCTTAAGCGTGACAGACTGACGAACATTCAATTCATAACTTAAGCGTGACAGATTGAAGAATATTTTGTTCCAAACTTAAGCTTGACGGACCGACGAAAATTCTGTTAAAAACTTGAGCAGGACAGATGGACACACAATCTATTCGAAATTTTAGCGTTAAATACTGATGTATATTCTAGTTACAAACATAAGCGTGACAAACCTACATACAGAACAATGTCACACAGAGTAACATGGCGTTGAATATAAAAAAAAACTCACTCATCGAAAAATATAATTCTATGCGAACCAGAAAACGTCTAAGCGTAAAAGAAATTAAATAAATCAGAATAGATGAGATTCACCGAAAATAAATAGATGAATGAACCACACACGCTTTGAGCATTTCCGATGGAAAATGCGTCGTAGGGCAATAAACATTTATCTTGCCGCACAATAATCGCCGCGGAGATTGATCAGACTTCAATGTATCTCCACCCATTTTCAACTCAATAACCTCTTCAGTAAACCATGTTTACCATTGATCAGATGTGATCATCTTAAATGGCCTGTCCGACCTCCATCGAACTAGGACGCCATTAATAATCTTATTGTTCCATTTTCAAGTATCGAACGAAGAGTCGCATGTCGAGATGCGTTGCTCTCTCGTCGGTAATGGATTATCGTATGTACAATAATTCGTCGGTAGTTGTCACGAAACGTAATACTAACATCCGGATTTAAATCTAACTTATTGAAGATGCATGGCTTACTCAGCTTATGAGCAGCCATGCTAGATCATCTACGATATTCAAACGATCACTTCCTATCCGAACTCTTTATTATAGTAGAAACCGCTTTTTAGTTCCGAAATAGACGCTATGGGTGATTGACAGTTTCAGCGGTGGTATTAATTTAATCCTTATGAGTTAAATCAACCACCCGTTCTTATCATCTAGACGAACGCGTTCGTGCTCAGATAAAGTTACAGCTCGTAATAAATATACATCGTAAGGCAGCGTTGCTTAGATATCAATGAAATGTGCTTCATAACGATACAGAATTTTCGTGAAGGTATAAAACATCAGCATGATAGGGTTTGGACAAAGTATTACTTATCAAAACACTATTTCTCGTCGTTAAACAATGATCTTATTAATTTTCCTTTCCTCTCTCTCTCTCTCTCTTACACACACACATACACACACACACACATATATATATATATATATATATATATATATATATATATGTACATATATTTATCAATGTATACATTTATGAGTTCCTACAAAAATATATATTTAATTATATACTTTTTATAATACATGAAAAGTTTCCAAATTGCCAGTTTTATGAAGTATTACAAACTTCAGAGTACAAATATATATATATATATATATATATATATATATATATATATATATATATATATATATTATAGTGCATTCCAATGACCAAAATAACAATCAATCGATAACGATATATTTCATCTGTTCTTTCAATTTCGTAATCTTCATATATTGTTGGGCGACCACAACCAAACTTTTCTTCTGTTCTTTCAATCTCTTTACTTTCTAGGTAGTGCAAACTCAATGGTCGATTCTCAAAATGAAAAAAAACATTTTGACCCCCCCCCCTTCACTTAAAATACACTAAAATTCAGGAAATCAACCAATGTTACTGAAATTTTCAATATTTATTAATCAACAATCATGGAATATAATGAAACCATTATTTTTTAAAAAATCTAAGTGACAATGTATTATTTTTTTAAAAGAAAATACACCTTAACTAAAGTTATATTTTTATATATTAATAAATAAAATACATGCTTTTTTAAATGTTGCTTATGTAAATAAAGCATCGTAAATGTAAACAATTAAATATTTTTTTCAAAATATTTCGTATATATTACGAAAAAGGCCAGTAAATATCGTGTTAATAAAATCACTATAACTCGAAGAAAAATTAATTCTTTGAATTAGCGATATTATTATTGACTAAAGCATTGTTTAATCTATATTTTCACCAAAAAATAATATAAAAAATATTTCATGTGATTTTAATGATTAGAGTTTTTGGAAAAATAAAAAATGCGACATAATTATATTTCCCTTTCATAGAGAAACGTGTCATCATCAGCGCAAGAATTTCTTGTTTATAATCTTGAAAATAAACCAAACATTTACACATTTGTGACCCAGGAAGTTAACGAAGAAAAATAATTAAAAATATTAAATAATTTCTACTAACGATCGATTCGCACGCTATGTAATAAACAGGCGCAATTAGACCTCCCACCATTCATCGATTTCGTTAATTTCGTTAATTTCACAATTCATTGGAAAGATAAAACGTAAGTTTTTCTTTGTTTTTTTTCATTAATAAATATTCTTTAAAAAGTTTAAAATTTATTAATAAATAAATAGTTCAAATATGACATTTTCTTTAAAATTGAATTTTATTTATTTAATTATAAATAATTGTTATTAACAAAAATTTAAAACGTTAACAATTTGTTAATGTTTTAACTTTTTTCAATGAATATTTGTTTACTTTTTCACACTGAAAATTAAATACTATTTTAGCTTAAAATAAAAAAATACTCATTAAGTTTTATTTTTAAAGAATTAATGTATTTTAACATTAAATTAATTCTATAAAAATAAATCGAGTAATGTAATTGTTCAATTTTTTAATCAATCATCATGTAAAAATGATTGATAAAGTTAGTTAAACTACATATGAAAAATAAAAGCGATCTTTTGTGATTATAATATATAATGGATACATAATTGGTTGGTATAGACATGGTTAGGGTAGGTTTGGCGTAAGGTTTAGGGTCAGAGTTAGCTTGGGTCCTAATCTGAACCAGTACATAAAATAAAAATATGGGAAAATTATTAAAAAAAACTTCTGTTCAAATAAATAATAAATTCGTGTCTTCCATACTTGTCAATTTAATGTAGACATATTTTTCGTAACCTTAAAAAATAAAGAAATAAAGGTCTAATCATTTTTCAATTTCTGTAAAGCATAACTTCCATATAAATCTTTTTAAATAAAAATAAATATTACTGCAGTTTAGGGCTTCCATACTTTTAGATTTGGTCGCCAAATTTTGTTTACACTTACATAAATAACAAAAATTCGCCCGGAAAGTAACTTTCATTTTTTGTTTTGGATAATTCGGCAAGTTTTAGTAGAAAAATGAAGGTCACATTTTTTAAATTCACTCTCTTAAGACTAAATTTAATAATTATCTTTGAAATAGTTCCAAAAAATTTATATTTATCTTTCCAACGAATTTAAAACGTGTTTTATTGAATGTGCAGTTTTAATCAATGTTTGACGTTTATAGGGGTTTTTGACAACATTTTTAATTCTAATTCTTTTTTCAAATGTAAATATACATTTGTTTCCTTTTATATGATAACATTAGGCTTTTATCTTTCAAACACAATCAAAAGTTAAACGAAAACTGCTTTAAAAAATTAAGAAAAGACACTTTTAAGAACGAGAGTCAGTGGAAGCAGTCGCCATTTTTGCACGTACCTATTACTTTCATATATCAGCGAATACCTGTAATTCCTCTTTGTCTCACAAACAATTTTATTCTATCTGTTTTTATTGTAATTTTTAAATTATTTATGTTTGCTCGTAATTGGGGGTATAACTCCTTTGAAGCGTGTATTCGTTATCTCGCAGACAGAACCAAACACAGAGAGAGAGAGAGACAGACAGAGATAGAGAGAGAGAGGAAGAAAGAGAAAAAGAGGGAGAGAGAAAGAGAGAGAAAGAGTCTATATCACTTCCGGGAGTGACTTCCCATTCACTACGCCATTACTCGTTTCGTAGCCACGTGACTTCCCATTCGCTCATCTAAAATGTACGTAAACTATTTACATATATATATATATATATATATATATATATATATATATATATATATATATATATATATATATATATATCTTACGTAAAATATTATTACAAATACACAAACGTATTTTACCACTATTATGAAAATACAAATAGAAATACAGTTCACCGCTAGTCTAACTATTATTATCCTCATTTTTCACAGTCTCCTGCTTTTGTAATATAATTATTTCTTTGTAAAACATACCTTAAACCAAATTGTAGTTCTGTCTATTGTATGCAATAAAAAAGTATCTTCAAAACTTTATCTAGAAATCGGTCGTATACAGAAACATGTTTACATGCCGTAAAATCCAACAAAAATGTCCAAGTCAACACCCGCACAAGGAACACATAAACATGGAAATTGGAATTGTAACTACACTCCTAGCGACGCGCCATACCCACACCGACTCATTTTCTTTATTTATTTTTCCTTTTACTTTTAACCTTATCATACTTATAATTATAATTAAAAGTAAGAAGGCAATACAATACAGAGGTGTAACGTATGAACACCAACTGAAATGTATTATCTATTTGCCGGTTCAAATTATAATAGTAAATATTATATCACCACAATGTTTCTTAATTTTTTTAATGGTCTTCAAGCTACGACGGAAATAACATAATACTCCTGGATTGACGCATACATATAAGACATCCACTAATAAATAAACTATAAACAAAAGTTAACAATTTAGTTGGTAAAGCGAAGTAACAAACGGCTTATTGTTGCTTTTCGCTCATAATTCTCTGTCTTCTAACAGGCAAAATCCAGACTAAGTATGAATGTAATTTTTATTCCCATTATGTTATGTTCTAAGATAGGATTTTTGACTTGTGTGTGTGTGATTGTTTTGAACTAAATAATATACTTAATGTCTTTTGTACGTGTATTTTTGACCTTTAATTATTTTATCAACTCGTATTTTTACATTAAGTTTTGTGACTTTGTTATTTTGGCATACCTAAAAGAGGAGACGTTGATAGTCTCCCTCTGCTTTGTGGTCATTCTATGGAAAGTTGTTCTACTGAGCTCCAATCTCTTGTTCCTACTTGTAAGATATTTGCAATAACTTGTTTTGCTAGAAAAACAAATACAGAATGCTCTTTCTGTTGATCGTATGTGGAACACATTACCACGGGATAGCTTCCTTGCTGATTACAATTTTGTCGTATTAAACGTAAACACGTTTTTCTCTCATAAGCAATAATCAGTTCATGCCACTGATCAATGTCAGTACTACCACAGTGTTCCTCATCTTTCGGCTGGCAATTATTTCCGTCTCATTAACTATTATCTTTAAGAGACTCTTGGGCTTTATTAGTTGTAAAAACAGAGAAACTTTTCTGATATCTTTTGGGATTCAAAGGAAATCGACGCAAATCAAGGTGAGATTGCACGGAGAGTCATGAAGAGTTCCCAAGTAAAACCGCATCAATTGATCAACGTTTGCCTGATATAACACAAAACAATTTTTTAATCCGAGCTTACAAATATAAGCAGTTTTTTTTCTAGATAGTCGTTTCGTTTTTATATCAATGTGAATATATTTAGGCTCCATTTTGTATTAAATTGATGAGTTCTATCTTCATAATTTGTTTTCAATTATTAATGAGAAAACGTCTTTCCCCGATTCCAGGTGTTCTTTTCTAGTTTCATTCTGACTTCACTGCGTTCCAATCGATCACTGCTGTCCTTTTCTACGCCATCTTAATAATAGTTTATCCAGGTCTACAAAAAGTAAAGACATTGCCATACTTTTTCCAATAACACTAAAACGCATCTATAATACTTATCTTTTTGTCAACTATTAGTAAATAATATTTTCTAAGGTAAAGCTGTATTCACCGTCAAAAAAGTACGTATATTATTCAGCCGAGAGTGTTTGGTTGATAGGAAACTCTAAATAAACTAAATTTTCATCGATGTCATGTTTAGTTTCTTATGTTATAACGTACTGTAGAGCCGACAATTATAGGTATGCGTAACATGGGCATAGAACGCAACGGTTTAAGGTGTTAACTTACAATAAGTTCTAAGTCACAGTTTTCTAAAAGTACTGAGTTCCAATTATCACTTCAGGTCATACATGCTAAGAATTCATGGCTGAGAGAACAAGAACAATGTACTCTTGCGGCTTAGATAAAAGGCTGAGTTAAGCATAAATATACTCATGTTCAACAAGACGTGCTTAAAGAAGGTCGGAGGTTACGTCGGTGAAATGTTGTTAGATAAACACTCAAAGTGAAAAAATATTCCGAATAATAAAAAAAAATACTAGGTATAAGTAAATCTCTCAAATACTTATCCTGAAGTAAATTCACTTACAATATTAAATAGATTAAGTCATTTAGGGTTTCCATTTTCTATGGGAATGTCATTCACGTTTATGCGAAAACCTCTGTCTCGGTAAAGTATGAGTGGCGGAGGGGCATCTCTTCTGATACGCAATAAGCAATGTAACCTACAAACAATGCACACAGTTTATATATTAAGTTGTAAATACTAACGACGACTCTTTAGGATGACTCCATAGATACATATTTGAGTTATATACATATATACATTTATGATGATATAAAAACATGATTTTTTCATATAGTCAAAATCGATAATTATGAGAATCAATTTTCAAAGCAAAATGAAGCTCACTATTCAATATTTTAACTTTATATAGTGTATTATATATGCGTTCAGAGGTGAAAGTATATATGCGGTAGAAAGAGTTTGTCTAAATGGATACTTCTGGTCAGTAAGAAGTTTAGCTTATTCGAATTCGGGACTACATATTTTAGCGAAAAGCAAGAGAGGACTTATCGGGCGATCATTTTGCGCGTCAGATTCTTTTCACTACGGTTCTTGAAAACTTGTACAAGAGAGACAATTTTCCAGCCATTCAACAAAACAGTTGTTATATAGTTTGAAAACGGCAGTGACTAGCTCAGCAAATATTTTTTTTTATTACTACAGGAGTGATGAATTCTTGTCCACATGCTTATCAACTTTTTATAATATCCAGGTCATGAGAAGAGATGATTATCAGATCTGCTAGTGTTGTGTCCGTCCGCGCTGGGAAATTAGGTAAGGCGTAGTTTGTGGAGGAAAAGTAAAAAATTAAGCCGAACTGTTGAGCAAACAGTTCTGCGTTATTCGTTACTGTCCCTTCGCCCCTCGCTTCTTTGATCGTGTAACGGCGTCTTCGATGGTTTGGCCATGTCCGAAGGGCGAATTGAGTGGTGATAACCTCCTCCGACCTCTACTTCCCAGCTATCAGTGACGCACTGTTTAGGATTTGAAGACTTGGGCCCTGCCGATCAAGAAGGACTTCTCAGAGCTCTTAGTTCCGCAGGTAGTTGGTCTACGCTGGTGAAATCGTTGAAGGCTCGCTATTTCCAGTGAACTTGCACGGGACTGTCGTGCGTGAGCCGCCATAGTTCGGGATGCCCTTGGGATTAGGTGTCAAACTAGCTTAGTATGCACAGGATAAATGCCAACTCAAAAAGGAGCAAGTGAAATAGATTCAGGGTGGTTGGATAGTGGATGAATAGTTGATTGCCCTATTGTTCGACAGCCTATTACAAATATTCCAGAAATACCGAATTCCTAATTCTGAACGTCTATGCGTTTTCTGGCCATCTCTGTAAACCTTCTCTTCGTTACGGCTATTACACTTTTCGATTGCCTTTGGATTTATCTTCCGTTTTACTTTCAGAAGAAAGTGGGTTGAAAAGGGCCTTGATTACCTGTATTTACAGCCGATTTGTCTAGAAACATGTGTAAAAGTAAGAAATTGTTAATACATCATAGAATGATATAATCTTGTATGTAATACTTTATTTATTTTTAGCTTCGTTGATATTTACAATTTTAAATAATAAATCATGAGCTACATTTTTGCTTTTGAAAATTGATTCCTAAGGGAATCAATTTGAACTATATTGATGTTTATTGATAGTATTATCTCTCCCCCTTCTGTTTCCATCTCTCTCTCGCTCTCTTCCTCCATATATATACAGGGTGGCCGGGAAGTCACTGATGGAGTTCTACCTTGAATAGATTATTTATTTTGAATGTTACCTTAATGAAATGTTCACATAATATGACGACAACAATTGAGATGTGTTTGCAAAAACGAACACAAATGCGAAAGATGACAATCTCAACTTGACTGCATGTTCTTCAGACTTGACTAGTTTTGTACTTTTTTGTAGGGGTATATCAAAAAAAGGGTGTCTATCAACACACCTAAAACTCTACAGGTATTCAAAGAGAACATCAGGGATTAAGTTGGAAAATTAAATAGTAGTCGAGTGATCCCTGCAATCTGTTTTGGAAGGAGAACAAATTTGCAAAGCTGAAAATAGACACCATGTAAAAATGTATTTTGTTTAAAAATAAATTGCTTTTCTATTTTTGTTCTGCTCATCAACAACACCTACATTGTATTCGTCATATTATGTAAACATTCCATGAAGGTACCGCCAACCAATTAAAAAATCTATTAAAGTTACAAATCCCTGAGTGAATTCTTGGTCACGTTGTATATACGGGTTTTATATCTATATACATAAAGATATATTTGAAGATGCATAATTTCCCATGATACTGACAAGCAAAAGCAGCACAGCTCCCAAAGGGACGTGCACCCTCACTGTGGAAACATTCCAACGTAATTCATCAACATAATAGTAATTAATAGTGAGAGAATAAACATTTCAAATTTTAATCAGTGTAATAATGTCTCTCTTCTAGGAATGTCTTTTTCAAAATCATTCATATTCTTTGTCTGTTTAATTATATATTTTCGTAAAAAAACTGAAACTATATTCAGTAAATAAATATTTGAATATTTATTAAATATTCATTTTACTATTTTAATATCTTTATTGAGACTAGCAACTATATAAGTTTTCCAGGTCGCTGAGTCTCGCTCGATGATGTGGCAATTTGTTTGAATCTTAATGCAATGGTAGGCTAAATGTTCGCTCATTTTTCAAATCCTCATAACAAATTTAAACTTGTGAAATAAATTTATTAAAAAGGTTTTGTATAAAAAATTCTTTTTCACCATTATATCTCAACCGTAAGATTTTGTAAATCAAACTACGAAATGTAAACGAAAAGATAATGTTTTTATACAATAATGGTATTTCTTACATAAAATTGATAACCGTTCCGAATTTAAATACTACCAGTAAATCAATCAAATTAATAGTTTTACAGATTGATTTGAAAACAACCATGGCTACTAGACGTTACCCGGGAGCATGCACAACAAAATAGAATAGTAAGAAAGTGTGTGTACCTTCCCACCCTCACTCTCCGTATACTCATCTCTATCTATTTTACTTCATCCTCCCTAAACTACTTCGCTTCACTGAATACAATATGGGTCAAGTAGTGTATCTCTACGATGAACCGAACTAAAGCAAATGTTATTGCCAAAAGTCTAACGTTCACCTTTTCTTTTACATTGACTTGACCTTTGACCTGGACATTTCTAAATAAAATCAGTTCAAAGTTTGAAAATGACCGATATTTTGACTAAGTTTTGTGACGAGTGGTCAACCTTATGTGGGCGCAAACTTGTACATGAAGAAACCAGCTAACGTAGTTACAAACTCAACCGAAAACATAACCTTCGTCACGCGCGTTATAAAATCATTTTTCCCCTTCATTTTAATTTTCTGTTAATGTATATATAAGTTGGAATCTAGTGTATACAATTTACTTACTTTAAATACTATTATTTGTAATTATAAGTTTTAGGTATATCCATTTAAAACTAGCTTGTCAATGCAAACCGTAACAACATTGTACACCACTCTTCCCCTATTAATAGATATATACAGATCAAATTATATTTAATATTCCATCTTATGATTTCAGAAATGCCATCTTAAATTCATTTTACTACTAGAAGGACCTGTGTTCCGGCGTTTTCCGGGAAAATATGAAAGACTGCGTTAACTTAAAAAAAATATTCGATCATCACTTGTGAAAAACATAAAATAACTTACTCTAAGTGAAAGCAATTACACTTGAGATATGCGTAATAAGTATTTTTTATTTACATATAAATTTAGACCTGGTAATATTTAATAACATTTATGAGCCTTATACCCGAGAAGAGCTAAAGTTCTTAACAGCATTTAACATCCTATTTGTATGCGGAAAATTACTGTCACTTAATTAGTTATTTGTTTCTAATAAAATTAATGTTTTCAACATAGATATACTTTAGGTAAAGTAGCTACTATCAAATTTTAATAGAAAACAGTCAGTTTTTATATTAAACATTGAATCCGAGCAGTTTTGTAAGAAGTACGCAAATAAAAATTATTCCAGGCTGAAGAGAAAATATGACGAGTAGCATTTCAAAATAAATTGACAGGAAAAGTATTGGTATACTTACGTATCATACAAAAGTAAGTATTTACATAAGAAATGTAGGAGAATTAAAATATATATCAGTTCATCCATTGATAAGTGCGCAGATACCTTTGAATATTTACGTAAAACAGGGGAAATAAGTCAGTATACAATTTAGCTAAGTCAAAATCATTGGCGATCGGAAAAATACGTTAAAACTGATTTATATTTGTAATTACAATTCTACACGTAAATTTCACTAGTTTTGGTGTAGATACCTTTTTTATTAATTAAAAAAAATGAGTCAGTTTTGTCGTATTTTTCTGATTCTCAATTGAATATTACTTGGCGGAATGATAGACTGCAGAATAAGAATAACTTTAATCTCAGTCAAAGCGATAATATCGTGAAGTTGAGCGACCGTTCTGTATATCAATGATTTATTCATGTATGAGTAAATTAATTATTTGTTTTAAAAAGGGGTTATTCTAAAAAGGAGATCATTGTATATAGAATACTTTTGTAATGAATGGAACAATTGGAGACGTTATGTTTTAATTTCACATTTTTCTTGAAAATTATTCGGCAATTGTCTTCTAATACTCCATAATAGGACTGTAGCCACACAATCAAAGCGCCGTAAAATTGGGAAAATGAGATTAAGGTAGAGACATGTATTTAATTAATGAAGGTGTAAGGGGTGAAGTACAATATCACGGAATTAAAAATGCAAACAATGAGGGACTGAGGTGGAAAATGTATCTAATAAAGGATAATACCCTGTGATAGATGTACGAGTAGATTTTTGGGTATTAGTAAAATTTACTCCTACTTCTTCTAAGTATAGCTTTTTTGGAGTAAGTTAAATCGAATTTCATGTAGAAAAGTATGTAAGCGAATAAAACCGTATAATAAGTGCCGGAAACAGGCATCTTGTATTGACATAAAGAGTGACCATATTGGAATTCTATATAGCGCCTGTGTTTATTGTCCTATATTAATTTAATGTAGTAATATAGAGATTATTTTTGAATTCATCTGATGTTATCTCAAAATATCCTACACTATTGCTGATAAGGTATATATCTATTATTAAACTAAATGTGAATTGATTACTTCTGTTTCCCTATTTCGTATACACTATAATAACCCAAAATTCTTAACATCTATTAGTTATCTACGTATTTATCTGGTTCTTCATCACTTTATGTTAATTGAACAACCCTTTAATATTTCTGAATGTCTCTGTAACATTAAGGAAAAGTGTAACTTTCTCTTTGTCAGCGTATTCCTCTTACATACCTACGAGTTCACAAGAACGTATGTGTACTTACTTCTATCTATACATAATAAATAATAATTACATTTCTCTCTCTTATGGAGAGTTAGTATATGTATATCTCAGGACGAAACAAATACTATTTTAGACTATTTTGTGTAATTGTACACTTGTTAATGCTCAATTCTGTTTGCGATACTATTTTAGACTAATGCACCTTTTTTAATGCTCAACTGAGGGGGTTATAGTGTTGTGAATATATTTGTTATCATAATACCACACTTCCACGAATTATCTTCTCTTTTTGGGAGGATCTAATAGAATATCTGTTATTTCGTCATTATAATCTTCTTTGATCAATTACCCTTTCTTGTGGTGAGTTAGTCTAGTATTTTTCTGTTGTAATAAGATCAACTTCCCATCCATTATCCTCTCATTTAGGGCAGTTAGCTATTTATTATGTTGTCTTTAGACCATCATCCCGGGTATTACTTCTTTTATAGCGGGTAGTGTAGTAACTATTTCATTTGACATTTTAATAGAGCTTTATGTATATATATCTCAAAAACTGTTTGTCTTTCTAGAAATAATATTATTTACTATTCATCTAATAATTACATTTACTTTTACAAAATAGGCAAACTATGATTGCAGGCTTCAAATTTATTTTCAACAAATAACACCTAGATTGCACCTCTAATTTTTTTTATTTCGTTTTGTTTTACGACCTACCCACCCTTTTGCGTTATTTAATGCCGACTCCATTTATATTGGTAACTGGATTTTATGCTTGATGTTTATAATATTTTAAATGTTTAGCAGATTTGGATGAATTTATTTCATATGCGTATATTTTTTCAGTGAACAGTCTGCAATTGATTTTTTTTTCCTAGGAGGGTTTTGTTTATTGAACTTATTAATATTAGATTTTTGGGTATGACCACACCATTTTCAGAAAAAAACGTGATGATTTCTACTTTGATGTCTTTAAACAGTTCTTTCATATTATAAACATTGTAGTGTTTACGTCGCATGGGAGCAAAATCAACACATTTTTATATAATGTGTGTCACTGTGTATGACACTTGAAAGTCGCACACCATGATGGCTCTTTCTGATGAAGAAGGAATGAATGCTTGGCTTTTTGTGTGGTCAATACGGAGTCGAGAAAGGATGACTTCCTCCCTTCGTGACTTTTGACATTCTACTTAGTAAGGTGGTATTGTTAATAATTTAAATATTTTTTTTAATGTATTCCTGCTCTATTTAGACTGTCATTTCTTAAGGATATATGCTTGGATGTTTGTCTTCACGTCTGTGTATGCAAATATATTTTTTTGTTGAGGGGCTCTGTTGGCCGTTTGGCTGATGTGTCATCCTTATTATTCCGTTGCATTCCTATGTGGCTTGGGATCAAACAAAATACAATATCGTTGATGTTCAGCAATGATGTTATTCATCAAAGTAGTTTGGTGATTAGTTGTTTATAAAGATTTCTATTTTTCAATTTTAATACTGATAAGGAGTCGGAAAGAATAATTATATTTTTCTTTTTACCCTGTGAGATGAATTTCCTTTTTTTAACTTCGATGTTATTTTTATACACTCATCTTAAATATTCCTGAATTCAATGTGTATTACGGTGTTACATGTTAAATTTTACTTTTTATATATCTTTACAATGTGACAACTTATTTACATTCATCGATGTTATTTGCTGTGTTTATCGTTCATGAAGTAGTTTAATATACAGTAATAGGTATAGTTGTGTTTAATATAATTAGTAATAGTTATAGTTGTGTTTAATATAATTAGTAATAGTTATAGTTGTGTTTAATATAATTAGTAATAGTTATAGTTGTGTTTAATATAATTATTAATAGTTATAGTTGTGTTTAATATAATTAGTAATAGTTATAGTTGTGTTTCATATAATTAGTAATAGTTATAGTTGTGTTTAATATAATTAGTAATAGTTATAGTTGTGTTTAATATAATTAGTAATAGTTATAGTTGTGTTTAATATAGTTAGTAATAGTTATAGTTGTGTTTAATATAATTAGTAATAGTTATAATTGTGTAGAATATAATTAGTAATAGTTATAGTTGTGTTTAATATAATTAGTAACAGTTATAGTTGTGTTTAATATAATTAGTAATAGTTAAAATTGTATATCTAAATCTACAGTTAAGTTATTTATGAGTATTAAAAACAATCATCGCGCTAATTCTGAATACATGTTCGATAAATTGGTCTGTAATTAATTTCTAATGTAAAGGTTTTACAATTATTATATCGTTTTACTTATATTCATCCCCCCCCCAAAAGCTACGTTGTCATTGAGACGTAAGGGGCTACTGTGAATAAATGGGCCAGATGTATAGGGTCATCCTAAGTGGTTAGTTGTTCGGCGAGATGTTTGTTGAATTAAATTTAATTTTCTGCGTTTTAGTTCAGTTAATGAAACAGAGAGTAGGGTCGAAATTCGAAAAGAAAAAAAGTTCGAGGAAATAATCTATGACAAAAGTAAGCTTTACGGCATCTGGGGAAGTCTGCAGTGAAGGGCGGATTTTGCTGACTATCGGGTGTGTCGAGTGGATTTACGTAAAGGGGCACACGTCTAGCAAGTCCCTGAAATGATATTCTATTGAAGTACTTGTAAAACAAACACAGTGATGCAACATTTCAGGGATACACTGGGGTTGATGCTGTGTAGACAGTGTGGTACCAATTATATGAGAGCCTATTTTTTAGCCTGTCTAAAAGGGAGAGGCTAGTGGTTTGGTGCACTAGCCAATGTGGCAACAATACTCTATGCCTGTGCGAATAGTGGCTTTGTATTAATATGAAATACGGGCAATTTGCAGCAGACTTGGCAGTATCTTCGTATATATTTTTCCAATTAATTTTATCCGTTAATATTAGATCGAAAGGTTTGAATGTGCGACTCTCAAGTAGGGTGTTATAAGTCATACTTATTACTGTTTTCCAAATATATGGAATACATTTCAACATCATTTTAAGTATTGCATTGATGAAGCTTTAATTTTATAAGTAATCTAATATGTTAGTGTTACACCTGCCGTTCTTACACAGGAGAAACTGCACCGGTTGTCACTATAAATAGTGCGAGTCACCAGAGACACAGAGAAGACAAAACACAGTCTTGTAACTGTCTAGCCAAGAGCTAGTCAGTTTCTTACTTTGTTAATACACTTGTTAAACCAACCCTCGACTTGACTTCCTTTATTTATTATTTACTGTTGGACAACGTCACAACAGTTAGTATAGATTGTTTTACTGATAATAATTTAAAGCAGGAATAAAATAAATTGGACTCCTTGTCACACTCATTTTATTCGAACGTAGGTGATTTTTCTGGATAAAACAATAAAAAGGTATATTGTTTCAATTTTTCTCAATTCTTACATTATAATGATTACATTTTTATTATTATTATTATTATTATTATTATTATTATTATTATTATTATTATTATTATTATTATTATTATTATTATTATTTACTTATTGATGTATTATAGTGTAAGACTGTTTACCGGCTGAATTTCAATTGCAACCATTTTAATCAAAGTAATCGATACAGCGCATACCTGTAAAATTGCGCACCGTTTATCAAAAGTAATTACTTATATTGTCGGTAAAAATATAAGTGAGAGTTAGTTTTTCCATTAACGAAAGTACGCGTTTTCGTGTGTATGGTGCTATGATTACTTGATTTCCGGTGAAACTGGAATTGAATTCAGTCAAATACTTTTTTATAAAGTATATTTCATATTGAAATAGTAATCAATTAACTATTTAAAATATTACCTTGTTCCTATTTTGTAGAAAAACATTGTGTGGAAAAATAGAATTCATAAACTATTCTTTAATAAGTCGATCGCACAGTTGCTGTCTTAACTCTTAGATTGCAGAGGCTGATCCATTAAGAAATAATTATCTTTTCCCATTGGCATAATCACGTTGACACACCGGTTCCCGTTAGATCACCAAAGTTAAGCAACGTCGAAGCTGACCAGTACTAAATGGGTGACCATTTGGGAACACCAGGAACTGTATGTGGTTTGGAGAGGATATGTGCACTGCCAGGCCCTATCATGCCCACAGAAAAGTTATGACATATAGAGTAGTTGCCTGACTCCACGAGGACGTCCTCAGAAAACAACAAAAACAAGTAGCTGAAACGAAACCTCTTCAGTGTTGTTACCTTTTATAAATTGAAATATACGAATTATATCGACATCTTGTGCTTTTATTTGAACTTAATTACTGTAGTGTAAAACCGCACCTTGATTTAACTAATCAATATGATACCCCATTTTGTTCGTAGTGCTCGCCTTATCTTCAGTTGATTTGCCAATGAATTCACTCCTCACGTGTTTCTGACTTCAGCATTCTCCGTTCACATCAGCTGCTCACATTTTATGTACTAGCTAATATATAATAATTTCGGTCACATATTTTTGCTTGTCGTTGAGGATGGCATCATGGCGAACGAACATATGCTAGACTGACCCCAAATAGGGAGGATTATTCCTGGGAAGATAGTATTGTGACGAAAATACATATACTGCAACACCTCTGCTAAAATAAGAGGAATTAATGGCTTGAAGGATGATATCATGAGAACAGAAAAATACTACACTATCATCCTCAATAAAAAGAAGGTAATCCTGGGATAATGGTATAATGCCCACAGAAGAAATACTACACTACCTCCCAAGAAAAGGAGGTAATGCTTGAGGGTATGTTATGATGACTAAAGAACATATACGACACTTCTCCCCAAATTGTATGTCACGTTTAGGAGAATGTTATCATGACGAATCGACATATAACACACTATCACCCAAAGGTAGAAGGTAATGTATCTAATGGATAGTACAACAAAACAGATGGTACACTACATCTTCCAAAATAGTATGTAATGCCTCATAAGATTCTGCTTCACAAATACAAAAGATGGAGTCATGCCTGGGAGGATCAACTTATTATAAGAGGAAAATACTAAAATAATTCCACCCTCCACAAAAGCAGAGCTAATGGTTGGAAAGATAGTATAATGACAACAGAAGAGATACTACAATCCGCACCTATGCACAAAAAGAAGGTAATCCCTAGGAGGATGGTCTCAGAAAAACAGATTATGGTCTTACAACACCTGTACATATACTAAATTACTCCACCCCCCAAAAAGGAGAGTATATACTTGAATGTATGATATCATGAGAACAGTACAGATAGTAGACTACCCACACCCGAAAATATCAAAAACGCAGTGTTTGGGAGTTCTACCCCTAAAAAGGAAAGAGTTAATTTCTTAGTGGATGGTATTATGACGAAACATATACTACTTTTTCTAACTAATGAGGAGGTAATGTCTGGAAATATAGTATTATGGCGAAAAACATATACTATATTACCTTACAAAGAAGGATGTGATGCCTGGGAAAATTGTATCATGACAATAGTAAATATAATACACTATTCTACAAAAAATAGGGGGATGCCTTGGACGCCCTCTCTTGCAAAAATGAGATAATTCCTGTGAATTATTCCCATGACAACAAAATAAAGGAAGGATCTCACCCCACACACAATGAAATAGATACATCCGGTAATTACAGTCTTATAGATATGTATCCGAAAGATAGGTTCGTTTATATATAATGTGCAGAGACTTAAACAAATATGTACCCGGTGGCCTAAAGTAACGCGGTTTAGTAAATATTATTAATCTGTAAAGATTAACAACCGTCGTTTTCATACTCTGTCCGGTGCTAAACGTTGCTGGTTCGCAACTGATGAGGACAGGGTATCTCACGTTTTATGTTATTAAATGTCGGTTAATAAGAAAGCTTTTCTGATGTAACTGTTATCTATAAATTGTTCCCTTCCATCCAATTTTCTCTCTTAGCTTTATTAAGAAATATATCAAGTTTGTTTATAACGGTGTTCTTATATTTCCTATAAAAATTCTACGTTTTATTTCGTATTGTCGAATAAGGTCGTCTTTTCTGCTTTCCAGTAAAATATACACTCTTTTAGATTCCTTTTTCCCCAAGCTTTATAATTGTTACACTCTTTTATTGTAGAAAAACAAAAAAGGATGTCACACATGCCGATTTGTGGTCGGGCATGCAATATGCATTTTGCATTGCAAATGTATAACTTCAAAAGATAGGGCAAACACCAAAGTGCTCTGATAAACTAACTGCTCTAGTGCCCTCTCGACGCAAATACACTAGAACAACCCGACAATCAGCTAGGTCCCATGCATTCACTGTGGAGGTCCCCAGATGCCAGATAGCTTTCTACCACAGCAGTATTTCTCTTCGGCTGCCGGATTCTGGAACTCCCTCCTTCTCCCGGTTTCCCCGACTGTACTGATATGCAGAGGTTTAACAATAATGTAAACAGGCATCTCGCTGCACAGCTCCCAATTAGGACGACACCCAAAACCTACACCCTAATTCTCAGTAGCCCCTTACGTCTGCAATAGCGACCTGCTTTGTTTGGGGTGAAATATCTTTAAAAAAAAACGATTATACGATGTATAAACGGATGTGCTGCTTGCGGTGACAAGTTGCGCCGTTATCTGCGAATTATTCTATTTCCATATCTTATACGTCTTTTTCTATGCAGAAAAAATATATTGGAAAATTACGGATGGGAAATGATTTGAGTTAAGCAGGAATCAGGAGTGCGTTTACAAAATGGCCGATAATTAAAATAAAACAAAAAAAAATGTTAAATAAAAAAATAAAGCAAATATATTGTGCTGGTTATCGTTTCTCATTTTTATTATATTTGGGTTGTTTCGTTTTCATTCTCGGCCATTTCTCAAACACAAACTCAATTCTTCCTTTACCAGCTTCATTGTTTTGTAACTTCTTTTCTCCTTCATTTCTGTTCAATTCGTTCATGCATTCTTACATATTTTTCCGTTGTTAATCATTGTCAAATATTACGGGTTCTTTTGCTTTTCGTTTATCTTTCGCTCTTGTTATTCGTAAATATATTGTCGGGAAAGATTCGAGATGTTATCTACCCGTATATGGACAGCAATTGCAATACGCATGTGCAAACAAAAACACATACGCCACAATTAGCCAGTCAGTATGTTAAGTGCGAAAATAAAACTCTTCCAGAATGTTGGATGTAATTTAATATATAAAGTAAAGTATTTTTCTCCTGTAACTTTATCTATTATAGATTCACATCGAAAGCTAACTATGCTCATCTTCACCAACAATCAACTACAGAAATCCTGAATGTGTGTTTCACTAAAATTATTATATTGCGTATCTGTAAAAAATATTCTTACATTTATTCCGATCAATTTGCCACTCCGTAAAATTTATTCTACAAAGAATGTAGATAACACTTTAACTCACTATAAATGATCCTTTTCTACGTAACTCAAATTCACCGGGTATCATTTTAAACAAGATAATACAATTTTCGTACCGTACTTATTTCATTTTCTTATTTCTATTATGGCCTTTATATCATAACGCACATCAAATATAAGTAACAAACTCTTCCTTAATTTCCTTAATTTTCTATCAAGCAATCATGATTCTATTCGAGAAATACTAGAATATCGGATTGAATTTCAAATACAATGACCGTTATGCGTAGTATAGACAACAAATCCGATTTAACTCAGTCACATTGCAGATCCACTCAGTCAAAATAGCGTCGCTTATCGAGTCATCATAAGTTTCTTGTTTTCAGTTTTGAAAAGTTTACTTTAAAATCATGCTGATACGTTCTGCGAGGCTTATTTGAATTATTTTCATCAGTAAAAGTATACTTTAGTTCCGGTATACACTGTATTACATATACATTCCGAGTCATCTAAATTTACTTTTCTAACTTTCTAAAAGTTCATTTGAAAATCATGCTTGTACGTTCTGGGAGGCTTATTGAAATTGTTTGATCAGTAAACCGATGCTTCCTTTTCGTTATTCAAAAGAAATCCGATATAAACTCTTTAACATTTATTTTCAACTACATAACACAACTACATACATATCAGGACTGACTTGCATTCTCCAACTATACAGGCTAAGCTGGTAAATACACGCATCATTTATTCATAGCGTACTCCTTCTCACAGACAGTCACTTTCCCGACCGGCCTCCCTTATAATGTGGACCAGCAAGTCTTAATTCTTGATCTGTTCTTGACCTCATTGCTTGCATGGCTTGTGAGACGAATGCCTATAGCCCGCTCAAGAACGCTGATCACGTTGTGGTAATGATTGATATCACCCGAAAATCTCGTTCCAAAGCTGATCAGCGGTTGCTGAAAACGACGAGATACTAAAATCGGGTTGACTGAAAATCCATCAGAGACCACACCAGAGACGTCCCATGGAGTTAAGGTTCTTCTCTCTTTGCTGATCATGAGGTAACCGAATGGGTACAAAGAAGGCATTGAGGCACATGTCCCCATGTGAAAATTCTATAGCTAGCACCACACTCCACAATTGCTCACCTCAAACCGTGCAGCTGCTACTTCTCAGAGGCAGCATACATTTTGACAATTCGACCGCCATTAGTCAACTATAACTAAACAGAAACTTATAGCGTCAAGAAAGCATTGTAAGACTGTAATAGACGAAGCAAAAGGAAATTATCGAGAGATGACCCAAAAAACATTCTATCACATAACCTAGGTATCGTCATTTCTGGGAAATTCTAAATAGTGTGGTGAACAATAGGCAATCAACAATTCATCCGCTATCAACCCACAGCCATGTCGTTTGCACGGGAACTGATGAAGCTGAACTACTTGCCTTTCCTTTCGCCTTAAACTTCATTTCTGACTCAGCCAACCACTCTCCTCCAAATCATTTATTGCAAACTGAAGCCACACTTGATGACCTGACCATCACCTCATCCTATCTCCAGGACATCATAAAAACCTTGACACCCGTTAAGGATGTGGGCCTTATCTAATACCAGTAATAGTAATGCAGAAATGCTCTTCTGAACTGGCCTCTGTCTTTTTCAAACCTTACAATCAAATGCATTGCCAAATCTTGCTTCTCTGATAGCTGGAGAATTACCTATGTTGTTTCAGTCTTCAAATATTCTGGAGATAGAATTGACCCTCAGAATTATCGCCTTATCTGTCTAATCGTGGACTTTGATAAAGTCTTTTAATCCTTAATCTATCTAGCGATAGTCTGACACTTAGTTTACGCTAAACTAATTTCTGATCATATATATAGATAACGCAGGGATAGAGGCGCCTACTGTTAGCTCTACGGTTGAGTTTCAATCCCGGCTTGAGCACTAACTGTGATACAGCGAAACAGTATGTATGTGGATGACAACATATATATAGGTATATATATATATTTATATATACATATGAACGAATATTATTCGTTAATATATATTTTTAAAATTATTTTACTTTTTTTCCTGTGTACTAATTTTACTAATTATATTTTTAATCATAACTATTAATAATAACTAACATTTTATTTAAACATATGAATCAAGCCTATCACAATTCTTCGAATATTCTTTCTTCGAAATAAGATATGTATTCATTTTCTTTCGCACATTGTCTGATCCATGTTTTAAGTTAACCCTCTACGGCACTGGTTTTGTTGACATTATTCGATACCCTTGCCCCCTCGACGTAAATTCACTAGACTAACTCGACAATCAACTAAATCTCATTCATTCACTGTGGAGGTCCCCAGATGTCGGAGAGCTTTCTACTCAAATAGATTCTTTCCTCGTGTTGCTGGCCTCTGGAACTCCCTCCCTGCCCCTGTTTTCTCCGACACTACAGCCATGCAAAAGTTTAACACTAATGTAAACAGACATCTCGCTGCTCAGATCACAATCTAGGTTGACTGCCCCCTACCTTCTCCCCTCTTTTTTCTCAGTAGCCCCTTACGTCTACAGTGGCGTCCTACCTTGTTTGGGGTGAACTATGTTAAAAAAAATGTATCTAAAAGTGTTTTAAAATTCTATCACTGTTAATCAAATTAAAATTCTATTTTTAATAATTGTTCTCCGAAATTGCTTTTTACATCATTTAAATATCAATATTTACTCTCAATAATATTAATATATGATATAAATTTCGTGTTTCGTTTTACCGCCCTAACTTCTATAGTCAGCCGATTTTCGTGTAAACGTTCGTCTTTAAAGCCAGATGTAGATATTTATCGTAGTTTTTTTTAACAATATCAGCTTTAAAAATAATTCTTATCTTGTAATCAAGTATATGATTTGACCGGAATTAAACTTGTTAGTGTAAATGATGTGGTTGTCGTTATTAATATTATTATTGTAATCGTCTAATTTCTTAATCATACATATAAATACACCCTAATAATAAGTTAATATAACATTATTACTTTTCAGATATACATGAGGTTCGATCGTTTCTTTTCAACTTCTTATTATTGCTATTATTTTTCACAAGTATCTGTTCACAATTAATTGGTTCATTATCTTTGTTTAATAATAAAAATGAGATAATAATAAATTAATAAAACTACTACTACTACTAATAATAATAATAATTATAATATATGATGTTATCTTTAGATTCAGTCAAATTATTATTTATTTTCTAATCGCTGTGGCACTCATCTATCGACTATCGCTTTAGAGTAAATAAATGTAGCATTTCGGTATTTGAGCTATACATGTATATATTTTTTAATATAGTTCACCCCAAACAAGGCAGGACGCCACTGTAAACTAAGGGGCTATTGAGAAAAAAGGGAGCAGGTTTGTGGTGTCAACCTAAAGTGGGAGCTGCGCAGCGAGATGTATGTTTGCATTTTAGTTTGAGATAATGCTATGCCCCTTTAATTACTATATCCTTTTCTCCTCCTCGTATTCACATCACATGTTTATCATTATAAACAAATCCCGTAATCCTAGCTAATCTTTAGCTGATAATCTACTCTTTATCAATTTATTGAAATTGTTTATTATTTACTGGATTAATACATCTTATTTATTCTAAACTCTTCTTATGCATATATATATATATATATATATATATATATAAATATATATATATATATATATATACCAACTTAATTCTAATTCATCCCTATATATACAATGCAAATGCCAGGTAGGTTGTAAGCTGGAAGCAACACAAATAACAAATCGGAATCGAAATGGGACTTACTATTTATTTCTTCTTAAAATCTTACATAACAACGTGTGGTGTTAGCTGTTTGTGTGTTGTCCTGATGATTATTAAAATTTATTTTCATGGGGGGGGGGTTCAAACTAAATTGGGAGCTGTGCAACGAGATGTCTGTTTACATTAGTTTTACATTTCTGCATGTCAGTACCGTCACGAAAACAGGGAACATTGAGGGAGTTCCAGAGTCCAGCATCACGAGGAAAGAAGCCTTTGGAGTAGAAACCCCTTCGGCATCTGGGGACCTCCACAGTTAATGAATGGGCTTGGTTTGATTGTCGGGTTAATCAAGTTAATTCGCGTCGTGGGGGCACCAGAGCAGCAAGCTCATCAGAGCATAATCCATTGAAGTACTTAAAAAACAGGCACAAGGAAGCAACATTGCGGCGGTGTGATAGGGGCTGGAGCTTGGTGGATACCGAGGGACCTATTAAGTTGGCGACTCTTTTTTGGGGGACCTTGTCTAAGAGTGAGAGACTAGTGGATGATGCACCAGCCCATATGTGGAAACAATACTCGATGCATGGTCGGATGGTGGCTTTGTAGAGATATAGGATAATGTCAGGTGTGAGAAGTTTATTAGCTCGATAGAGGGAGCCCACCTTCTTTGCAGCAGTCCTGGCAATGTATTCAATGTATTTGTTCCAATTCATGTTATCTGTGAAAGTCAGGCCGAGGAGTCTGAATGATGAACTCTCAGGTAGGATATTATTTGCCATGACAATCGGTGGTTGGAGAGGTTTCTTGTAGTTATTGAAGGTAAGTAGCTTTGTCTTTGCGGCATTAAAAGTTACTATCAATTTTTGACCCAATCTACTACAGACTGGAGGTCATTTACTAATGATTCAGCTATTGCCTCAAATATGTGCGCAGCGGTTTTGCCCACATGAAAAAAGTAGAGCGTGGTGTCGTCAGCAAATATTCCTATGTCAGTCTCAATTACATCATGGAGGTAATTTATGAAAATCAGGAACAGCAGAAATCCTTGGATCGACCCCTGGGGCTCACCAGCACACACACATATATATATATATATATATATATATATATATATATATATATATATATACATATATATATATATATATATATATATATAGAGAGAGAGAGAGAGAGAGAGAGAGAGAGACAGAGAGATTCAAATATTTTCTTTGTAGTACAAAACTTTATAATGGAATGAAAGAGACAATATTTATTCATTATGATGAATTAAGAATTAAAAAGATGAAAGGGAAGCTGACCGGTTTCGTACCTCGCTCAACAGAGGCAAATATCGATGCATAGTGTAAAAAATACAATAAAGATGCTATGAGAATTATAGCGATAAATACCAGCGTGCCTGGCGCATTTCCGTTCAACACAAGAACTGCGAATTACACCACATGCGGACATTACATCAAACCCAACACACGGCTGTTTTATCGATAAACAAAACAAAAAAGTTTGTTTAACTTTAAAACACACAAAAAAACAAGAAACTCTGAAGATAGAGTATATCTCCTAAATTAATAAGATAAATGTAAAAAAAGAAATAAATATATCTTGCATTGAAAAGGGCTTTTATTCTCAATTTATAATACTTATACTTCGATGCTTATAAAACACTGAACGACGAATATTTTAAGTAATTATATATATATATATATATATATATATATATATATAAATATATATTTGATTACTAAACTTTGGCTAATATATACGTTTTATCTATTTAGAATCATACCTTTGTGCAAATTTTGAATCATAAGTCCTAATCAAAGTTGATTCGTGTTTATATATAGTTATTCAGAATTCTTCAAATACTCTTTTCTATCATCATATAAAACCATCTTCCGGATCACAATATCCGATTACATTTTTAACATAACCTTATACTCTTTTAGTTTTGCTGACAATAACTGATACTTTGGCCTACATATGAAATATTATTTTAAAATGATATCCCTGCCAATTGATTAAACCATTTTTTTTATAAATTTTCCTTTCAGACTGCTATTTTTACGGCTGTCTCTCTTCAATATCAATTCATCATTTTTAACCTTTAAATAGCTTTTTGTCTCAATCTCGTTCTCTTTTACTCTAAATAATATTAATATATAATATAAAGTTGTTTTTTCGTTTTTATGACCTTATTTTTTTTACTCGCCATATAACTGCGTAATCTTCTGTCACTTGTTGCCACCACTTAATATAACAGATATAAACAATATTAGTTTAAAAAAAAAATTCCCATTCTGCTAAACACGTATATTTCTTGATCGAAATTAAAGTTGTTATTTAAAATTGTGTGGTTGGCATGAAACGCATGTATATGTGGATTAATTTGAAAATATTATTTATAAATAATTATTAAAAGCTCTTTTTGCCAAATTTGTAACTTATAAATATAAATCAAACACAATTAAAATTTAATATATCATAATTACTTTTTGAATATGAACCATGTTCGATTTATTCTGTTCCCGCATGATTATTTCTATTATTTTTCATAATTAGCTTTTAACGATCAGTTATTGAATTAACCATCTTATAATATTAATATAGTTTCCCGTAACAATGTATTCCCATATATATATATATATATATATATATATATATATATATATATATATATATATATATATATATATATATATATATATATATATATTACAAAGGAAGAATGATAGTAATCCAACGTAATGGGAAAAGAAATATATATATATATATATATATATATATATATATATATATATATATATATGTGTAAGATAACCTTGTAATATAACTTTAAATTTCCTTTTCCTGCTAATTAAATATATACCTTGAACTGAAATAATATTATTGCTTATATTATTCCTTAATTTCCAGATTCTTCATATACAATAATATAGCTTTCTCTACACATAATTGGTCCCCCGGATTTATAAAATCGGGAGACCTATGTTTTGAGGCATTTCCGTCCGTCCGTCTGTCCGTCCGTCTGTATGTCCGTCAGGATTTTTCTCCGCAACCATCCATTGAATTTCTCTTAAATTTAGCATTAAGTTGTAACTTTGGTCAGGTTAGAAAGTGACATTCTTCCGATTTTGGAAAAATACATCTGGTTAGCCCCCCAGGGGGTCAAAAGGCCCCAAAATGGCAAAAAATGACATATTTTGCCCCATAACTTTTCATCCATCCATTCAATTTCGCTAAAACTTGGCCAAAATATGGAAGCAATTGTTCCTAATAGAAAATAAGTATCGCTGACCTTGGAAAAAATCTGGTTCGCGCACACAGGGGGGTCAAAAGCCCCCAAAATAGCAAAAAATCACCCTTTTCTCCCATAATGTTTGATCCATCCATTCAATTTTTCTGAACCGTGGCCAAAATGTACAGGCAATTGTCTTGGAAATAAAATGAGCATCCTTGACCTCAGAAAAATTCTAGTTCGCGCCCCAGGGGGTCAAAAATGACCCAAATTGCCCAAATTTATTGCATTTTACACTCGCCACATCGAGTCACATACAAAGGGGGACCACGCATGCGCGGCTGGTTATTATTGATATATAACCATTTTTCATGCGTTTACATATTTTACTCATATTTTATATAAACTCATACGATGAATTGATTGCTTTCCACATACCCAACGTTTTGCTGATAGTTTTTCTTTCTATGTATGGCAGTATGCTATTTATACAGCTAACGAAAATATCCGCTCTGACAAACGTCTATACATATTTTACATTCTTATTTTTTTACTTACCTATTTGAGATTTTCTTTTTTGTTACTTTATTGTTGGACACTTGGACATTTGTTTTACTATCAACGTTGATAATTACTATACGCATTCATGATTATTTTAGACTCGGATAAATATTAAAATCTTCCCATTTCCCTACAATATATCCGCTGACGAGTTGATGCCTAACACTACTAACACATTTTACTTTTGATGTATAATGACTTTACAGTATTTTCTTTGCTTTGGAAAAATAACGTTTTACTTTTTACAGACTTTCGATATAATCGTTTTATCGTTTTTAAGAAGGGTTTAGGCTTTTTTCGCATAAATAACTAAAACTCAAATATATAATTTCAAAACAAATTCTACCAAATATTTTATGTTTACAAAACTGGCTTCACCTTCTGACGAGAAGAAAGTTTTTTTCTGTGAAAGTCTAAGTTTAAAAAATTGATCTCCGACTTTGTTGCATTTTAAGAAAATATGAGAATACATTTTATTAACTATCTGGACATATTTTTGTCTTATTTTTTCTCTGATTTAACTATAATACATCTATTACAAATATTGAGCATACTTTCATCGTATTAAGAAATGTTTCGTGGTAACATTGAAATTATATTCATAAAATATTATTTCATGATAATCTTATGTCAATGTCAGTCGTATGTGTTCCTTATAGAGAAAAAGGATAGAGAATATACATAGAAACTATATAAAAAACATATAGTAATATCTGTAAAACTTTAAATACTTATATTAGATTTTCATGAAATTAAAACCGCATGTAAATACACTAATTTAGAGAATTAAAAAAAATGTCTTCTTATTCCAACTATATTACAGGGTGAAACGGGAGAAAAGCCAGTATAGACATAAAAGTAATATTGTGTTATGAGAATAGTGGTAAAGTTCATTATTAAATCCTGCTAGTTATTTAAAAAAACAATGCGAATAAATAAAATAAAGTATCTACATCCGTAAAAGGAGTAAATGTTTAAGGTTTGGGATATATATATACGTGTGACGTTAATGTCTATCTCTTATACTCTAATTTATCTATTGTACATTTGAGCAGTGTATATATTTACGAGCGTGAAGACTCAGTATTGTCGGAGATTGGATAAGGAACATAATGTCATGTTGCTCATAACACCATATTTTCGTTTTGTTCTTATTGTTTCAAATTTGATAATCCTCTACTTCGGGGGTGGGGCTTAGCATTTGGTGAGTACGAATACAAAAGTCAACAAATCCAATCCGTTTAAATTGAAACATTACACAATAAAAAGGTAAAATATATTAAATCTTGACATCGCCAAACAGAATATTTGAATTGAAAGCAAAAAGTAATAATCGTGGTATCATATTTTGTAAAACAGTATTCCATGGTGTTGTTGAGTGTTGAAATGCAACACGTTTTATAGTAATAGTTTCGTAATTTTTTAACTGGCGTTTGTCTCATTTTGCATTCGAACGTTTCATCTATTGATAGTATTGACTGGCTGAGTTGAGTATAAGTAACATAAGATTTATTTAAACAATGTGTGATGAATTCATAGACATAAATCCCCCTTGATGAGCACCAGCCAATCTCTTTGTATAAAGGGTCAATTATACACACCTGGTTCAATCTCTGAACTCGTTATTAACATTTATATTTTTATTTCTTTGATTTCAATCATTTAAATTCATAAATAAATCTAGTAGGAAGATCCGACGTTGCTCGGGGTTGAAGGAGGATCACTCCTATGCATGTTTCTCTATGCTCATAACGCTATATCATGTTTTCATTGTTTTACTGCTCTCTTCCTCCCGTTTCGCCCCCTGATATAGTCGGAAGAAGCTGAAATGTTAAGAGGATTTCTGAATTAGTACATTATTCATATGGTTTAAATTTCATTAAAATCGAGTATACTTATTTGAAGTTGAAAGGGGGTTCTGTCCTCATGGGCCATCAGAGGTGAGGGTACATAGATATTCGTCACATAGAAGTTTACGTAGAGATTCAGGCCCCTTTTCATTGCATTCCACAGAAAATCATATACATATAATTTAAATTTCATAAAAATAGGATTTATTTTAAATGTTAAGGGGCTTATGCCCTTATAGGTTACTTAGGAGTGCACCTAGTGATTCGGTGATACGTCCACCTGATTTCCCTGTACATTTTACATAAGTATACACAATTAGAATATATGTAGATGCTCAAACTTTTCGTTGCTACTTTGCAGTCTAGGACTCGAGCTAAACCTAACCCTAATGCGTACCCTAACCGGTCAGTCGATGTAAGTTTAATCTGGATCAGTACCTTTTCTTTCTATAGAGAATACACAAACATCACACATAGGAGAAAACATGCATATAGATATTGAGTTCTATATAGATATAGATAAGGCTAAATGTCAAAATACGTTCTAAAGAATATCCGGCGTTTACGCAGACCCTATGCTAATGTTTTACACTCTTTAATCAAAATAAAATATACTTACTTAATTACTCTGGAAGATGTAGTTTGATAATATTTGTGCTTATGGGGGGTCTATCTCCAAAATCATAGTAAAGTGTGTTAACAATAATAAGAAGTGGACGAAAGAGAGGGAAAGAAAAAATACAAACACATACGTTTTAAATAGTGCAACTTATTTCATGAATCGAATTACATGACAACTATTCGACAAAGTTTCTTCATTCGTATTTCTTGATATAGGTTTTAATCAAGGACGCTGAGCAAAACAAATAAAACCAATGAGTGACCAGAAGAAGCCTACAGAAGATATCACAAATAGAAACGATTGAAAATGACATAGATATGACATTAAAATTATACACAATTTTCAGTGTGTGTTACTTCTTGTTTAATAATATTATAGAGGGCTTGTTCCTAAGAAAGCAGGAGGAACGTCGTACAATATTATAGGTTAATATAGCCCTATATTACTAAAATAGAGTAGATTTCCATAAATAAATGCGTGTAAGTATCATTTAAGTCACTCCAAGATGATACTTATACTTTCTTATGGTTAGGTATAAATGAGATGTGAAATTACTAATATGTTGCGAAGAGATATAAGATTGTTGCAGTGGCCGATGCTGGTGATCGAACTTACAAGTAATGATTTAGACACAAGACAAAAATACGGCAATGGTAAAAAACTTAATGAAGAACACAAGAGAGGCAAGTAAATGAGATAAATATTTTTTTTATGACAGCATAAGGTAGACAAACTAGCAGGCAGCAAAGGTCTGTGTTTCAGCTGCTTTTGTGGGAAAGAGGACGTGTTGTTCTCCAGCATTTCCGAAGAGGAAACTTGGCTTGGTAGGCCTGGTCGATATTAGGACGTATCTGCTAATTGAGAGACGGGCCACTCAAGGACGCCTCCTAGGTTAGAAAGACGCCTTAAATAAGTCTAGTTACCGTGGTCGTTTCTTAGGTTGACGAGACGCTTCGTGCTGTGCTGATCGATGTGGTATTCCTTGGGGTTAGGGAAGTTTCTAAGGTTTTTACAGCAAACGTGTCGCAACGTCCGGTGCTAGTGATCGACGAAATTTCAAATATTGTTTTGACCTAAGACAAACAATATTCAATGCCAAAAAAAGAATTACAGCAGAAGGGAGTGAAGGTAATGGCTGCTGTTTGGTACACAATAAGGTACAACATTCCCAGGAAACTAGAGATCGTTTTTTCAGCTGCCGACCTCGTAGTAAAATGGACGAGAAGATATAGAGAATTGATACTTCTCCAACGTCTCGGAAAGTGAAGCTCTTTCAAAGGATAACGTTTAGTTTTAATTGAGACTAAAATATCATACTTTTTTCTCCATTGAGAGACGATCATACATACAGACAGATATATATCGTTTTACTCAATTATAAATTTCATAATCGAATCATAAAACAACATTGCTCTGTAGGAATACGGCTTAACTGACAAAAATATAATTACAGATATTATCTGGCTTCCAATGACAGAGTTAATTCTGCAAATAGTTAGATAGCCGTTAGCATTTGTCTGCAATTCATTTATGTGTCTACTATAGAAAACACAAAACTGTCTACTCTCGTAATTTCTTGTTAGCGGCTATCAACGCGATCTTTGCTCGAAGAGAAGGAAAGCGATGCTGTATAATTAAAGATATCGAATTTTGCCAAAAAGAAAATCACATTATATGATTGTGAGCGTCTCATTATGTCAACATTAATTATCTTATTTTAAATGATTATATACGTTTTTTATGAAAGTTAAACAAATAATGGATGGTCTGTGGAAATTTCTTTATACTAGTCTTGTTTGTTACATACTCTGTAGGCGGTGACGAGTTTTCGATTTCTGATCTCATATTTAAATAATATAACTTTACACGATACCGGATGAAGTAGAAAAATTAACTGGGAATAAATATTTGTGAATAATTTGGGATTAATTGGAAGTCAAACAAAACAGGTAGCTTCACGTAGATTTGCAATTACATATAAGAAGAAATAAAGGACACGAAGTAAATGTGGTAGAAATAATGGCAGTGTTACTAGTATACCTCCGTATGAAAAGTTTATTTTTTATTCATCTGATAATTTTTAGTATCTTAATTACCACAACGTAGCTATCGAGATGTTGTTATCGTATTCTCATTGAAAACAAAAGAGATAAAAGTCGTATAGTGAGAAATAATGTGATATTTTCATGTTTCTCTAACTGAAAAATGGTTTGCAATATTCTTTCTAATTAGTAAGTCAGGAGTGTCTAAAAGCTAGCATGCCAGGATTTTATGTTCATTTTGATCTAGCCAAATTATGACGACTGATCTAACCCAATCTTTCTACCTACAAAATAAATATATCATTGCTTTCTTTACAGATGCTGAAGATACCGTTGATACGGCTAACATAAACACACTCTGGATTAATCTAGAAAAGCTAAGGTGCTCGTAATATTCATACATTTCATTGGGTAATTGTTGATCTTCTAAATATTTTGATATCTTCATTCAGATTTTATTCAATGAGATAGCCTCAACATCACTGGTAAATTGTTGATCTTCTAAATATTTTGATATCTTCAAGGGCGACAATATTAAAATTGCTCGTGTCCGTGTATTATTTAACATATTATTCGCACCAGTAATAGAACACGCATTCTCATATGCCAAGCATAATATGTTGTATACCTTATTGCTGTGTATTTATGTTATATTACGCCTTACAGACAAGTGTATAAATCCTTATACACCAACGTAGTTGCGAGCCGAGCATTATTTTCCATCTATTGATAAATTCACAAAGTCAATCATTGAGTTTTTAAAATGTTTAATTAAAAGGATAGCAACAGAAACTTCACATGCAAGAGAGAGAGATGAAGGGGGAGGGTATAGAGAAAGAGATAGAAACAAGATGAGATAGATAGATCGACAGATAGCTCGTCTTACTACGTCAGTCGCACGGCACGTATACTCCTTATTTTGAAGGGAGCACGCACACATATATAGTTCCCTATAACCCAGTTCAAGTCTAAACAGTAAATGGAGAGAATGAGAGCTCTGGCCGAAAATAACGTGGTTTATATAACTTCTGCCCAGTCTTTGTTTTCTCATCTTTGACAATTTAAACTATTCCATTTCTTTTATGTAAAACACATTTCTCTGCAGTTTTCCAAAATATCTTCATACAAGGTATTTTTCACGCCATTCTTTCATTTGAACAATCTCATACTTACGCCAACTTCATTTCCTACCATTAGTCAATTGTAAAATTATATATTTATAATCCAGGCGAAAACAGAAAACACCATTTAACATTCCCTACTTTTTTCTTTTCGGTCAACAATTGAATTATCTGTAAGATGCCTTTACTACATGCGTACCCAACGTTTCGACACTCTTTCACTTTTCAATATGAAGATAGACACATTTTCCTAACTCCCAATCCATTGGTGCGATCAAACATATACTAATATACCTTCTACTATCCTTTTCTTCGAAAGAGCTCCCCTTTACTAATTACTGACTTATCCAGCAGCCTAACTATGGCAGAATGGAAGGGTTTCTCCAATAAGCACATAATTCCGTATCCAGCTACGAAAACAGGTCCTATTAAAACCACCTTACTTCTTAACTTCAAAAGATTATAAATATTTTGTACACCCGATAGGTATTCCCGAACCACCCCGCACCTTCCCTAACTATCTATTAATTTGGTAAGATCATAACGGGCACGGAACCTGCCTCAACATCGATTCAATTTTTTAAACTCTAACCCTTTCACACACAGCCTTAACTTAAAATGGGAGGACATCTAAAGATCTACACAAGTTCGCATCAAACAGTAACCATTGGCACCTATTTTTATTACTTATCTCACACATTTAAAGACACGTTCATGCGGTTTTTCCATGGATCCAAATGTACACGTGATTACTATGATTCTTTTAACTGTGATTTGTACCATCATTATACCAGCAGACATGGCTTCAACCAGCGACACTCACTGGGAGCCTTCTTCGGTCACGTAAATCCATGAAGGCGTTTCATATTACAAAAGTCTTACAATATTATCACGTGTCACCTTGGTAATCTTTCTGTATTCTGCTTGACAACGCACTAATATGAGTTCCTAAAACAAATAATAGCACCAATACAACCGATAATGTTGCTTTATACTGTATCATATACTCTGCCATAAAAATATAATTCGCACTATTTATTTCTCTTAATAACTTTGACTTTAGAATAACTCTTTCAGAACAACTAGCATGTTCTACATGTTATACTCCGAGTCTATTACATTCTTCTGCTTGCATCTCTTTAAGTCTCGAGAAATCGACTAGTACTTTTCATTTGCTATTGACAATAATTCTTTAGCCTGTTTTATTTTTAAAAGTTGTGTTTTTTGCCTACACTTTGCCCTTTTCGTTTTTACTAAACGTGGAATAAATTTTCTCAATTAGAACTCTTTTACTGATAGATCACCACTTATTAATGGATCTGGGGGTACTGAAGGATATGGGTTAATAGGATTATCAGAAAGACGATTGTCGCTGCCAAGAGAAGATTCGAAACGAAAGTCTAATGTAAAGAAAAGGATGTGGTCATTAAAGAAGAGGGTCAACGCGTATTTGTTTACGTTAGACCTGAAGATGACCATGTTTTAGTCGACTGGAAAGCAGCCCCGCGGTACTTGTTCCACAAACGCAGTGTGCGAGGAAAGAACATCTGTTTATGAAGCTCTCTTTTGATTATGCTATAGAAGCAGAGAGAGAGAGAGAGAGAGAGAGAGAGAGAGAGAAGGAGAGAGAGATACAAAAGAAAGTTCTTTGTTATTGTTGTTTCGCATTCTTGTCCAGTTTGATATCAAGTACTTTGTGAGGCAACAGTGTAATTGCGGCCTCAATCATGGCATATTTATCATCTTATTAATTATTTACACATTTGGAAGATAAAAACACACATTTATAACATTCAAGTCAAACAATATTCGAATAAATAATAAACATAATAATCGGCAAATGTTCACAACTTAACAACTTTTAAGAATAATTAAAATAATAAAATTTTAAAACAGTCGTATTTAACAAAGTCAAAGTGAAAAATATATTGTGAACTTCATTTACTAACTAGGAGATAATTATGTTTAAGTGGGCTTAGCTCGTCGATACTACGGAGGAGTTCAATTACACCACAACAAATATTTTTACTAATTTCAAACCATATCTAGTATTTACTTCGTTTTCACCGCAGTATGATGTGGTACAATCTATAAAGGTAGAGATGGAACGGCGAACGCACCAGTGGGAGTACATTTTGACCTAACACAAATCGTTTGTAACAGCCCCGTCAGTAAGTGTGCCTGATGCGATTGGCGATAAACTAATCACTTTTCAAAGAGAGTAGATATAGCCGGAAAGGATGGACCTCCTAGTAATACACAGAGCAATTCGTTCACCCAGCAGAGGAGGGTAGTTAGTAACGCAGCAGTCTATACTATTAGACTGATTGTCGATGACGTATTCTGGATTGGTATAAAGTGGCATAAAAAATGTTGGCAGCTCAATGTAATCCTACATACATGCGTTACTACCTATTTATACTTATAATATCATATCTAAAACTCGTGAAATTTTCACAGACATGGCTAATAACTAAAACAAAATTTCGTATGTAGATGAGAACAGCGCTTGCCCAACATGAAAGGCGGCTTCGAACTCTTAGTAACCTAACAAGCTTCATCAATATGACTTATAAGCCAAAGTCCCAACCAATTTAATGTATGTATAAAATGCTGCCAGTGCCATGAAGAACGTTCTGACATGTCTATTGAAATTATAAACCTGTCTTATTCTTCGTCTACAAAGAAATTACCGCATTTAATTCGCTCAGACGGAGAGCAGATCAGTGCATATTTAAGCTAACATAATTCGCTTGCTCAGTCAATAGTAGATTTAATTAAAGTCTATTGTCGAGAACAAATACCAGTAACTTTCATAAAGTTTTTGTTTTATCATTTGCTGAATTCAACTCGTTTTCAGCAATTTACATCCTTTCATCACTGTTTTTGTACTACTTGTCTATTTTCTTTTTGTTGTCTATCTTCTTCTTCTTCTACTATTACTTTTTCCTCACCTTTTTTCTCTTTCTCTTCTTCTTCCTTCACCGTCTCTTCCTATTTTCCTTCCTATCCTACTTCTCTCTTATCCATGCTTATCTAATAAGTATTATCTTTCTCCTCCTACAACTATTACTTTTCCTCCAACTCATTCAATTTTTTCTTCTTTCTTCCCCACCCATATTTCGTTGTCTTCTTCCTTCAAAGCATCTTTTTAGTTTATTTCCTCCTCTTCTTATTCTTTCACCTCACGCTACTTCATTTTTTCTTTTTCTTCTATTTCTCCTATTTTCTTATTTATCCCCCACTTTCCTTCTCCTTCTTCTATTTCTTCTTCTTCCCCTCCTTCCTGCCATTATTCTTTCTTTTTCTACTTTTCTTAATTTTTTCGCGCCCCCTATTCCTCCTCTCCCCCGTATTCGTCTGCCTTCTTTCTACTTTGACTCTTCTTTTTACCGCTCTTCTTCTCCATCCCCATACTTTCCTTCTCCATCCCCATACTTTTCTTCTCCATTCCCATACTTTTCTTCTCCATCCCCATACTTTTCTTCTCCATCCCCATACTTTTCTTCTCCATCCCCATATTTTTCTTCTCCATCTCCATACTTTTCTTCTATTTTCTCTCATTCTTCTCTGTATGATTATCCTTCTTATTTATTCTATTCTCCTTCCTCTTCTTCTTTTTTGTCTTTTTCCTCTTCTTACAGTGAAACAGTGTATACTGACTTATCTATTTCGCATCACTATTACTTCATACATTGGTTCATTGATTCCTTCATTTCAAGTTACATTTATATTAATTTTACCATTAAACTTTTTTCCTTTCTCTTCTCGGTTCCCAAAAACATAACACGAAAATCACTGCATTATTAATCGCTATATTCTCCTATTTATTCGTTAACATTTATTCTTGTACTTCTGTTTTTCTCTTCGACCTTACCTTTAAACTATATTTTATTTCTGCTTCCAGTTCGGTTAAAGCATCAATTTCATGCTTCTTCCTCTTCTACTTTTTTTTTACATGTTCTGTTTCATGGTTAAAACTTAATTCTTTCGAAGATTACGACTTTGTCAGTAACGTTAGTCGTGCTATTACTGATAACGGTGATCCTCACTTGGCAATGCCACGTTGTATAATGCAGCGCACATACCTCGTTGGCTGCATAGAAACTTTTCCGAGGAAGCTCTCTATAAAAAAGCACTAAATTTGACACAACTAGTAAGTCTGCTTAGATCTTCCCGCCACAATAACTCCAATTATAAGAACTTATAAAATGGTATGAAGTACAGCAGTAACTATCTTCTCCACACTAACATGTTAATACTAACAGCAATGGCCTACTTTGCCCTAGCACACACACTTTTGCTATATTAATGACCTACGATAAGTTGAACATAATATAGCTAAACGCAATGTACATTTTACGCGCTGTTATAATACGCATGCATACACACATCTGCATTAAACTAAACACGCATATATACTACTCATGTGTATGTAAATTCATGTATTTATGCATATTTGTGTCTTTAAAACAAATATGCATTTCTTCTTATTACTGTGTTTATTTGAATTATTATTATTATTCAACTAGCGATTGACATGGCAAATAGCATCCTGCCTGAGAGTTCATCATTCAAACTCCTCAGCCTAACTTTCACAGATAACATGAATTGGAATAAATACATCGAAAAGATTGCCAGGGCTGCTGCAAAGAAGGTGCCAATAAACTTCTCACACCTGACATTATCCTATATCTCTACAAACCCACCATCTGCCCATGCATGGAGTATTGTTGCCACATCTGGGCTGGTGCATCATCCGCTAGTCTTTTCCTCTTAGACAAAGTCCAAAAAAGAGTTGCCAACTTGATAGGTCCTTCATTATCCAGCAAGCTCCAGCCCCTGTCCCATCGCCGCAATGTTGCTTCCTTGTGCCTGTTTTACAAGTACTTCAATGGATTGTACTCTGATGAGCTTGCTGCTCTGGTACACCTACGACGTAAATTTACTAGACCAACCCGACAATCTGCCAAATCCAATCCATACACTGTGGAGGTCCCCAGATGATGAAGAGCTTTCTACTCCAAAAGCTTATTTCTTCGTGCTAATGGATTCTGGAACCCCCTCCCTGCTCTCTGCTTTCCTGACGTTACTGACATGCAGGCATTTAAAACTAATGTAAACAAACATCTCGTTGCGCAGCTCCTAATTTAAGTTGAACACTCCCCCAACCTTCACTCTTTTTTCTGAGTAGCCCCTTACGTCTACAGTGGCGGCCTGCCTTGTTTGGGGTGAACTAAAATGATTATTTAAACACCTATAGCTGAGTGCAGAAGTGTTGTGCATTCAATATAGAAGAAGAAGTAGAAGAAGAAGAAGAAGAAAAAGAAAAAGATTAAGAAGAGGAACAACAACAAAAAGAAGAAAAAGCAACAAAAACAACAGCGACAATATGAAAAGTTAAAAAAATAGCAAAAAATGAATAGGTAAAATCAATAATTACACATTCAACAGAAAAAATGAAATAAACAAGAAAACAAGGAAAGTTAAATAAGTACATACGACAGAACAACACAAGAAAAAAGTAAAAAGATTTAAAAAGAAAACGATTTAAGAGTATACGAAAAAAAAAAGAAAACATCCTGGAAAAATATAAGATTTTAAACATAAGGAAAATGAAGTAAAATAATGATTAAAGATAATAAGAAAAGGATGGTATAAGAAGAAGAAGAAGAAGAAGAAGAAGAAGAAGAAGAAGAAGAAGAAGAAGTAGAAGAAGAAGAAGAAGAAGAAGAAGAAGAAGAAAAAAAGAAGACGAAATAAAATGAAAAAGAAGATCAAACAGATGCAAGAGAACAACAAGGGACGAAGCAGAAGAAGAAGAAGAAGAAAAAGACAAAGAAAAAGAAGAACAACAATTAGAAAAAGAAGAAAGAGCAGAAGAAGTTGATAAGAAGTAGACAAAATAGACATGGATAGCATCGGTATAAAGAAAAGCCAAACAACGAAAACAATATACGAAAAACCTAAATACATGTGATAATCACAGAAAAATAAAATAAAAACAAAACAAAATGGACGATGACTGGTTTTACTCTTTTGTGTGTTACGTGTCCTACAAGATTTATGCATCAAACTATTTCTTTCTTTCTTCTTGTTTCATTTGCTGGCTGTCTTTTCTATTGTTTTCCTCGTCGTAGGTGGTGGGCCTATTAAGTAGTTTGCACAGAAGAGTAATTTTATAGATCGACACTCGCATATGTATGTGAGAGTTCGCCCGTTGGTTTGTCGGTCGTGTGGTCTGCTAAGTCACAGTTCCATATATCCGTTTCATTTCGAAGCATATACGTATGTTTGATGCGGCTAGACAAAACTTAAAGAGGCGATGCCCGTCGATTAGTTAATAGATTTCTCAAGCTTTAACTTAAATAGAATTTCTGTGATCACTGGCGCTTTTGTTTGAAATAACATGTTCATCGCAAGGTGCGTAAATTAAAGAATAGTCTTTTCGCCAATCTGTCTTGCACATATAACACGAATATTGACAAGTTCCTTTTCTAAATTTCTTAACGTCTTACTGATAGAACCTTGTTCTGCACAAACAAAACAAGCAGCAGCAGCTTAAGACCCGAAGCGCACTTGGAGAGAAGTACCACGGTTTACCAAACGGACTCATCACTCACAACTAATATTCTTCCTCTGGAGACAATCATTTATTGCAATACCATCTTTAAACTATTGCAGCTACCTTATCAAAAGATGTGACTAAAGACAAAGTTTTCACTAACAAACTATCTTTGACATTGAACATACAAACATGTTCCTCACATTTTATGTGAAAAATAAATGATTGAATCTTGCAATCAGTGTAAAGTTCATCCTGTGTTTGTTAGTTTATTTGTAACCATACGTTTATAAATAATATAACACTCAGATTAACATTTCAGTGTGTATATCAGGTTCACGCATATCCAAGACAACCCCTGTTTGTTCATAAGGCTGCCACACTTAATTTTAAATTGTCCTTTCATCAGCCTGTCTTGTAAGCTTTTAAAGTCCCATGTTTAGATGCATTAACCTCTCTCTTTAAAAGTGTCGGTTCTTCTGTCAGTATATCATGTTGAAGTTTAAAATAATATTTCTGCCATCCTATTTCGCTCACTTTAAAACCCCCGTGTTTAGATGTGCTCACACTGCTGTATAACAAGTGGTCTGTAACGCTAAAGTTCGATAAAGCTAAACATTCAAACGGATGTAGAATTTCGTATATTCGGACTAATGTTCTCATCTTAGGTGTTTTACTACAGCGTTTCGGCTGATGTAACCTCCATCCTTCTTCAGGTGTACTTTGTTGAACTCAGGAACCTTTCTGTTGAACTCGGGAATCTGGACGGAATTTCGAACGGAACCCTGTATTAAATTCACGGGGATAGCATGATCTCGTTCCATCTGGCAATATTGGGAAGAAGTCTTCAGTAATTCGCAATTCCTCGTATCCCCCGCACTGAGGATTGAACCTTCAACCTTTAGATGACTGAATTTTACTTAGTACTATATCCACTGCGTCACGGGTCGTTGAGGATAATTCTAATAAAGGGTTCTGTTCGAAATTCCGTACAGATTTCCGAGTTCGACAGAAAGATTCCCGAGTTCGACAAAGTACACCTAAAGAAGGTCGGCGGTTACATCGGCCAAAACGTTGTGATAAAAACACCCAAGATGAGAACAGTAGTCCGAATATACCAAATTCTACAAATTACTAAACCTCATCTAAAAAATTCCGAAACATTCAGACGTATGTTTATTCACGCGTTTGTTTTTTTTCTCTGAGTTTAACTAGTAATATATATTTATATGTGTATTTACGTTAGTAATTTTGTATTTTTAGTTCTATAATTTACTCTGGATGATGTGCTATATAAACATTTATACAATCTAAAAAAATAAATGAATGGACGCAGAATTCCCTCTATCTTTTCATGTTTCCTACGCATAGACCACGAAATGCAAACATTTGAACCAGCGACAGCCATCATTGGACGCTTCATAATAATCAGGTTTTCTTTAAACGCCAATAAAAAGACACGAGTGACGATAATTACGCTGCAGTCTTCATTGTCTTCGGTCACCGCAATTTTTTTCGTCCGGAATTAAGCGCAGTCGGAATCTTACAAAAGAAAGCAGACAGAATCAGCTGTCTGTGTTGATTCAGCTCTGGCGAACATGTCGTTCGTATTTGCTTTCTTTGTTTTATTCTTATGTTTGTAGATTTGTTTTTTACAGAAACTTATGTTATTCCTCTTTCTTAGCAAATAGAACCGAGTCTTTGTATCCGCAACCGTCATTCCTTTTCTGATTTCTTTCTAAAGACCATCAATTGTTTTTTTTCTCTTTTATATAAGCACACGAACTTTCGTGCCTATATTTGGCGGGGATTAACGGTACGGTGGGCCGTGTTCGAGTCTTTCGATTCTATCGCTCCACTTTCATTTGGGATGTTTCCAACTGTTATTTAAGTATATGATTTATCATAGAAACTATGGCAGCATAAGTAAACCTTGCAATTCATGCAGTCGTCTACGCAGGTCTTTTAAACCTTCCTGAACATTCGGCACTAAACGTTTTCTACGCATACTACAAAATAGTATCTGTCATGTCATAACTTTCTCCAAAACCTCCTGTCACTCACGCCATTGTTTAGCTGACTTAATGTCCAGTCACATATGCTATCACGCCATCTTTTCGGTAATCTTCCTATTTTTCTGCATCTTAAGCGTGTTTTTTATGGAAATCGCTCCAGACAAGGCATGGAGCAACTTGGTGTAAGGAGCCAAAAATACTAATTCAAGATCAGAGAATAGCCAACGATAAGTGTTAGATGGATAAATTCCGACCCAGAAACCAGCAATTCTTCCCCCTTTGTCAGAAACATCGCTCATGGAATGTAAGGACTAAAATACAAAATAAGGGAAGCGAGAGTTACGAGGCTGCCGTAAGTAAACCAGAAGTAAACTGAAAATAAACAGAAGGTTCATTTTCTACCTTCCTAGCTTGATCACACTGACTGTGTACGTTTTCGTTTCGCCTTTCTGCACTACTTTCATGAAAGAGAATGCAGTACTTATTCTGTCCTCGCTCAAAGAAGGACCGGTCCTTCTTGACTTTCTATTTTTGTCACGCCGAGTACCCTGTTAAGGGATACAATATATCAATCACGTGAGGGAATCTCTATAAGAAATAGTTATCATTTTTTGTCATGAACCTTGAAGCAAGGTAAAAAGAAAAGGTATTCACTAGAGAGTTTTCAAAAATCTCTTGTGAAAGTGCTACAGTATATAATGTCAGAATATTTTATTTAATGCATGAGGACATACCCCTCTCGTTCCGTCAGCCATGACCGGATAAATGTCTGAAGTAATTCGTAATTATATGTTTCGTATCGCCATTACTGAGGATTGAACCTTCGCCCTTCAGAGGAGTGTAATCTAACCACATTTGATACAAATAAACTCCATCAAATCTTAGACATGAATATCTAACAATCTTTGTTTTATCGCTCTACAAGAAATGATATGCTCCAACTGTGCGGTTTTGAATTGAAGATCAATACTGGACGTTGTCTAGCGGTCAGCAAGATGTTTGGGGCAGCTATAGAGAGCCTAAGTGATGTGAGTGATTAGCAGTTGTTTAAAATGTATAGGGCCACTTCCCTCCCTTTAAATGATCCGTTGGAATGGCTACAGGGTCACTTTGGCGATTATCACATTCGTAAGAGAAATGATTATGAATGGGCTTTTTATTCACAAATTTTGTATGTGGCGTAATCTCAAAGATAATGAATATCTAAATAATTTGCAGACGATTTCTGCACTGGACAGAATCATCGCAACTCATAACAGTTGTAGACAGATCTGCTTGCAACTCACAGTATGCTATTGAACATATCATTGAACGGCGTTAAGACAAAGATTGCTCGATATAACTGAAACTAGGTAGGCAAGGCAGGTATACACTGAAGTTTATTTGTAACAAATATTATTGAATGGCAGAAAAGATTCCAAAACTGTATCCACGATTTTATTGGTGAATTAGATTTCGGTGGGGGTACCTGCTATTTTCTTCGTACCTCGTCAACCATACTTAATAATCCGTTTCACATTGTTATACTAATACGTTTCATATGCCCAATAGTGCACTGTGCGTTGCAAGTAAATATGACTACAAATGTTAAGAGTTGTGATTATCCTCTCCAAGAGAGCAGAACTTGGACTTTGGGTTAACTTTCTCATAACTCTCACCTCCGTTATTTTGTCCTTTAGTCTTCACATTTCATGAGCGACGTTTTTGACGAAGGGGGAATAATTGCTGTTTCCTGGGTTGGAATATATCTATTTCACACTTATCGTTGACTAGTTTTTTACCTTAAAGTGGTTATATTTTTTGCTCCTTAAACCAATTGGTTTCATGACTTGTCTGGAGCGATTTCCATGAAAAAAATTCATATTTACACAACTTTAAAAATATACTGTCAGGTATCATACAACATTCAGACGTATTCAGACATGCCTTGTATTTGTTGATATTCCTGAGATATAAATTTACATGTTTCGATGTGGTATTGTTATCTTTTGTGTTGTTAAATTCACAAAGTGTCGACCGTCATACACTTCGACTTCATTCATGCGCCCTTTTACGTTATCGATAACCTTTCGTTAATGACAGGACACTTTTTAATCCCTTGAGATATGCTGCTCTCAATCTGTTCCCAACGCGTTTTAGATATCTCGTATCAGTTGTTACTTTTATATTGCTTCACACGTGATTGAAAAAAGAACCTACAAATATAATTCGATCTACGCGTATTTTTTATACTTTCAAGATCGCCGCTTATTACGCGGGAATAGTCACTCGAGGATAAGGGTTAATGAGACGAAAGATGAGAAAAAGTATGGGAGTACTAACATTGATCAATGGTATGAACTGCGTCTGATTACTTTTTGTGCGGTCCTAACAGGAATCTTCTGGCGTTGATTATTAAGACAACCTAGTTATAATCAACACGGAAACAGCCCCGCAGCAATGTGTTCTACAAATGGGAGCACTTACAAAGAATCTCAGTTCATGGAACTTCCGCTTGATGCTATTCACATGAAAAGAGAAAGGGACGTCTTTTTTCAATGTGCTGAAGGACCGAGTTCTTTCTGTGTATGTCTAACAAGATGGAACCAAATATTAAAGCACATCCCAAATGTATACATTAGTGTGTTCAACAGGACTCTATAGATTTATAGTATACCCAGTATCCTTATTTACATATATTCGCATCTCATGCCAATAGAATCGACCACTGTCGGAAACTCATTCTCATGAGTAAAGAAACCAGTTCATGTTTTTGAAACAATCATGTTTGCTTCCAGTCAAATAGTTCGTTTAGAAGTGGAGAGTCTGTTCCTAAAGGTATTGTCTGCCGACTTCCTATCATACTTACAAGAGTATAGATTCCATTGCATTGAAGACTAGGGGGACCCAGGTCTCGGGGTAACACGAAAAATAAACGTACTCAATAAACACCCTATTACCATATGAAAGTATTTCATACGAATTAAATAGTTCGATGTCTATTTAGCACAATTACGCATAGCCAAGAGACACACACACACAAACGATCTGCATTTTCTTGCGTACGATTTTATGAAGAAGTAAGTTATACATTAAAAATAAGTAAGTGAAAATAATAACATTGAGAGCACTTGTATCGAAGCCTGTCAAGTATTATTATTCATTTATCTTTCTAAACAAACGAAAATAGTGTTTCTCAAGAGCGCCACTTTTCAAACAGATTTTCAAAGTTAACAGCGATTCTCCCTCTCTTTCGCTCTTGTGTCTGTCTCTGTCCCTGTCTCTGTCTGCCTGTCCGTTTGTATGTCTGTATGTCTCTTCCTCTCTCTATCTATTTTTATATATATATGTATAGGTATATTTTATATATATATACATATATATATATATATATATTTTATATATATATATATATATTTTATATATATATATATATATACATATGTATACATATATATATTTTATATATATATATATTTTATATATATATATATATTTTATATGTATATATATATATATATATATATTATATATATATATATTTTATATATATATATATTTTATATATATATTTTTTTTTTATATATATATATTATATATATATTATATATATATATATATTATATATATATATATATCTATATATACATATCAATATATCTTTGAACTTGCTGTCAAAAAACAATATATTTTTGTGATAATATAAAAAGAATGAACTCGCGTCCTATCGAATAATCGTAAATAGAATATAAAATCTTGTGTCTCTGTCCCTGTCTCTGTCTACCTGTCCGTTTGTATGTATGTCTGTCTGTCCCTCTCTCTATCTATTTATATATATATATATATATATATGTATATTTTTTATATATATATATATTATATATATATATATATTTTATATATATATATGTATATATATATATATATTCTATATATATATATGTATATATATACATATATTTTATATATATATATATATTATATATATATATATATACTATATATATATATTTTATATATATATATATTATATATATATATATTTTATATATATATATATATTATATATATATATTATATATATATATATTATATATATTATATATATATTATATATATATATTATATATATATATTATATATATATATATATATATATATATATATACATATCAATATATCTCTGAACTTGCTGTCAAAAAACAATATATTTTTGTGATAATATAAAAAAGAATGAAATCTCGTCCTAGCGAATAATCGTAAATAGAATATAAAATAAATGCCACAGAATATTATTTTAGGCTGGGGATAAATAATAGGTTATACAGTCATTTTCAAATAAGAATAATGAGTGAAACAAAAACATTTTGTATTGGCCTTGGTGCTGTATAAATGTCGGTACAGCGCATTTATGATCAATAAACACATGTTAAAACATGCTATCAAAAAGTGCGCGGTGTGTATAATCTTTGAAAAACGAAATATTTACTATAATTAAATATCTGCCAGGTTTCGTAAAATGTCACTGGTTTCTTGAAAAGGACTTGTGACTGTTATGATGAAAGTCCTTCCAACCTACTCTATGATATTAGTAAACAAACGAAAAATGTTAGGCGGATTAAAAATAAAATTCGGTAAAATGGAAAGTTCTTTAATGAGACAGACTACTGAATTACTATTTTTTAACTATTTTTGTGTGCCAATTTGCATCAATGTGGCAAAGCTGCTTTGTTAGTGGTGTACATCCTGGTCACGGCACCAATTGTGATCCGATCGTTTGGCCAAAGGGGTTAATCTTGGAACCGGTACCATTGTAACGGAGTCGTTTTTCTTTGGATATTTGTTTTCAACTGTAGTTTCGATCGTTTGTTTGTTGTATTTTTAGTTGTGTCCGTGGTTTTTTTTTGGGAAATGTGATCGTCTTGTGTTTGTTTTCAGTTGTGTCCGTGGCAACGCTGGGACTTATCCTCGTCACGGCACCAATGTAACAAAGTCACTTGGCATCAATGTGGCAAAGCTATTTATTACTGGTGTACATCTTGGTCGCGGAACCAATGTAACAATGTCGTTTGGCCAGTGGGAGCCTGTTTGGAACGTTTATCCTTGTTGCGGCATCCATGTGGCAGGATCTTTTATCCTAGAAACGAATCGTGGTGAAATATCGAACGGGAGAATCTGATTGCATGTGCACGTGATTACTCGCCGTTCTTACCAGTGAGCAATCATCGTCTCTGTCATTTCTCTTCTGGAACCGGCTAGCTGGGAGGGACCATCGTGCTGCAAATAACCTTATTTCTAATAAGGAAAGACAAAAATGTATCCGTTTTCTTATAAAATATATATTTATTTTACTGAAGACATTTTGATAACTTTTCGGGGACCGCAACAAAATGCGTCTCCTAGGTTCGTATTCAAAACCCCGTCTGCGTTTACAAATCTCTTAACGAGAGAGAGAGAGAGAGAGAGAGAGAGAGAAAGAGAAGGGGGAGTGAGAGAGAAGGAAAGAGAGACCGAGCGAAAGAGAAAGAGAGAAATACAGGCACAACCAGTGTACGCCTTGTCCAATGTTTTGTTTTTGAGTTTTTAACTGATGTTGTCGAATGATAACAAATTGATCCCTGACCCCATCACACTAAAACCTGTCACCAATTGGTTTGACCTTTATATTTCCTTCGTCAGGATGAAGTATGATTCTCTTCCCATTCTGACTGATATATGAAATATAAACAATTCAATTTTAGTTACAATCTCTTTGTTGAACCTCCAAGCTTTCTCGAAATCTCAGCGCAAGCCTGGCACAAGGATAATGAATATTACGTATATTATGGGGAGCACTTAGCTCCCCAAAAGCTCATTGTGCCATATATATATATATATATATATATATATATATATATATATATATATATATATATATATATATAGTCTTTGAAGATTTCTCCATTTTTAAAATAAACACTGTTTAGTACCAAGTTCTTCGTTAGACAATTCCTTTGCTGCTAAGTCAATTAATCTCTTGTAATCACTGGATGTGTTAACTTCCAAGAAGTTACGCTAAACTTAATATTATTGTAGGGGGCATCACTGAGGCTACACGTATATAGTGTACTTACTACGAAAATTGAAACCCGAATGCCCGGTCACATAAAACTGCGATCAACGGTTCTGGTACCTTACCTCATGCGCTAATAAACGACGCTAATGGCATTAGAATAATTTGTATTCTCTCTGTTTATATGTATTTTTATTACGCATGTCGTTACCGCAAGAAATCTATTCTTTACAGAAGATATACATATATATATATACATATATATATATATATATATATATATATATATATATGTATATATATATGCATATATATGTGTATATAAATATATGTACGTGTGTGTGTAGGAAATGCTATAAATAATACAAATTCAAGTTACTGCGACCACTTTCTAAGAAAACCAGACCTACTTACATGGAATAAAGGCACCACTCTACGTTAGAGAGGCAACAGACTTGATTACGACCAGTCTGTTGCCTTTCTACCATCTCACCTATAGCCTCTAGTCATGAGCTTCCGATGTTAAGAGCCTTCAGTCTCGGTAGTCATAAAATGGCGCCAAACTAACTTTCTAGTCTGATTTGACGATCGTATTTTTGGCTTGTGAAACTACGAGTAGATGTCAGCGATGCTTTTTTCGTTTTATCATATATGCTATCAAAGGTAAACGACCAGAGATCACCATGTACAGTCTGGAAAAATATACTGCATATATTGTGTTTGTACTGATCATAATACCATGACCAATAAGTAAACACACCCATAATCTAGTCGACAACATTCTGTGTTAAGGCATATTATAAATGCAATCAGGAGGTTATGATTTCAATCACTAGTGAAGTAATCTAAGAACAATAACCAATAATTGATTCGATTATTAATAATTGATATCTAAAGAGAATTTTAAGTGACATAAGTTCAGCCCACCACAAAGGATAAAATAAAGGGTTCTGTGCGAAATGTTGCGTACCCCCATTACAGATAACAATCAATTTGAATATAGCAGATCATAAACGTACCTTGGTATTGCATGCCGATCACAATTCTCCCACGTCGTTCGTTTCCCTCCCACAACTACGAAACATGTAGAAATACCCGATTTGAAGAAAGGACATCAGTTGACGGAGTTGGTAGGCCCTATCTTCTGCCAGCTCGGGCGGGGGGCCCATACCGAGCTACGGACTATTGTTTTAATTATGTTCGAAGTTCAGAGATATTCAAGACGTCAGCTGCCGCCATATACTTCCATGCGATTGTCCGCTTCCCCCCCCCCACCAGCTGACGTCACGTCCGTTTTCGGAACACCCGGGATCGAGATAAGATTTAAATGCACTCGCTGACCAAATGACCTGTGTACATGTCGACATCGGTCCGTGAATAGTAATCACAAGAGGAATACTAACAAACGTAAACATATATTTTGTACCAGAAATTCATTAAGGCCGCAAAGTGTAACGACCGATACTTTATGAATGTAACAACATTTAAGGTAAGTATTCATTCGGCTGACACATGTATTTACATATAAGGTGCCCCACTGAGTTTCAACAACAACTGAAAAATATATTTCAAGAACTTTCCATCAGTAAAACACGTTACCACGGAAATACTTACTTGTGGGCTACAATGTGGTCATCTTAAAATACAATGTCATAAAATTACTTACCATAAATCGCCCTCATAAATAATTAAATATTGTTTATTCCATTCATTATTTTCAATCCTCTCATAATATTCTTTATCATTCCACTGTCAATCTATCCACCTCATTAAATCTTGTCCATCAAATGTATGTTTTTCTTTATAACTGTTGACTAGTTATTAAAAACTCCTTATCTAATAAATACCGTCAAACACGTACCCGCATGTGCACGTATGCATATGTATATGTATACGTTTGGATGTCGAATTATGAATTGGTTGTTATTTTTCTTAATAAATTTTATTTTTATAATATATCGATTCAATTTTTACAAGTAACCCATTTGTAGTATTAAATAATTTGTGTACACCTTTGTCAAAAGCAATGGAAAAATTTAGGCTTCGTCAGTGATTACATTAATATTCATACAATCTCATAAAATTAATTTAAATGTACATATGTATATTTTCAGTATAATCTCTGATGACTCAAAGAAAAAAATCTCTGTAGAAAAATAACACCCATCGAGAATTTATTCCTGAATTAATTTCTGGCAGCGGGGTTGCTGAACTTATTAATGTTATTCCCGCTTTCCCTCACCACTTAAAATGGTTTCGCCCGGAGTAGAAAAGAGCATCTTTTTTTACTTATTAATATTTGTCTGACAGGTAGGATTTGTTTATAGTTATATACGCATTGGCCTTCATGAAAGAGTAAATAGTTAAGCAGCCTAAATAAATCTCTTATTTTATTATAAAAATATTCAGTGAGAAATGATTTGTGATAACTGAATAACAGCGTCAACACGTAAATGTTGCCGGAAAGAATATCGTGCAATTTAAAATTTAGTTTTTTCTTTGTGTATAAATATTTAAAAATTATATTAATTTTAATAAAATCGATCAAAAATAACATTAACATCTATTAAAAACTTCATCATGGTGTTTTCCGTCAAAGGGGAGTAATTTATGTCATATTCGTATCTCTTGTGTCTCTGTCTCTGTCCCTATCTGTCTGTCTGTCTCTCTGTCTCTGTCTCTGTCTCTGTCTCTGTCTCTCTCCCTCTCTCTCTCTCTCTTTCTCTCTCTCTCTCTCTCTCTCTCTCTATATATATATATATATATATACACACTTTCTGTCAAATAACAATATATTTTTGTGATATAAAAAAGAATGAAATCTCGTCCTATGGAGTAATCGTAAATATAATATCGTAATTTGATGTAATGTTATTTGCAAAATGTTTGGCTTTATCAGATGCTGAGAAAATCACCCCTTGGTCAATTGATTATGATTGGTAGAGAGGTTAGGTATTAGTCGAGAACCTTGATGTTATTGGTCCAAACACTTTCTTACTGAACCTCTGTTCAAACACTCTGGATTCAACGTTTTCTATAACCTATGATAGTTTCTGCTGGTGGTGGTCCTTACAGCGGCTGAGTTTAAGAACATCTATTTCTTTGAAAGCAATTGAGAAATCGTTTCTATGAAAAATGGCAGCGGAGCATTCTGGGTGTATCACAGCTGGCTATTTAGTAGGTGTTGACATTTCTTGGAGCGTATGACGCTCTTAATACCAATGGTTAACGAATCAGTTAAATTGTGTGCGATAGTACACATTTTTTTTAAAATATAGCATGCAGAAAATAATACTGACATGAAAGATCTGAGTCAATCCTAGTCAGCTATCTTGTATTAATGCATTGTGCTATTAACATGAACTTCACAGTTCTTCTTGAACTTTGTTTTGATCTTAATTGAGACAACAGAGTGATCGGGAGAACTCAGTGGAGACAGAACAGTAGATGAGCGACGTTCAGGACTCTTTTTGATAAAAAGATCAAGATGACTTACAAAATGTCCGTCAACATCGGGTACGCGGATAGGTTTGTAAGCAATTATTTAAGTGACGTCAAGATCACTAGTGTAGATAATCTCGGCTCATAAATACGACATAAATGTATACATTCTGAATGGATGCTATTGTTTTAATTTTGGAAGACGCAACCTCGCTATGAATCAATTATATATTCGTATAGTTGTTTTGGACGATTTGAACGGATGTTACGTTTGCCTTAAAAGGAGTTCATCTCTCAAAAGTCATCCACATCTTTGTTACGAGACAACATCACATATAATTTCAAATTATGCTTTTGGTTTAATTTATTCTTATTTACTTGCATCGCCACGGGCGTAGAAGTAGACAAAAGGTAATTATTTAATGTGGAGAAAGTCAAGCCTTCCACAAAAGGTTACTCTGGACTGGAATAAATATTATCATACTTCAGTCTAGAAAGACTTCTCCTTCACTGATTGAGGATAGAATAGACGAAGTGCAGTACCATAACAGATACTACCCTTTGCTACTAGCCGAAAACTTGTTATAACAAGTTATTTTTCTTAAGATTAGGCCAATCATTCTATGCTAGGCACTGTCTATCCGTTTGCCGGTTGAACAAGAATTGTCTTCGGTTTGTCATGCTTCTGTTTGAAATATAATTTTAGTCGGACTTTAAAACCTTATTAACCAAATAGCATTTAGCGATGCGTAGAACATGTTGCGTAACGGATGTAAGTACTAAGTGATAATTAGTTCTAAACAACAGCCTTCGAGAAGTTGTAGGTTATATTATCAATGCAGACAGTATCAAGAATACAAGTACGTATTAATTAATGGTAATAGCAAGCTACCCTCGTGGATTAAATAAAGGGTTCCATTCGAAATTCTGTACAGATTTTGTCTTCGACATGAAGATTCTCGACTTCGACAAGATGAATCAGAAGAAGGTCGGAGTTTACATCGGCCAAAAAGTTGTGAGAATTGCATTCAAGATGTGAACAATAGTCAGAATAAACCAAGTAAGACAAATAATCGATTCTTACTTTTAAAAAATCCGAAAGATAACAATCTATATAATATTTAAATACATTTTGTATTTTGAAAAATGCATCTCTCATTTATTGTCTTTGGTAAATACATTTTAGTCTCGTTACTATTCAGCTCAGTGGATAAATATAGAGTGTTGCGACAAGTTTCACAATCTTCCCGTGAAAAACATTGTGTACAATAACATAATATATATATATATATATATATATATTGAGTGTGTATTGAGGCAGCATTTACTTATTTATGCAAACATTGTTAAAATTAACAGAATTCGTCTGTTTAATAAAGCCTTTTCATTTCTTCAATTGTTCTGATGGTCTTTTTTGTATTAAAATAAACAAAATTAATAAATCTTCCATAGGTTTCACAGGTTCTAAGAACGTTTTCGATTCTTCGTTGAATCAAAAGCAAATGAACAACAAAGCTGGAGACAGAAGAGAGTTATAAAAAGACGGCGAAAAAACGCGCATAGAACGTTTTTTCACAAGGTTCGAGGAAGTCGTTGACGATTTAAGTTCAGCAACGCTGGATGGCGTCACATAACAAAATTGGATTACGTAAAGCATTTTAAAATGTTTTCTCTGGTTTCATATGTGACGTTGGTAATTTTAGGTTGTCGTGTTTTTATGTAAATAGCTTTCAGTAACTTTAATTTTTTTTAATTGCTTACGGAATTATATATATATATATATATATATATATATATATGTATATATATATGTCTATATATATGTATATATATATATGTCTATATATATGTCCATATATCTGTATATATATATATGTATATATATGTGTATATATATATATATATATATATATATATATATATATATATATATATTATTACGTACTTTAATAAAGGGCGATAACCAAAATTCTTCCGCTGTGATATTATGAAAACTCAAGAAAAATGTTCTTTTGCTGGGGACGAAGCATCTATTTCACGATAAATTATTAACGCCATATATGATCCGACCAGCGGAACCGACAGCGTGAGTGTACAACAGTTCTTTTTTCGACGCAGAATGTATTTGTGAAAATTATACTTATTAAAATTAACGATCCAGAAGTTTGGACGTAGCACAGTTTAGTAAGAAAATATTTTTTATTTTATCTTCTTGCTTTTTATTTATTATTTTTATTTTGTCATTTTTGTTTGTATATTATTGTTATACATTTTATATGTATTAAGATGTAGGGTAATTGGGGGCAAAGTTTTTAATTAATTAATAATGCCTGGGTATAAGGTGAGTTATTTATGTTGTATAGTAAGCGTAGGTCAATTATGAATTTGGTTGTTAAGAGTTGTTATTCTCCTGTGACTGAGGGTGTGTTGAGAGAGATGTTTGTATGGAGATGGCCCTACCTGTCTTTTCAATCCCTGTTGATTGGGACATTGTAGCAGCGAATATGAAATTCGTGTTGTTATTATGACGGTTTGTGTTAAAATGTATGATGTGTTTATCACGTGGTGTCCGTGTTGTGGAATACAATAGAAATTCCACACTAAAAACGTTGACGGAAGATAATAATACTATTTTGAAAAACAAGACCAACGAAATTTTTCCTGATTTTTCAAATAAATAATTTTTTCTAAAAACCTGAGATTTTTCCAGCGAAACTATAGTAATTCTTAGTCTTTGTTTTCGATTAGTTGTCTATTTAATCCCTCTTGATTGGGACATTGTCGCAGCCAAGATGAGATTCTTTTTGATATTATGACAGCTTCATTCTCATTTATCAAAGCTAATAGTGTCATATCCACATATTTTGCCCCATGAAGCATGAAAAGAAGAATAGAAGACATGCTGGCACATGTTCTCTTACAAAAAAGTATGGTGCAATTCAGCAAAAAGAGAACACACATTACATATTGGGACCGGATATAGTTAAGACAGCGAGAGGCACAGAGCCGTAAAGTCATCCTTTGTAGTTTTTGGGGGTGAATGAAGTGTAACAAATCAAATTGCAGAAAAGCCTGTTGTTATGCAAACAGAAGGCCCTAGACAAGGAGCGGAAAGAGCCGAGCAAAAAATCAAGGATTTTGTTCGCGGCAGTGGTAGAGTCAAGACATGTCAGGATTTGCTGCAAGCAGGGCAGTCAAATTGTCGACAAGTTATACTCGCCTAAAGGGACGAATTTCAGTAGTGATTGAGAATATATCCCCGCTCATAGGACGGATTACAACGGTGGAAGTAAGATGATATTTACAAGATTTGCTGCTGACCAAGCAGAAATCTAAATAATACATATCCCCGCACATGGGACGGATTACAACGGTGGAGGAAAAGTGACATTTACAAGATTTGCTGCCGACCAAGCAGAAATCGAAATAATAGATCCCCGCATACAAAAAACAAAAGGAGATTCACAAGAAAAATCCAATCCGACAAAGTTGGCCATATAGACGCAGGCAATAATTTTTTTTTCTGGATACGAGAAAAGTGTTTCTGTGGAACGTATTAGATTCGAACTCGGCCAACTCAGGTCGTCAGCCCGAATCGATAACCACTAAGCCATCGTGCCATATCAATGTTAGTTAGCATACAGTGACCTACAGGAAAGTACAGTTGTTCAAGGAGAACATGTTTTTTTAGGAATTGTTATAATTGGTATTTTAAAATGAAAGCAATAAAGTTGTTAGAAGCCATACATAGCATACAGATGCTTTTTAAAATTCTAATTTATTTTGATAAGAAAATACTGCACACAATTATGCCTGTGAAATGTAAATTGTTCTTTTGAAGTATTGTTTAAATGTGTATTTGAATATAAAAGCAATACACTCCACATGCAATTTTAAAAATTATTTTGGTCTTAAATCTTTTGGTTATGTTTCCCTTCATCGGCGTCTATATCTCTATTCTTTTTTTGTTTCCAAAGTTATAACGTCTACTTGATAACTTTTTCGATCCATAATGAACCATCCTTGATCGCGAAAAGTTGTAAGATACTAATTTATTATCTTTCAGATGCAATTCGCAAGGGAAATACGAGAAGTGACATAATGGATACACACGCGCAGAAGGATATCAGCGAACCGAATATTCGGATGTATTCTCTTCACAGACGATCTGATACGATCAGGAAAGCTACGAACACCTCCAACGCAGCTTTCCACGAAATAGCAATTCATCTTCAATGCATTTAATACACCACATATTACGTTTCGACGTCTACCGTAAGTCTCTCGATCAGAACACCTAGAGTTAGAATTATCAGACAACCTCCACAGAATTTCGTTTGTGGATTAAAATCAGAACCAACTTTCTACACTTGACAACTGATTAATGTAAAAACGCACAATATATGTCATACGTGTTCATATGTATTATTACGGGTGTGTTTTTCGATTAGACTAGTTGTCTGATATTGATGGTTAGTCTAAATAATACCGTCACTCATTATTAAATCTGCTACGGTGAATTTAAAAAAAAACTACAAGATACAGAGTTGTCAGTAGTAAAATCACCCCCGTCTTTAGCCCAGGTTCGATCAGCATCTCAACTATTTTACACGAAGGACGCAATCATTTCGTATACACATTTATTAAACAAAAAAGTTACAGAAAAACAAAAATAGATTAACACTTTAAACAAAAGGCTACTTGCGCTAGAAAGAGAAATAAATGAAGACAAAAGGATAGTTGCATAGTGCATACCACCCTCCCAACAGTGGCGACGACTTTCACGACTTTGAAGCGTCGTCAGCTAGACAGAAGCCTCTCTTTCCGGAAATCACGTGATTTCATCGACTTTTATTTCAAGAGTAACCTCTAACTCTAACGTGCCACTCAAACTTGTCCATTTAAACGCACAGCTTTGTTTTAAAACAGCTAAGCTGGATGTGTTCGACAACGACTACTTCCGTTTAATTTCACGATATCGCCTTGTATATCGAGTACTATTTCAATCACTATGTCGACGATTGAATCTCCTACTTTTGCCATACGTACTTCTTCAACGATATCAAATGTGGTTCCGGCATGCAGATAACTCCCTTCTCTAACTGGTTTGTGCAAGCGTGCTCTTTGACAGTTGAAGACCTGGACAACGATAATCAAAGGACATAGCGGCACTATCGGGCATATACGTTCTTGGTTACCGACTATTAAATCAATAATGGCTGTCCATATCGTGTTAAATAGCTCAGATACGCTGTACTTACTCGGAGGAAGTCGGCTCAACTCAACTATGGTGGTATATATTATAAATAAGTTATATTATTCAGGAAGATAATAACCCGCAACCCACTTATAATAGATTGAGTAGCAGGTTTTGTTCAATTAAATGTATACAATTGATCGGTTAGATTACGTATCATCTTTCGGAATCAAATAAGCTTACGATGGTTTATTTTCTCGTAGAAAATGAAGCTGGGTCATTTTCACTACTAAGGTTTCATGGACTACGATATCCATCGATTGAACGCATAGCTGAAAAAGTGAACCTTAGTATAATTTTTGGTCAGTGGAACATGTGTGAGAAAATGTTAATACGTCAGATAAAACACCGTTTCGGACAACATTCTTTCAGACTGAGTGCAAGCTCTCTTTTTTACGCATGACCCAGTCAATTAAGATGTTATTGTTAAAACTTCGTGTTAGAGTTCTTTAAAAGAGAATATTAATAATTAAGAAATAACACATGTAAGTACTTATTATTAATAATTAAGAAATAACACATGTAAGTACTTATAAATATGTATCATGTGAACCCACTGCACGATCAGAGGATAATGGTAGAGGCAATCAATAATGAAAAATTAAATAAAAGTATCTGCTTATTTACAACTTCACTGCAATGAGGCATCAGTCTATAGTTCAGAAGAAGTGTAATTCATATTATATTGCTCGTTATTATATCCTTCATGTTATTCGCCTCGATTAAATAGTCAGAATGACAGGTTCACGCATATCCGTACGGGGTGAGGCGATCAACATCTTGAAACGGTGAATATGAATTTAATTAGAGAAGGAAACCAAAATACGATCCTTTGATGAAAAAAATCAATAATACCGCATGAAACTTTCACTATATCTGGTTGTCACTCAATAACAGGGATGGCTGTCTAAATTATGAGATAACCTCGACACATGAATTTGTTTTAAAGTGGGTCTTTCATATTGGAAAACATGATCTATTCTCTTCAATAGATATTTACAATAAAAAGACTCTCTCTATCCCGCTAGTTTACACAGAGGTGAGGAAATAGGATGTTGATTTACATCTCTGGTACGTACAATCATCAAAGTAACTAATTCAACCCGAGGGAATTGCCGATGCTGAACTAAAAGTCATTCCACAACCGTTTTAATATCATCTCCCAATATATATATATATATATATATATATATATATATATATATATATATATATATATATATATATATACCGTAAACCATGGAACCACAGCCAAAAGACGCTTCCGACCATAATATACTAGCGTTTTGTATATTTAAATGTTCCTATTAAATTTGAGGGGTTCATTTGGCCTGCATTTAACACACAAAGACTATGAAACTGTCAAACATAGTTCAAATCGCGCACGGATCTGTTACACTTATTTAATTACTAATAACGTCTAGAAATGTATACATTTTTAACTATCACCCAGATATTGTTATGATAGGGATTAAATAAAGCGTTTTATTAGTAAAAAAGATATGGAGGGTTGATATACCGTAACAAAATACAACCAGTTGATTTTTATTTAGGAAAGATAAAAGCTAAAGAAGACATCATGTTTTTCTCTTTTGAATTCACTTATTAACTTGTTTGATGTGTGACTAAATCCACGTCTCAAATCTGATATATTCTTTTAAAACAGTGTCATTTAAAAGCGTGTTACTATCAAGTCACGTGCTCATTATCACCAACAGTTATTTTTAAAATGTTACCACATCATCCTACCGGCATTTACAGACGACATCACCTGCATTATCAATGAAATGGATTTACAAATGTATCCTTGGAATTTTGCTAATATAAGAGTGTAGTATCTGTTCCGATGGATGCTACCCTCTGTAGACCGGTACCGTCTTGACCTTTGGGTCTTGATTCTGCCTGTCAGGGGTATAGTTCTTTGAAGTTCTAGGAGGCCCATCTTCCCAGGCTTTCCCCTCTCACTCTTTGAGAAGGGGGTAGTTTTTTGCTAATAGCTCGAGGCATCCCTGCCGGGGAATGCCGACGGGGATGCCCAGGCGTTTTTGAAGGCAAAGGCGCGCTAATCCTAGTGCGCTGGCTAAACATACCTGGCCTTGAGTCTAGTCTCTGGGAAAGATGTAAATAAAAATACTTTGACTTTTTGTCTAACCCCCTGCTAGGGCTTAACATAACTTGGCCTTTCGGCTAAGATCATAATGTAGTATCTGTTCCGATTGATTCTATACTCTACAGACCGGTACTATAATGGCCTTTTAATCTTGATTCCACCAGTCTAAAGTGTTGGCCGTTGCAGTTCTATCATTGCACTATTTCGGGCTTAGCCGACTTACCCTTTCAGAACGAGTAAGTTTATTGTAAATCCCCTGAGGCGCCCTTATCTGAGAATGCCGACAAAGCGGCACAAGCATTTTATTATACGCCAGAATGATCTTCTTCTAAGGTGCTAGCTTTTCAATACCATTTCCCCGACCTTGTGTCCAATCTTACCGCTGTTGGATGTAGATGAATAACATAATGATGCAATTCACAACGTTTACTATAGAACTGAAATCATTATGTATACTTCGAACATTTCTAAATTGCTGACATTAGGAATTTGTGGAGAGGATAATTAATAGTTTTAATTGCATCAAGCACCGCATTTTCTACAATTCTCAATCAGCGTGTTACAAACGTACGTATATGACAAAGTGCTAGGTCCTAACGAAGGATTTCGAGGGATTAAGGCGCTAGTGTACATCTGGGGAACTGTACCGAGAAAATACCAATTTTGCTTGGCGTCATGAGTACGCCCAAGAATTCGGCGACGCCATATCAACCAACGCCACAGTTATCTGCCCGAGACGCGAGACAAGTTTCCTACCGTGAACATAAAGGTAATTGGTTGCTTATCGAAGGGGCCACTCAACACGTAGATAGGTAGAGGGTACCTGCGTATTAATATACAGATTATAAAAGAACAATACAGATCAAGAGATTGGATGTTCAAAAATACATTTCAAAAAGAATATGAATTATATCCTATAATTAATGTAAATTCCACCAATTTTCCTTTACGTAACGTCAAGATGCATGATTAGTTTCACAGACTATGGTAACGTTTATCCTGCATTACATTCCAATCATTAGTATTCTCGTAAATAACGCACTAATTATGGTGATGTAGTGATACATGCATGATTTTATTATACCCTCCAGTCGTCAGAACTCACGTGTGTTGTCTCTTCCCTATGATGATTACAGATGACAGATGCACAAGTCATAAATGTAGGCTTTTTTCATATGCGATAGATAGACCTTTACACAATATTGGAGACAGCCAAAAGCGATAAATATAACTAACCAACATATATATATATATATATATATATATATATATATATATATATATATATATATATATATATATATATATACATATATATGTTTTATTTGGTTATCATCTATTTACGTATACGTTTCGTCCTATTTAATCAGGGCTCATCAGCATAGAGATGTAAATATTCACTACCGGCCGCACGATTCGACACCCCGGGCCACGAGTATTTTTACAACTCAAAGTCCGATGTTCAGAACTACACGGCTACTGCTGAATAGCTAAATAAACAGTGATAATGTTAACACTTATCCGGCGGCTTTGTCGTCAAGAGAGCGTTATACTAAATGAAAGGAAATATGTATATATAGCTAGCGATGTTATGCTGTGTCAATACTACACTTACAGTCCCCATCTAGAAGGTTTTCTAGGGGGCTTCAAATGATAAATATTTGTTTTGTTTATTATCTATGTACGTATACGTTTCGTTTTTTTAATCGAGACTCATCAGCATAGATATATAACTATTCACTTTATATATATATATATATATATATATATATATATATATATATATATATATATATATATATATATATATGAGGATGAGAAAAGTGGAATAAGAATGAACAAATATAAATGACGAGAGACGGTAAATTTCAGATCAATTCATTTATATTTCAAGATTCAAATATAAATACAGTAAATTGTAAAAAATGTTGAACTTACTGTTAAATATTTAAAGATCCGGAATGGTAGAGAATATAAATATTTCGAGAGTAATAACCTCTCTTTTTCAAATTTATATATATATATATATATATATATATATATACATATATATAACAGTATACACACAATTGTTAACAATATGGTTTGTGGTTTAGGATAAGATAAGCAGCTCAAGTGTTAATATGCGATCAATCAGACACAAAACCGAACTAAATGTTTGATTTGTCTTCTTTACAATGAGAGACTATCCTGATATTACTGATGCGTATTCATACTTGAGAAAGACGGTGGCGGCTGCTCGTCGCCAGTTTTAAAACGACACGAATCCTTTGTACATCGGCGTCTTACCACCTTCATTGTTGGCGGATGCAGCTATTTCAATTGTATCTAGCATTACTTTGAAATATCACCAACAAGGCGAGGGAACGAATCAACGAAATATCTCAAGAAAAGTCACGATTCAAAATTGCTTTTAGGTTTTTGTTTGTCTGACTTTACACGCTGTGCTATTAATTGATTTTCAAACGCCCCTAAGAATGAACATCGCATATATAAAATAGAACATTTACACACAGGAAGAAACATTATAGAGTGAGACTCTTTATCGTAACAGGTTAAGTCTTCAGATATATAACGACCTATGTGGAAAGTTCTCACCAAAATAATCAATACAATGAGAAACAGTTAATACTTCAACACTAAGCTGCTCTCCTTTAAGCACCAACTACTGTTCTACAGTTTAAATGAATATTTATCTCTTTTAGGAAAGTCCTCTCGTGTTATAAGATATACGTAAAGCCACTGGATAAATGGTCTGGCCATTCGAAGGCTCAAGAATTTACTACAGCAATATTTTGCCTGAATTAGAGTCAGATACGATTCATATTAAAGTACTGTTTCTACACCTGGGTGCATTCAGGGAACCATGCTATAAATTTGTCCAGAATAGGGCCCCAATTTATTTTCGCATGGAGACAGGAACGCATTTTATTTCTGAGCACCTATAAATTGCATTTGTATATTTTTGATTATTCGAACAACTGTTCTCATCCTGAGTGTTATCATCACAACGTTTCGACCGTTAATAACCTCAGGTGTTTTTTTCCGAACTCCGCAGCGAGAATTGAACCTTAAATCTTCAGATGATTATCACTTAGAACTGAAATTAACTTTGTACTTAATCCACTGCGCCACAGGGCATTTCGGACAATCAAGATGGGAACTGTAGTTCGAATAATAAAAATTATACAAAATATGAATCTTCATCCCAAACATTCAGAAACTATAAACAAGTGATGTTTTTCCTATTTATTCCCGGCTTTTCAAGTTGCGATTAGTGTAGTTTATGTTCCGTTTTCGGAATCAGTTTTATGATTTTCGTTTTTTATATAAAAGAAGTCACTTATTTTAATGAATAACGTTGTGCAATAAAAATCTGATTAACAAACAATAATTTGCTTAGAAAATTCCTTTCCTGGTACAATGAAGTCAACTAATGCATTACAACAAATAATGTATTTCTTAAATTATAGCAACTATGATACTGTTTCCGTTTCTTAGTAAACAAGTCAACATGTTTAGTCAAGCAGTTTGTAAAGTTCTACTTTTTATCTTTTAAATTACTTCTATTCCTAATGTATTAAAACGGCATTAATTTAACCTTGGTTTAAGCCAGGACTGGGATCTAATAATATATGATACTCAGCCAATGAAAAATAAGATACTAGAATTTAAACGTGTCATTATTACATTGACAATTAAGTTCATACCGGTTTTAGTTAATTTTTTAATCTATGACGTTTTCAAATTTTCAAATTCATTATTTTCGTAAATTTCTTATTTTAATAATTTTGTAATCTTTTTTCTGTTTATTTTAGTAACTTTCTGTTTAATTTGAGATCATTTAAAATAGAATATCTAGTTAATAAAAATGATATTTCCGACACTTTCTCTACGCTTCTATTTTATTCTTTTGTTTTTTGATTTCAACACACGAGGTATTAACGATCGTGTTGATCGTTGATACTAAGTTGTATCCAACACATGTGAATACATTATTGATTAGTTCTGTGTTATTTTTCATTAAATCTTTTTTAATTTAAATTTAAATTTAAAAAAACCTCGCGACTCGGTTGCCAACTAAATACAATCTAACATATATTTCTTATTTCATTACTTATATTTCAAAGTTGTATTTATGTAATGAGAGTACAATCAGCCGTTATAAATGTTTTCCCCTTATCTACATGTATAAATAACAAAAGTTATTTTTCTTTAACGTCGGTTTCTTTGTCCGCTGACAACTTTTTTTTATTAATTGACAACTTAACACTGAGTAAATGATCGTTTTTTTTTCAGATTCTTTTAAGGGGTCATGGGGTCATATTTATCACTGTTGTTTTAAACCCATTTCAATGGAATATATCTTCTGCTTAAAATTCACCTCGGATTTTAACTAAATTTAAACAGATTCACATAGATTACACACATTTCAAACGAGTGTCTATTTTACATACTTTAATTCAACCAAAACCATGCTCATTGTGACTGAGAGTGACTGAGACGTAAGGGACTACTGTGAATTAGAATTAATCTTCAGGGGCATCCATAATAAATGCCTCGGGCAATGTAGTCAAGAATAGATCGAAAAGTGAGACTTGCTGATTCTCACGATCTGGGAGACATGTCAGGAATTCGACAGTCTGTTAAAAAGGTGTGCAATAGAGAAACTATTCGTGCTTTTACTAGTTGCGTCTGTATTACTCGATAATCTAGCACACTTATTGTGATAAACATTAAAAGCACCAAATACATGTATTTGGGAGCTCGGATCTAATGTGAGTGAACCATCCTCAGTTTAAGGAAGATTGTTGGATAAAGTATAAGTAACTAACGCTGTTTTAAGGTTAATGAAACATGTTTCCGGTCAATACAACGTGTTTTAAAATTAATCTAAAACACATAGGCGTGATCATCTGATTTGAGATTGGTTTAATAGACATCGCTCTATATAAGGCATGAAGCCATATTATGTAAGGATCTAAAAATACTACTTCAAAGTCAAAAAACTAGCAAACGATAAGTGTTAGATGGACTGATTCCGACCTAGAAAAAAGCAATATCCCTCCCTTTGTCAGACACATCGCGCATGGAGTGTGAAGACTAAATGACAAAATAAGGGAAGCGAAAGTTACGAGGCTGCCCAAAGTAAACACAAGGTCTGCTTTCTACTCCCCTTACTAGATTATGTTATATAGTCAAGGAAAGGACGTTTCTAATATAGGCCCCGAGTCTGTGCATATGTCTGTCAGAGTCTATGTGGCAGAGTGATGGGGTATTCAGTCCCGTCAAACTTATTATAGAAGATAGAGGAGTGTAGGTTAGACCTACATAATGTTAGGATAGCAACTATTCATCATTTCAGACGCGCTAGTCTACAAAACCAAACAAACCTATCTAGATCAATCATTTTAGTTTGTTATGTTAAAGTTTCAAAGAGTTTGTACTATATAATATTTGTATGGCATTTAAGTATTTATTTACTCTTCTCCAGGAGTTAGGCACAAGCCCATTTTTATCTTACACCCACAAGTAAGATGTGACCCAAGGTCGGGTCGGGAAAGTGGGGTTTGAAAAGCCAGCGCCCGAGAGGTGAGCACTCTGGCCATTAACACTTGCTTGGCCAGCCCCGTCGGCATTCCCCGGTATAAACTTACTCCTCCCCAAAGAGAGGAGGCGAAGCCTGGGAGGGGGGACCTCCTAGAACTGCACAGGACAGACCCATAGACAGGCGTAAATCAAGCCCAGAAGGCCAATACAATACCAGTCTATGGGGTGCAGTATCCATCGGAACAGATACTATACTTTGATCTTAGCCAAAAGGTCAAGTAAAGCATGTATGGTCGTGACGTCTTATACTCTACAAAAGAACGTCTTAAAGAATAAAGAACATACATTGTTTTATTTCTAATCTGAATAAAGCTGTTATCGGTTCAATAAATGTGTGCATATTTCGCTCAATAAATACCTCTTAATCGAGGCTTAAAACCACATTCAGTTGTGTAATCTCAATTGTGAAAACTACGCATTATATCCCATGAACCCGTTTTGGAACGAGTATACCAGCCTGTTTATTAGCAACATAATTGTTCAGAGATGATGTATAAGTGGGTGGAGATAGAGACTAATTAAGAAGTAATAAGAATGTCTACGAAAATTATTCCAACAGCTGATAGAGCTGCTCTTATTCTTAGAAGGTGTCTAGACAATTTGTTCTTGTCTATTCCGGTTGAAACAGGACGCGTTAGCAGCAAATCGACTGGACGAAAATAATGGCGTGTCTTTAGTGTAGAAACAGATTCTAAACGGTCGATACTAGCGGTAATTAAATTGAGTGCGGCAGATGCAGAGAATAAGTGGAAGAAAAAGACAGAGTTTTGTATTGGGTATATTAGGTTGAGTATTAGGTTACGTATATCTATAGACCAGCCGGTATGAACTTGGCGTGACTCTGAAGCAATACTTCAAATGTGATTGTTTGCGCCAATTTTCATAACTTAGTTCTCACTAACTTTAGCTCTTTACTTTTGAATCTAGAAGCAGTGATTATGCAAAGCAAGTTAAATATATGATTAATGGCTTTCTGTTCGCAATATCACGCTCTGTATTTCTTTATACAGCTACGAGTAAAATAACATTAATAAATGTGAAATGTATTTTTGTTTATTATAGACGAGTCAATATTTTTTTATTATTTCTGTTCTGTATTAGCCACAACTGTTAATAATTAGAGAGTCGCCGAATTAAGTGTTATAAATACCGCATGCAATTTGAGCGGAAGGGGGGTCAACGGTAATACAGGGAAAGAAGTTTAGAGTGTTTTTTTTATGGAAATCGCTCCAGGCAAAGCGTGAAGCCACTTGATGTAAAAAGCTAAATATAAACTACTTGAGGGTTAAAAACTAGCGAACGATAAGATTTAGATGGATATATTTCGACCCAGAAAACAGCCTTTTCCCCTTTTTGTCAGAAAGATCGCTTATGGTGATGTAATGTAAGGACTAAGGAATAATATAAGCGACTCGAGAGTTACAAAGCCGCTGAAAAAAACGCAAGACCCACTTTGTACTCTTGTTAATATATATTGAAACGTATAAAAAAACTGGATTACTTGCTAAGTTGAATATATATATATATATATATATATATATATATATATATATATATATAATGAAGGAGAATGGAAAGGAATTAGAGAAAGCAAAAGCCAAATCAAAATTCAATTCAAAAGTTCAAAGCAAGGTATATTCCACAAAAAGGCAATTTATTCAAGTTAAATTTTCCTTAAGCCAGGCTTTTCAAAGATCAAAATCTTATCATCAGAGGAAGTCGCTGGGATAGATAAGTTGGCATTGGCCAAGATTTAAAATTTGAAAAAATGAAATAAAATAAAAGTTGTAGGGAAAGAAACGTAGGGCAAAACTGTGCCAGGGTGCAAGCAAATGTCCGATTGCCAAAAAGTCCGGTGTCGAAGAGTCCAGCAGAGAGAATACGATGTAGATAGGTAGGTCGTTAGAGGCACGAGAAGTAATGAGAGAAGTTTCAAAGTTAAATTCCAAGAAGCCACAACTTCAGGTACGGCGAAAATAGAAAATCCAAAAAGGGTAAAAAGTCCAATAAGAAGTACATTCAATGATGCAGGCAGGCGTCAGAGGAGATTAAGATGTAAAATATTCGCCATTAAAGAAACTTCCCGGGCAGAGATGACAAAGGAAAGTGTTTTAAAGTGGAAAAAAGGGGCAGTAAGTATATTTAAAATCTGCCCAGTTGAGAAAGCCGGCTATAAATGAAGAAAAGTAAAGACAGTGAAAACAAGAATATAATATGCGACCAGTGGGCAAGGGAGGAAACGGGTAAGTGGTGTGTGGGAGGAGAAAGGGACGGGTACGAGGAAAGGGAGGGGGAGGAGAAAGGGAGCGATGCGGTGAAGGAATGCGGATAAAACTAAGAGTGTGAAAGTGGGGGGGGTGAAACATAAAGTTGAAATTTGAAGTTAGTGCGAATTAGGATTCAACTAGAAAAGGGGAAGAAAGGAGTGGGGGTAAGTTAACGAATGTTAGGATAAGGGGTTAAAATATCAGAATATGTATAAGAACAGAGTTCGGGGTTTAGAAGTTTAATCAAATGACCTTAGATATAAACAATGAGGCAAAATATATATGAAGGGTAGGACTAGGAAAATGAGTTAAAATTTAAAAGAGTAAAGATAAAAAAATAAAGATAAAAATAGTATAAAAAGTAGAAATAAGAAAATAAAAGAATAAAGAAAGAAAAATCGATAATAAGATTAGTCTTAAGCTTGCAGGGAAAATTGAGGATTGACCGAAAGAATAAAAAATAAAAAAATTAAAAAATTAAAAAATAATAAAAATAAGATACTAATAATAGAATGAGGGAAAAGTCGATAAGATTGGAGCTCAAGAATGAAAATTAGAATAAGGAAAAAGAAAAAGGAAAAGAAGACCTAGAGAGGATATCCGGAATGGGAGTCTCCAAGGTGGAAGATATTATGGGTTGAAGTAAATAAGCAGTTACGGGATGCTAGTTCAAATAGATATGGGAAAATATAAACTTTGAAATTTTATTCAAAAAAGTTTTATGGAGGTTAATTAAGAAAATTGTTAAATAGGTTAGTGAAGGCCGGAAGAAGTAAGAGATATACAAGGTTAAAAAAGTGACAAAGGATTAAGCCAGAGGGAGAGTGGAGACACCTTGGAGACTCCCATTCCGGATATCCTCTCTAGGTCTTCTTTTCCTTTTTCTTTTTCCTTATTCTAATTTTCATTCTTGAGCTCCAATCTTATCGACTTTTCCCTCATTCTATTATTAGTATCTTATTTTTATTATTTTTTAATTTTTTAATTTTTTTATTTTTTATTCTTTCGGTCAATCCTCAATTTTCCCTGCAAGCTTAAGACTAATCTTATTATCTATTTTTCTTTCTTTATTCTTTTATTTTCTTATTTCTACTTTTTATACTATGTTTATCTTTATTTTTTTATATTTACTCTTTTTAATTTTAACTCATTTTCCTAGTCCTACCCTTCATATATATTTTGCCTCATTGTTTATATCTAAGGTCATTTGATTAAACTTCTAAACCCCGAACTCTGTTCTTATACATATTCTGATATTTTAACCCCTTATCCTAACATTCGTTAACTTACCCCCACTCCTTTCTTCCCCTTTTCTAGTTGAATCCTAATTCGCGCTAACTTCCAATTTCAACTTTATGTTTCACCCCCCCCCACTTTCACACTCTTAGTTTTATCCGCATTCCTTCACCGCATCGCTCCCTTTCTCCTCCCCCTCCCTTTCCTCGTACCCGTCCCTTTCTCCTCCCACACACCACTTACCCGTTTCCTCCCTTGCACACTGGTCGCATATTATATTCTTGTTTTCACTGTCTTTGCTTTTCTTCATTTATAGCCGGCTTTCTCAACTGGGCAGATTTTAAATATTCTCACTGCCCCTTTTTTCCACTTTAAAACACTTTCCTTTGTCATCTCTGCCCGGGAAGTTTCTTTAATGGCGAATATTTTACATCTTAATCTCCTCTGACGCCTGCCTGCATCATCGAATGTACTTCTTATTGGACTTTTTACCCTTTTTGGATTTTCTATTTTCTCCGTACCTGAATTTGTGGCTTCTTGGAATTTAACTTTGAAACTTCTCTCATTACTTCTCGTGCCTCCAACGACCTACCTATCTAACTCGTATTCTCTCTGCTGGACTCTTCAGCACCGGACTTTTTGGCAATCGGACATTTGCTTGCACCCTGGCACAGTTTTGCCCTACGTTTCTTTCCCTACAACTTTTATTTTATTTCATTTTTTCAAATTTTAAATCTTGGCCAATGCCAACTTATCTATCCCAGCGACTTCCTCTGATGATAAGATTTTGATCTTTGAAAAGCCTGGCTTAAGGAAAATTTAACTTGAATAAATTGCCTTTTTGCGGAATATACCTTGCTTTGAACTTTTGAATTGAATGTTGATTTGGCTTTTGCTTTCTCTAATTCCTTTCCATTCTCCTTCATTCCTACCTGCTCTATCCTGGATATTGAGCTGTATACTCTTCACAATAGGATTTTACTTTTCCTAAAAGTTCGCTTTTAGTACACCTCTTTATATATATATATATATATATATATATATATATATATATATATATAATGGTAATAATCTAGGTTAAAAATATCCACAGGGTGGTAATCCAGAGAATTTTAACCGGGTTTATAAAAAGTGCTCAATATCAAAATAGAATTGTATGCATGATAATTTTATTTACACAGACATGTACAAAATCTGCGACACTGGCATGTCGATGTTATCGATCAACAGTTACTATAAACTGAGATCTCACCAGGCAGAGTTAGAATCCGATCTTAACCTCAGATCGTATTTGAATGAGATCTCAGTTTATAGTAACTGTTGATCGATAACATCGACATGCCAGTGTCGCAGATTTTGTACATGTCTGTGTAAATAAAATAATCATATATATATATATATATATATATATATATATATATATATATATATATATATATATATATATATATATAAAGCAGATTACCAGTACAACAAAATGTGATGATGAAATGCAGGAGAAAATTTAATAAAATTGAAACTAATGTTATTTATTTATTATTCCACACTAGGCTTATATGAGATCTTTCCCCTATTAGTTTTAGTTTTAACATATATCTACAAATTGAAAATAACTGTTACATTCATTTCCCATCCGATTTTCTTAGTTTTTAGACCATCATCATCTCGTTTTCTCTGATGGTGGCAGGCCATAAAGTCTTAAATATAATTTTAGCAAATTGTTTACATCCGTATTTCATTTTCGATTAAATAAATTGTCCCCCGTTTAATATATATTTATATATATATATATATATATATATATATATATACGTATTTATGTCTGTATTTATGTATGTTTCCAGCTTGATTCCAGTAAAATGGCGACATAGTTGGTTTTTTTTTGCAATCGGAAGGAATACAGATGAGCGAATTTGAACGAAAACATGAGGACAATATCATGGGTTGGTATATTTGTTGTTTAATTATGTGGGTTCTTTCTTGTTCACAAAATAAATGACCGACAATAAAATGACCAAAGGCATATGAAATATAAAGCAAATAGTGTGATGTAGGAATTTTGTGAAGAGAAGTGTTTTTAAAGTTTATTTCTTACTTTTGGCAATGGAAAACAGTCTTGTAATTTTGGTGTTTGAAATGAAAGAAAATTTATTCTTGAGTTAAAATTTATTTTTAAATGTCCATTTTGATGAAGTTTCTGGAAACACTCGAAGTTACGGCTTCTTAGGTGTTCTCTTGTTTGAGAGAGAAATGACTAACGAAACTTTTGGAGCATTAGGGAGGTTAAAAGTGCACGATTACATTGATAACGTCATCATTATTTGCATACTTTAGATAAGATTCTTTAAATGCATTTTTATTCTTTGTTAGTTATACTAATCAAAATTAGTTTTAATATAAAATAATTTATTTAAAGATTAAATCAGCGAATTGTGAAAGAAACGTATTATTTATCTCGAGATATAAATAGGTAATCCGAGGGGCATATTTTCATACAACAAATTTAATTATTATGTGAAATTTAAGAAATTTATTGATTAGCAAAAGGGGAACACAATACTTGAATTATACACTACACTTATAATAACTTTAATAATATAACTGAAGCGAACACATCAAAATAAAAATATAAAATAGTTTAAAAATGGTTGGAAGAAACGATTTTTATCTATTTTTTGTTTTGTTAGTGTTCGACTTAAATTTATTTATAATAAAAATCCAACTAAAATTGATAATTTAAAAAGTATTGTAGCTTGTTTATTATTTTACAATATTATTTGTCAAAGAAAATAGACAATTTCAAAGTGAAAATGTGTTTTCAGTCAGTTAGCATTTTCGCCGAATAAAATTAAAATAGGAAATTGAATTGTGAATGGATAAGCATTTAACTTTGAATAAAAAGAACATTGATAAAAGTAGAATATACTTACTTTTAACGTACATACAGAGTTTCTTTTTTAGCTGTGAGAGTGTAAACCATCATAAATGGAATACAATTAACACACGTGCGTTTTCAAAAGCAATAACTTTCTCCTTATGAGTTGACGTTAATAAAGTATTTTAAAGTCTTTCATAGTTTTACAATGTCAAAAGTTGTTTTCTTACCTAGATCAAAGAAACATTCTATAAAAAATACAAATCATTCGATCGAAGCCTATGTCGGTCTTTTCCGATTAATAATAGTTAGGTGTATATTATATTCAAATATTTTGAATAATTAGGAAACCGCACTATTCAAAATAGATGCTTAAACTTTAAAATGTCTAAATGAAGTTATTTAAATTGATTGCTGTTTAAGAACATTTTTTCTTTGGAATTTACCAGATCAGAGTGTAACACATACTTATATCGTATTTATTTTAACGTTTTATTCATGAATTCACGGATACATTACCAAAAAGTTGCACTGATATTTTAAAAAAGGTAACTCTGATATGTTTACAGGACTCGGTCGCTTCAAATAACAGAAACATTTCGATCGATCAGAATATATTTTTTCTGGATTTCATGAGATGAAATAAAGCGGATCACGTAGAAAATATATTTTCCCCTTATATATTTTACAAAAAAAAACGTTTCAAAAATAAATTAGTCCAATAATGAATAAGTATCGACAATTCTGTGAAAATCTGACATTTAATGTTTTTTAAAGATTCATTAAACACACGGGTTTTAGCGCGTGAGAAAAATTGGTCACTACATAGGAACGTTGTTTTTAGGCGTCAATAAAGTACTCACGTTTTTAGTTTCTCATTTTCATTATTTTAGCTGAAATCTTTTTTAGAAATCATAATCAGTTTATTTTATGTATCTACTTTTGAATCGCTGATAAGTTATGGTGTTAATATAACCTTTATAAAACTTACATTGTGTTTCATACAATGGCTAAATTCTATGGTTAACTTTATATGCCCTTATGATGCATACGTAAGAGTTACGAACATTGAAAAAAAATGTATGGTTTAAAAGGATAGAGACGATTGTAAGAATTAGAATGAAAGGTTTTTAACAAGAGACACTTAACCTCATGATATAGGAGAAAGACCCGCCGTTGCTCTATATGAAATGAGAATCCCTATGATGTACTATTTCACTATGGTCATAGCATTATATTACTTTCTTTGTTTTTACTGCCTCCATCTTCCCGTTTCACCCCCTAATATTGTTTAAAAAAGCTGAAATGTCGAGAAACCTCTCTGCATTTGTTTCTTATACATCTGGTGTCAATTTCATTACAATCGGATATACTTATTTGGATTTTTAAAGGAGTTTTTTTTACTATGGATCTGTTATAAGTAGGTTCATTAAGATATTCGGCACACAGGGGGAAACATAAAGATTATGTACCACTTTTATTTACTTCCTAGGATAATTGTCTACATATGGTGTTTTTCAATTAAAATAGGATATATGTGAATTTTTAAAATCGGTTCAACCTGCATAACTCCCTTAGGTTAGGAGAACACTTAGAGATTTCGGAGTACTTTCATTATCTTCCTCATAAGATTTTATATATCTGATTTAGATTTCATTAAAATAGGATATAATTGTAGTTTTAAATGGGTGATGCCTTCATAGGACCTCTTATAAGTGCACTTAGATATTCGGGAAACGTCTATTGTCTATTGCCCTGGTAAATGTTACATAGTAATCTATGTTCGAAGTATCCTAGACTTCCAGTTCTCTGTCAAGCATTTCAGTTTTCTTCAATAATTACATTGTGTCTATATGGTCATTAATTTGGATAGAAAGTACAATATTATTATCTGTTTTAAGTGTGTTAATAAAACTCTGTGTATCAACATTGCTTTTAATTGTATTTTTGTTGAATGCAGTTGGAAGATTCAACAACAAATTAACTAATTTTCCTTGTACCGCCATATTGTAACGGTTGTGTAAATCACGTTATATTTCTTCTGCCCTTTTAATATTGGTATTGCCAGTTTCGTGATCATTGTCAATTAACTTAGTAGTGTAATTACTTACAAGGTATACACGGGAAATATGTGTTAATTTCTTTTTATTTAATTTGTCTTACTTGGTATGCCAAAAATGAATTTGTCTCAAACAAATTTTTATTAACGATCACGGAAGAGTTCATGCGTCAATTTAGGTAATTTCTGGGGCATTATCCTCTAAAAACAAGTATACACGATAGCTCATTCCCCTGGTATCTTCAATATATAATAGAACATATATACTACCAAGTTTAAAAAAATAAAGTAGTTTCCATCATCAGCATTAAACAATATTGCGAAAAATACAAAAATACAAAAACAAATTTGACTGAAAAATAAACGTTTTCTACACTGATGTTCATTAAATGTATTCAACTAAAAAAGTAACATCGGCTGAAACATTGTGAAAATAACACCGAATATGAGAACAGTAGTCCGAACAATTCAAATAATACATAACAACCAATCCTTATGTAAAAAGTTTCAGAAACATTCTATCAAATCGGTACGGACCCAAATTAATACAGAAATTAGAACACCTCGACGGCTTTCTGTCTCACTAATGCATAAAATATTTTGAATTCTAACAAGATTGGTTTGTTATGAAAAAAAAAAAACATTCTTTCCGCCATTCACCAATACAAGCCATTGTCAATATATACCTGAAGAAGTTCAGAGGTTGCATCGCCGAAACGTTGTGAAAATAACACCAAAGATGAGCACAGTATTTGGAACAATTTAAATAATAAAATTGTGTCTACGTTTGACAATTTAGTAGATACTCCAGTCATGCTAGAATTTGAATGTATGTGTAAAACGTATTCTTGGGTTATTTGGTCCACTACAAAATCAGTAATTATTAATATTTTGTGTTACATAGAGTACCACAGTGTGATTTAAATGTAACCTCCCACAAATGAACAATTTGCCAGTTCATGATTATTTAAATAGATATTTTATAACCGTTTGTATTTGATTTACTTTTCTGCCAACATCAGATTATACGCAAACTTTTGCTGCCATAAGAACATTGTCTCTCTTTATCCCTCTTTTCTGTGCGTCTGCAAAAGTTGAATTCAAACGCATATTTTTAAAGTATTACAAGTTATGTGTTTATTCATTAGGGATTAAGTAATTGCCCGGTTATCACTAACTGTTTCGTCATTATGTCTCCAATAATTAGAAAATCAATTAATTGCTTAAAGTTGAGAATATTTTGTTTTCGCAATCTTATGTAAATCTTGGAGCGCTGAAACATCTAATTATCAGATAACAAGCAATAAATTTTGTTGTATTGTATGTTTGGTTTCGCTGGTATATAATTGTCAGTTAAGCCAATCCTCAGAACACGGGGGGGATATAATAATGTAAAAAAACAACAAATAAGTTGTAATCTAGCAGCTGATATAGAATGAAATAAAGTCATATAAGCGTTAAGAAGCAAATGGTAGTGGTCCTTCTGAACATTTTTCCACTGTCTACATGACAATGAGAAACAGATTGGTTCGTACTTGCCGATCTCGCTTAGAGTTAATTGTGGCTATTGGTATTATTTACTTGCTTTTCAGATTCACGACATTTTCATGATAGTTCAGTCGTAAAACTCTCCGGCACTTTTCACTTGCTTTTTAGCGTAGTCGATGACCTTCTGAAGAGTTTGAATTGAACTCAGTATTTAAAACACTGGAATAGATTGTTCTCATTATCCATATGTATATACTATTTGATGCACACGGCTTACCAGATAAATACTGAAAACCCTGTATAATAATATTTCCAGCCCTTATCCCTACTTTACCATGTATATCTATATTTTAAATTTTAAATAAAGTGAGACATCAACTTTACTGTTTATGGATGTTCTGAGTCATGGCGGACACTATGATATTATTACAATTAAACACCACCATTGAATTCACTGTAAAATTCTATGCGATAAAATTCTTTTTCATCTTAATATCGGTGTTTATTTTAAATTGCATCCCCCGATAAACAATCATTGGGGTTTATAATTGGAGCAGTACCGCTAGATAGAATCTAAGGAATATTTGAATCATATCCTCGAAATATAAAACTCCTATTAGAGTTAATTAGTATTTCGTCATTAGTTCCAGATTTTTCGGACTAATACTCCTATTAATATTTTTTGTATCTCTTGTACCTATGTAAGGTAATTTCTTATGTTATTGGTATTTATTACATCATGTTACTTTAAATTGTCATAGTCATGCATATATATTGTGTTTTGTTATTCTGGTGATATTTGTAAGCTGAAACAAGGTCAATATAAGTAGATTGTCATGTTTCCTGCTTTTTATGGGCAATCCTCGTGTTATTGACACGTTTATGGTCACTTCTAATTTTATTGGCGTTTTCTCACTTTTAATGACATTTTATAGAACACTGCTGATTTTACTGACATCGTTTTATAATACATGTGAATTTTTGTGACAATTTCTATTAGTACTGTTTGATTATATTTGGCAATTTTAAGGACACCAGAGTGTTTTCTCTTTTCAATCTACATTAATATATGCTTTACACAAATAACGGAATTATAACATTAGCATTGCTCTGTAGTTCCATACATTTATTTTCTCTCAGAGTACACGTACTGTGAAAACACTTCTAAAAAATATTTGATATCACATATATTTTATTTGATAAGTGCCACGTTTCTGTTTAGTAAGGGTTTTCTTAAAAATTGTTTATTATATAATAATACAAACTAAACATAATTAAAAATAAAGCATACATTTATAATGATTGTTTTATTTCTAGAAGCGTTTAATTTCCGCTATTCGAAATAAAAATCAAATTCCAACTGAAAACGCCGTATTTTAAATTTACTTAAAATAAATATCGATTTTGCTATCATCAAATTCCAATTTTAAGAGAGTAAAGTTAATTTTCTTTAATTAGGCAAAATTAGTCTTCTCTTTTTTCAATCAAAAACTAAAACATCAAAGCCAGCTTTTTACCAAAAACTGACGTTCGGAAGATACGCCCATTCAATATTCGCGTTTAGCCGTGAAAGACAATCTATTTTAACGTTCAGTGTGACAAAGACACAAAACATCTTCGGAATCTTTTAAATGAGGATTTATAATTTATATTATTTGAATTATTCGTTCTAGTATCCCCATCTTCGATTTTATTTTAACAACATTCCGGCCAATGCAAACTCCAGTTTTATTTAAGTACATCCGGTCGGAATCGGGAATCTTTATATTTGATTCGGGATTTCTTTATGGAATTTCGAACGGAACCCTGTATTTAATCAAGAGCAGTATCTTGATATCGTTCCGTCAATCATGAACGGGTATAAGCAAGTAAGTAAAAATAAGCATGTTTTAGTTTTGCACTAAGATGCTAAAATAATATCGTGTAGTTTGTGTTCGCACAGGACATCCATAGAATAGACATATGTGTAAGCACGGACGCAATTTACAAAATATTAACTACACAATTTTGGATGTTCTACGATGCCCGCTAGTTAGTAAGCGAATACGGCTTCTTATAGACACATAACAGTTTTGTAGAATACATTTTGATTTTGGAATCTTTTGAAATTAGGTTTTATGATTTGTATTCTTCGGATTATTCAGAGTACTTTTCACATCTATCATGACGCAACATTGGTCTTGCAAAGTTCAGTGTAAAGAATGAACTAACATTCTTCGAGATTTTTTAGATTAGGATTCATAATTTTTATTATTTGAAATACTCAGACTACTATTCTCATCTTGGATGCAATTTTCACAAAGATTCAGACAATGTAACATACGACCTATTTATGTGCGCCTTGTCGAACTCGGAAATCTTCATGTTCAACTTTGGAATCTATAAACACGTGACACAACGGATAAAGTTATTCAGTACCCCTTCGTTTTGAATAACAGCCACCTCGCTTGTATGTTGAAGGATCAATCATTGTTACAGGCTGTACTAATTAAGTATAAAGTTAAAAAAATATATATTTAAGAATTCTATCCTGTCATGACTGACAGAACGAAGAGAATCGATATCCGTGGATTGGATAACAGGTGCAGTTGGGTATTCTTTATAAATTCCCGAGTGACACATGAAAATGTTCGAGTTCGACAAGAGGCACCCGAAGAAGGTCAGAGGTTAGATATGTGGACACTTTGTGAGAACAATATCCCAGATGAGAATAGTAGTCCGAATAATTCATATCATACAAATAAAATACCATTTTAAAACTAAAGCATGACAGACCGACTAAAATGCTGTTTTATACTTAAACCTTCAAGATAGACCGGCAGAAATCTTTTATTAGAGTTGTTGGACGCATCTAAACTCAAATGCGTCCATATAATCTGCGTTTTGTATTTTAAACAGAAATGTGACAGAGTTACAGACAGAAAGGACACACATCGACTCTTAACGCTATGTGTAGACGCAATTACAAAAATAAGTAATTCCTGATTTTAAACTGTACGTGGTCAAGGCTAATAACAATCAATTTGTTGTAAACAGTGTGATCCATCATATGCGAACAGCTCGTTTCGCTGATCAAGATGTGTTATCAACGTAAACAAACGGTTTATAATAAATTGATACGCTCGTAACATGATTTAACGAGAGATAAATCATGTTCGGCAAAACTAATCTTCCAATAAATTTTTCACTTTGAAGTTGCCTCGTGTTGAAAATAGAGTTTTAAAATTAATTGGAGAATTATATAGATTAACGACTGGAACGCATCGGGTGAGTTTATTTAACTCTTCTCTCGAAGGTTACACAATAGTCGGTGTGGTTTTTAATAGCCAGCTCACGAGGAGAAGCGTATCCTAGCCTACCAAATTGTACGTTCGACAAGTTGCAATCTATTTTGAAATTTCCTGTGAGCAGGCAGATATATTTCTTCTTTTTTTCTTTTCTTTATGGTCACGTCTAAAAGATAAATACATGTGTATCTATATGAATAAATAATATTCGTTTCGTGTTTACAAAAAGGTTATAAATCAAATGTCATGACATTTAATGAGTATTTCAAGTATTTCAAATTGCGAACTTTGCGAAGCGATAACGAGCATATGAAGCTAACGAGTTTTATATATAAAGAATAATTAACAGACACACATGAACACTATTGTTTACAAGCCACGAATTTAAATCAGTCATTTTCATCGAAATCGAGTGAATGTTAATAACCACTTGTTTACCTCTGGAAGATCCAGTTTTAGATATTGAAGACTATTTACGATTTCTATTGAACGGTCTTTTTCATTTTGTAACTTCCCAAAATAGATCCCATTTTAATAGCGTGTAAGGATCAGAACAAAGGTGATAAACTATCAAAATATGACTATTATAGATAAAAAAGACACATTTTTATCAATGTTTAAGGCGTGTATAAGTGGCCTAGTTTATAAAGGCATTCTGTCTATATAAACAACGGAAGTCATAGTAAATTATCTCTGCTTATATGGCCGCAGTATAACTTTAAATCTATAACTATTATTTTATTAAATGTGAGTTCAGTGACGTTTAGTTTCGAAAGGCTTGTTCTTATATACTTAAATAATGTAGAGTACATGGACTAATAGACCAACGTTCTGAAATTAGGTTTTGTTTTAAAATATGCTGTTTGAATTTTTCTCCCATTCGCTTTTTTCTTTGACGTTATCCTCGAACCAGAGCGAAACCAGCATTCTATGTGAATTGTTGTAATTAGTCATAATTTATGAATGACTAAACAAGGCACCCATCTGCTCGTAAGCTATCTATGCATTTCTTTTGCGCATTGTCGTTCTATACTGATTCAATCGCACTCTAATATGTCTGTAATTATTTGGAAAAACAATGAATTTCTTTTCTTATCGTCGAAATATAGAATACATTAGTGTGTCCGTAGACACCACATACAGGTACGTAATTTAGATGGAAAAATAATAAACTTATTAAATTATATATAAGTATAATTCAGTCCTATTATATAGTTATAAAGGTAATATAGGAAAGTTATATGTCACATTTTATGAATATAGAATGAAATAAAAGTAGAATAAATAGTCGTAGTAATTGTGAGCCAACAGTTTATGGTCAGGGTAAGGGTTAGGGTTAACTTGACTTGCACATTAAGTATATATATACAGGGTGGGCCAAAATAAGGGTCCTATCTTTAAATTTGAATAACTTGAATTTGAATAACTTCCACAAAATAAAAGTTAAACTCACAAAACTTTATGTGTGTGTAGACTGACCCTTCCGAGATTTTTTGAAATAAACAAAACAAATTTTACCGAAAATAACTTCTTAAAACTTACAAAAACTAAAGTATTGTTTTTTTATACTGTTTTGAGTTTTTTAAGCAAAAATTAAGTTTTCTAAATGAGGGTACGTTCCTTAGGGCTAATACGGCTCATGCCTGCTTCGGAAGGGGTCCTTTACTTATTCTAAAAAAAAAAATATCAATAAATAAAAAAGTTATGAATTTTAAAAAATAGGACCCTTATTTTTGCCCACCCTGTATATATATTTATATATATATATATATATATATATATATATATATATATATATATATATATACCTTAGTCATATGTATGATGTATGCTTCTTAGGCACACATAGATCTTAATCCCACTTAATGACGTGAGAGTATCGTATGGCCGCGAGTATTGTCGACTGCTTACAGATTCTAGACTTATTTTCGTAATTGGGTTCACGCGTCCCGAGCGTCTGAAATTGTTACTTCCCTGCACTGATGAAAGTTATAAGCTTGCAATGCTAATGTCTGTAAGAATAAATTATTTACAATTCATTAAAAAGTATTATATATATATATATATATATATTAATGTTATACGTACATAAAAGTAACCCATCTTCACACGTGTTTCTGGTTCACAGCTATAATCAGCATGGCAAACTTAAACAAGGATCGAACCTTCGATATTGATATCTATAGCGTGGCGGTGTTCATCCCGGTCTATGGCACCTTGCTAAGAAATATTTATGGCTTTTATGACCTAAAACATTGCATGTATTTTATGTAATTGTTGTTATTATTGATTGTAGTGTTTTTTAAACTTTTATGTATGTATTAAATTAATATATATATATATATATATATATATATATATATATATATATATATTACCGAAAAATACGCCCTATAAATCCAAGGGCGACACATAATGAAATCGTCTTCATTATTTGTATAACTTAGGAAATAAACAACTATAATAATATAGTAATCAAAATAAACAAACGCCAAATCATCAATAAATGTAATTACATAAAATAAATTAATATATATATACATTAATATATATATATATATATATATATATATATATATATATATATATATATATATATTTAACATAGTTCACCGCAAACAAGGCAGGCCGCCACTGTAGACGTAAAGGGGTTACTGAGAAAAAGAAAAGGGGAGAAGGTAGGGGGCGGCAACCTAGATTGGGATCTGCGCAGCGAGGTGTCTGTTTACATTAGTTTTAAATTTCTGCATGTCTGTACTGTTGAGGAAACAGGGGGCGGGGAGAGAGTTCCAGAGGCCAGCACTACGAGGTAAGAAGCTATTTGAGTAGAAGGCTCTCCGACATCTGGGGACCTCCACAGTGAATGAATGAGATTTAGTTGATTGTCGAGTTAGTCTAGTGAATTTAGGTCGAGGGGGCACCAGAGTAGTCACTTCATCGGAGCATAATCCATTGAAGTATTTGTAAAACAAGCACAAGGATGCTTCATTGCGGCGATCGGACAGAGGCTATATTAACCCACAGTGGGTTATTTCAACATCTTGGCTATACGTAGCAAGGGTATTAACGCAAAGAGTCTTAACCCAAACGAAGAGTTACTCTAGATGTAACCTATAGTAAAGCGCCTCGCAGTGCTGCACAACCATTTACAATGAAAGATATCCTAGCGTTATATGTACTAAATCTGGTTACTTATATGTTAAAAGGCTATTCAATACCTGAAAGTTATCTATTACTTAATGAAGATTATTGCTTTATGCTTAGATGGAACAATTATTTCCTCTATCAGACAGCTGCACATGCACAGACATGTATAAACACGTACACACATACAGACATGATGGAGAGAAAAAAGCATTTTAATAAGACCGAAAATACGGTTTATTGGTGTATAAGCATAAATAGATTAAAGGGAAAATTAAGTTTAAATATCAAACCAACATTCTAATATATTAGGGCATGGCATAAAGTGTTTACCCCAAAATTACGATACAATGAGCATAAAAATATATAATTCGACTATAATCGTTATAAGATGTACTATTACATTGATGCTGTTATTAATATCACCTATCTATCATATTAGTCTACAATTATGTGATACAATTGAATCCGTATTAAAAATATATATATATATTCAATCCAATGAAGATCCTTATGTTCAATTATCTGCGACTGACTACATAACTTCTACGATCAGAAGAGATGTTATGGACGCAACTGACTTCAGAAAACCAACTATTGCTCAATTTTTACATGTCTATACCTGGATAGAATTACGAATTTTAGAATATATGTTAATAATTAAGTCTTTATTTAATAGTTTACTAGAAATAATTACCCGCCTTCTGTGCAGCAATTAATCGAGCTGTAGATTTATCTACAGAATAAAACAAAGAAACAATTTTCTTTTTACATTTTGGTAATTTGACGAAAAACAACAATAAGGTTATTGTCACAGTCAATTTTGATGTATTCCAATGTTACGTTTTTATTTTGTTTAAGTATAAAAATGAATTACCCATAATGACAAGAATCACCGGAACATTCAGGACGATGTGCCATAGTGTCTGTGAGCTATATTTAGACGATGAATATCCAAGATAAATATGAGCATGACATAGAAAAAGAATATGAGAAAAAAGACTAACCAATAAGAATAAAACAAACAATTACACATGAGTTAATTCAATATTTTCCTACTATGAGTGAATTGTTTCAAGAGGGCACAATAAAATAACAGAGCCAACAGTTATAGAAACATTAGTACCACGGTATGAGTAGAACATCTAAATTGCGAGATATATATATATATATATATATATATATATATATAAATTTATATATATACATACATGTATATATATATATATATATATATTTCTGCGTGAGTATTTGTATTTATAATTACCTGTAAATAATCTGCAACACTAGCGTGTAGATGTTATCGATCAACAGCTGTTAGAAACTGATATCTCATCAGGAAGAATAAAAAAGCTTATCCTTCCCTTGGGTGATATTTGGAAAGAATCAAATATGACCTTAGAGAAGGATCAGACTTTTATCCCGCCTTATGAGATTTCAGTTTCGAACAGCTATTGATCAAGACCATCGACATGCCAGTGTCGCAGACAATTTACATCTTTGTCTGAATAAAATAATCATATATATAAAATCTCTATTTGATATGGAGCAGTCCCTATAAGCCCCGTTTGAAATTCTTTGGATTTTTATCCTGTAGATTTCAACTTTACCTGTTTATATATATATATATATATATATATATATATATATATATATATATATATATATATATATATATATATGTATGTATATATATATATATATATATATATATTTACATATATAGGTGTGTGTATATGAAGATAATAATTTCGATAAAATCAGACAAAATGAATTAGTTCCTACGTTTCACACAAAGTTTGTAAAAATTATAATATAAGAAAATAAAAGTAAATTAAATGAAGGATGCATAATTAAAATGTAATAATTATTCTTCGCACTCTCCCCTACTATTCTTTCTCAAATATATGTAATTATTCAAACCGTCGCCATAAGTAATCGAACTTAGTTTACTTCATTTATATTTTAAAAGTATCTTATTGTAATTTTATATTTCAACTGGCAATCATTCAATCTCATTAACCTTATCCTGGAGTGTCGGCATAAGAAGGTGACACATTATTTAAATGAAGTGTCTTTACTTATTTGCCTCCGACACGACGACAGCCACCAGATGGATGGAATTTACCCCTACCGCTTTCTACAGCATAAATCTAAATCGAAACAAAATTTAATATTGCGTCACTCTAGAAGAATTCCTTTCTAGTAACTGCGGACAGATAAAAAGTGAAGTGCATCATCAGAAAATGTACTACATTACACTCGTCGGCAATATATTTCTTGAACATCATCATCATCATCATCATCATCATCATCATCATCATCATCATCATCATCATCATCATCATCATCATCATGTGGTGCACGCAAGGGGCAATTAGCGTCGCCCAGTTATTTTCCTTGTTACGAGACGGTTGGAACTCTCCTGTTTGTGTAAACTTCAATCTAATAAAAATCTCTTATCTTATAGCACGTCTTTACATCATTCTCTCTTGTTCTCAATTGTTCAATACTATACCTTTCCGTTAATGCTTTGTATATATATATATATATATATATATATATATATATATATATATATATATATACATATATTCAATGGCGCTACCAGATCAGGCTGTCTGAAGTAACTTTCTTTCTGACTCAAAATGAACCAAACATTGATGTGTTATTGTTTTTTTAGCTTTGCAAAACTCAATCATGTTCTGCGAAATCAAAAACAAAAAAACAACAATTTCTCCTACTCCCCTTTCCTTCTCCCTCTCTCCATCTCTCCCTACCCCTTCCCGAATTTCACTCAATTAAACATTATGAATAGATAGTTGAACATAAGAACTTTAAGCATAAAAACTCTCCCCAAATAACCGGAGTCGGCATTAAATAACCCGACAAAAGTTGATATGCCGTAGAAAAAACAAACTAAACAACTGAACATTCCATTTATTGCTTCCGTTTCTTACATCTTTTTTATGTGTTACTTTCTTCAGATTTATGCCATTCCCGAATTTTCACTCACATTTTCCTCCCACTCTTTTCAACCGTTCTTTATGTAGCTATATTCTGTTTTATAATTTCAACTCTGAAGAGATCTTTCTATTAAGTCAAAATATTAGCTGTGTAAATGAACTTGCTGTTTTTTTCATTTTTCATTATGCAGTTTATGCACTATATGATGTATAGTATTGTTTCACAACGCAAAATAAATCTTAAATACAAAACATAAGAGTCTAAACGTTATGAATATTTAATATTTGTAACATTTCATGATACATCTCTTTCTCCTATGATAAGAAACTGCTCTTACGATATGAGTTCAGTGCTTCTCAAATAGTTTTATTAGTTCATGCATATCAAACATATTAATCTTTACTCACTCCTTCTTTGACACACATTTTGATTTGTATTTTAAGAGCTCAAATCTATAGACATTATCAACTGATAGATCAAACACTCCGCCCATCTTTAACATAGATCCTTTTAAACTGACAATGTAAGCAGCCTCGCAAACTTAAAACGCTGATGTAGAAGCATAACCTGCAATGCATGCACAATAATAGCTAAGACAACCATTTTTAAAATTCTTCCAAGATGGAGTACTGCTTCGACATGTAGAAAGATTCCGTCCAAAGCACCCTTTCTTGAATTGCCAGAGTACAACATCAATTTTACAATCTAGTAGGAGACCATCTCTTCTGTTCTGCACTGTCCCCTTTTGTCAGCGAACAAAGGTCGCTAGTCGTTCTCGTCTCTACTTTTTTCCATTGGAGATGCTCGACGGATATTTGACTTCCGGTTTTTCTTTGTAAGATATGCACTAAAAGAGCACGTCCTCCTTTCACAATTGAACATAACTTTTCTTTTACTTCTTCTGTGTGCCTAGCGTCATACAGAATTTCCAAGAACAGTGTTTTATTTTTTAAACAACCGTTATATGTGGAACACATTACCACATAACTACTTCCCTTTAGACTACAAAATACATATCTTCAAATCAAATGTCAAACAATACTAGTTCAAAACCGTCTCCATAAATAAGTAGACATTGTTCATTTCATTAATTATTTTAAGTCCTCTAATAATATTATTCATCATTAAACCGACAATCCATCAATCTGTATACTTGACTGTCTATTGGCTTTGATACGACGTTACTCAGTAGTAAAATACAAGGATTATGGTCTAAATCTCTGACATTTCGGCCGGAAAATCTCCTACAATCAATATTGATATGTATGCATAGAAAGTCCTTTTGATTCAATTCGATTCTTCTCGACATAGAACTGTTATTCATGAACGAGTGTCTGTTCATCTGGAAACGAATGTTGTTACATCTTTTGCTTTCTTCGGTCAGTTCTGTTTGTAGACTTCAAATAAATCAGTCAGTATATCTCTACGCCCTGCAGTCACCGTTTTAACGCATACAAATGTATTTCCTGTACCAACCCTGTATTGGAAAGTATAGAGTACTTGAATTTTATAACATTGGTAAAATACATAGATTTTCTGTTGTTTGATTGAATAAGTATTCTTTCTTTAGAGAAAAATGTTAAATACTATATTGGTACGACATCGTATGCGCTCCCGTTTATTGTGATGTACATCTAGAAATCAATGAATCTAAAAATGATACTGACTAAAACAGGAAAAAGAAAAATAGTGTTTTAATACCTACTGTGATTCGTGAAAAACTCTTATTCCTAAATTCTGAAACTTTCTCTCCGGCAAATATTTTTAAAGCGATACTACGCATATTACGTATCCGATATCTACTCAGTTTTGTCTCGGGGCCAAACATGGTGGATCCTTATTAGTTTTGCCAAGGAGGTTATGTTTTTAGTCGAGCGTAATTGTTTTCGTAGGGCCTAATGTCTACATCCCTTAACAAATCGGTACCAAGCTTAGTCAACATATCGGTTATTGTTTAATTTACAACTGACTTAAATTTCGGATAACTAGGTCAGATATCAATGCCATAGAAAGTGTGTAAGAAAAACTGTTATCGATAACTTCGGTTCTTTTTATCGTAGAAATTCGCTACTTGACCAATATAGTATACAATGAAGTATCGGATATTTGTGACCTGTACTTGCCCTTGAGACATTCAGACATGGTCGAGATATTGACGTTATTCAACTTGATGTTTGTATCTGTTGCCCTTTAATATTAACAACATGATAAGATACATATCAACGTTTACGGGAGTACTTCATTCAATATGTAGAAGTAAGACACATATAATACTTTGTCCGATCCTTACGTTGCCATATGTAGATATGCAGTTTTACGGCTGACAGGTGTTGGTTGTTTCTTTCCTAGGCATACGCGTCAAAGTGATTTAAATAGTCCACTATAACACCCTTATTCGAGCGATTTTTACGCACGTATCTCTTTTTTGTTGTATGGTTTAATTTTATGTTTGCACCTGCATGAGTGTGATTCAAAGCCACCATGCACTTTTCTCTGCGCATGCATTATATAATACACTAATATAAGTTCAAACGAAATCTACTGTGACTTTCATAACAATAAACGAGTACATATTTCCAATGTAAATCTGACACTCGATTCCCATCGATATTCACATGAAATGAAAAGTCTAAATATGCAGCTGACAAGTTTATTACTTTGATCTGATTCAGCTGAAATTAGCCGCGGTCAACCTGTGGTCGAACACTTTCACGAAATGGTAATTTCTGCCCTTGGCAAGGAAACAAGAAGTGGCCAATTGAAACTTGTTACTTGATTATTGGTCTCTGCCTACCATCTTTGAACTCAGGTTATATGATATTCCTCTAATGGCTTGTAATAGTGTATTTGGAATGTGTACTTGACAGATTGATGAATGCGGCGCCGCCTTATTTTCCGGATGAGGTTCATAGGGTAAAAGGTATAGAACTCACTTTAGCTGAACAAACACATTATACACACACACATATATACACACATACACATATATATATACATATATAATATTATTACTCTTATATGCCGTCACTATACCTTAGTTAATACTGTTAACAAATCATTCAAGAGTGTTGCAGAGTTTCTGCCCTTAGACCGATTGACAAACTGCCAGGACCGGACCAGGGTTAACTCTTTATTTAAATTATGTTTGGATTGATTTAAAGTCATTTATTCCAGGCTATAAACTTGAATTTAATGTGCGTTTTGTAACCTTTTTATCTTTTCATAAGTATAATCCATAACCCCATTTTCTCTCCTTATTTTCTCTTAAAGTCATATTATTAACACTCAAAACAGTAACGACCAAACATACGCTACTTATAAACATTCACTCACGGGATTTATGTGGAAATATTTTCTTTCTTATTTTTTAATATTTTTAATTTGTTTCCATTTAAAAATCTCAACTGTTACTTTTACCCCACCCCTTTTTTCAGACATAGTTGAACCTCATTTATACTAAATTTAAACAAATATACATAACACTCTAAGCAAATAACACGTCCAAACGAGAGTGACACGTGACTTTACATTTCCGAAACAGATGACAACATAGGCTGAAGAGAGCCGGAGGGCTAAGTCCTTCTGGGTTTGAAACCGACGGTACTAATGTTGTACTAATTTATCTGTACCAAAAGTATATATATATATATATATATATATATATATATATATATATATATATATAAGAATGTTTGAAGGTAAAACGGCCGAACTATTGTAATAAAAACAACCAAGATGATGTAACCGATTCTAAAATTATATAAAATAATGAGAACTACTCCTGCTAAAAATAGAGCGAAATGTGTAATTTTATACATTTCAGTATAAAATTAAAAAATCATAAATAATTACTCACATGCTATGTTATGACTTCGCAATTACAAATGTATGCATATAAATAACAATATTCAGAATTGTTATAAAGTGAGCTAAAATATATTTAATAAAGTAATAACAATGTGAATCCTACAAATCTTTACTACATTGTTTAATGATATGAAATCAATGATATAACAAGTGAACCAATTATATCTGTTATCACTATGCTGCTAGTGTATGAAATACGTTTACAGTTAAGAAAAAAATGAATTATCAACAACCGTCGGATCTATCATATCATCAACATTCATATGTTTATATGTACAGAATTGATTCAATTTCAAACGAATGAACTACTAATTATGAATTTTGGAACACAGCTGTTAGGCGTAAGTGGTCATATGAAGGTTATATTAATTAATTTTGATTTAATGCAAAGAAGGCAAAAAGTGTATATAAACTATTTGTGAAAATTCATGTTCCACCGACATTTGTCAGATGTTAAGATGTAAAATATCAGTTAAAAACTATTTCACCAAATTTCTTTGGAATATTTTAAGGGCTTTTAGCGGGCATATCCCAGGCACAGACTCCTAATGGAATATTCAAATTAATCAGATGTGCGCTGGATTTCATCAAAATCATTAGACACGAAGTAAGCAAAAGTTAATTGATTTTAATTTTTTCCTAAGGCTCCTTGAGCTTAAGCCTTTAATTTTAGACATTTGATTTGTTGCTTCTTCACTGACTTTTAGAGTTGTAATATTTTCGTTTTTCATTTTTGCGATTTCTTTTCTGAATTTTAACTTATAATGCGACGTATTCTTCTCGGGTGTGAGCTTTTACTTATTTGCCTTAACCTATCGGCAGACATCATATGGATGTAATTTACCCCTCCCCCTTCTCAAGCGTGACTCCGAATCGGAATAAAAATAAACATAGCGTAGCTCTAGAAGTATTCCTGCAGCATCAGAAAATTACTACATTTTGCTTGTTGTCAAAATACCACGCTCTGTTGAGTGTCATTAAAATATATTTCTTGGAAGTTATCATATATATATATATATATATATATATATATATATATATATATATATATATATATATATATATATATGAAGAAACATTATTACAGTTTACGCCAATCCACCAGCGTTTAATCACGTTTTTTTTTGTCTGAAAACAGTTTCAATGGAAGTTTTTGTACACCACTTTTTGTTTTGATTCACTCTGTGAAGATATGTGATACCATTGAAACTCTGTTTGATTGGCGTAGAATGTAATTATGTTCATGGAATTATATATATATATATATATATATATATATATATATATATATATACATATATATTTTATAATAAATATTTGATTATCTGCACACATATACAATTCATCCTTGAAGAATCATCAGTGTAGAGATAACTATTCAATTAGTCGTACGATTCGAACTCTGGAACAAGCGTGACCTTTAACTTAAGATCCCGACGCCCTAACTAACCAGGCTAATCTGAATACGTGCACGAATAGATGAGTAAAACATTTTATCATGCCGATCAGGCGGGCAACGATAGTCAGTCGTCATAAAAGTGTTCAACCGGAAGTATGATTCATTCATAACTTAGATTATACGGCCTGATTACTATTAAGTATAGCGCCCGGTCGAAAGGGGGCTACGAATAGGAGTACACACACGCGACCACACACAGACACACACACACACACACACACACATATATATATATATATATATATATATATATATATATATATACATATATATATATATAGAGAGAGAGAGAGAGAGAGAGAGAGTGAAAGAGAGACAGAGAAAGTTATGAAAATATATTTATGACAAGTAAGCTACACAGAGGCTGACTCCATGTATTTTAGCTTAAAGATCCACGCGGGGATGAGACGCGGGAGCCTCTGTGTAGCTAAATTGTCATAAATATATTTTCATAACTTACTACATGGCTCTACTTACGTATCGAACACTGTGGAAGTGAATACTGACAACTGATACATACAAAAGAATATCCCTTTATAAAATTGTATGTGGATACATGAAATAGTAATATATATATATATATATATATATATATATATATATATATATATATATATATAATTATTTCCACAATCAGACAACGCCGCAGCCCACAACCTATGAAAAGAAACAAACCGGAAGTCCTAGACTCGAGTTTCGCCCTCCTTTGGGCTCATCAGTAGAACACATCCGAACTCAGGATCGAAACCCGAGTCACCATGCAAGTGACTCGGGTTTCGAATCCTGAGTTCGGATGTGTTCTACTGATGAGCCCAAAGGAGGGCGAAACTCGAGTCTAGGACTTCCGGTTTGTTTCTTTTCATAGGTTGTGGGCTGCGGCGTTGTCTGATTGTGGAAATAATTATATATATCATCTCACATTCAAGAAATCTAATATATATATATATGGATTCGTCCAAACACTTTAAAATGCAGCAACATGTTTGTAAGTAACGGATAAATTTTATTAGACAGACGAACAGCACAGGTAAAGACAATTTTTTTTTGTGTCTTAAATAACTAATATAAGTTAGCAAAACATTTATATGGAACAAAACGTAGATTTAGTATAAGGAACGTTTATGTTTTTGTCTTTTAAGGAAAGTGGGATCTGATCAACTCTGCTGGGAAGCCAGGAAATTAAATACTGTCTTGTTTTTAAATTCCCGAAACAGTTTTTCATGGTAAACAACTGATGATCCCTTAAAATAGTGTTAGAAATAAACTAATATAATAACTGTAAAACATAAATTGACTTACATGAGTGATTTTCCACTGGAAGACTTGGGACTATACTTTTTTTTTTTTTTTTAATATAGTTTTAATGGTTGAGAAACTTCCGAGACTATATATATGTGTGTGTGTGTTTGTTTGTGTGTGTGTGTGTGTGTGTGTGTGTGTGTGTGTGCGTGTGTGTGTACTCCTATTCCGTCAAGCAAAAGTTAGCGAGTAAAACATGTATTTTTCCCGTTCCTGGACGAAACTATTTCAAGTAGTGAATTAAAGTAAGAAAGTAAATTTAACAACCACCTCAGACTTACCTTGCCGCCTGAAATGTATTCGAAGAGAAATCCCGCACTATATAGTTAAAAAGATAAACTGTGGATATTCTTTGTAGGTCATCACCAATGATAATAATAATTTATATATTAAAACATTTAATGAATGACGTAATCCAATTAATTTACATGAATAACTTAGTAATATATAGATACATAGAGAGTTCAAACATTGGTGAAGCGTAATTATTTCCGTCATTTTATATGGAGCGTGTGCACTTGTTATTTATATTTTGTAAGCCTTGAGCGAACATCACCTATGGCTGTATTCCCGCTCAAAATATATTTCCTAGAAGACAATCCTCCCAAGCATTACCCCCTCTGACATGATCAGGCGGTTAGCTTTTATCGCTTGATGTGGCCTACTAACCTAGTTCTAATGAGACTAATCAATTTGATCTATATTGTTATACAAGTAATCGACACATCTAACCTCATTGGCGAGGTAGGTAAATGCAATTTAATATACTTAAAAAAAATTGAAAACGACGTTATTATTGACGGTATATTATTACGCGTGGCGTATAGACTCCCTTGTGTTAGGTTATAAAGGAACTGTGAACATCCGTAATGCTTCTATTAAAGGTGTTTGCACATGTCCCGAACATATATATATTGCTTAACTAAAGTAAACAGACACAATTTAACAAGAAGCATAGTGTTGTATCTGTTCTGACACTATAATTAATATTTCCTGCAATCAACCAGTAAAAGTGAAATCATTCAAGATAGGTGATTTAATTTTTTTGTTCCAACCCAGAAGGCACATTTTTGAGAAAATTAGATATTCCTAACATTATTAATCGATCTTGTATCATATTCTGCCCTAGCGGGGAGGCAAGTAAATTTGAAACACATTTCAACAAATTACTAGCATATTCTCTGTAATATTCTGAAAGTACGATGCCAGTAAAATACTTTATATGTCCTTAAATCTAGCAATGATATATGATCGGTTGTTTAATTTTGCTAGTAAATATAGTGGAATTGCAAATGAAATCGGAAAAGTGTTACATTCTCATGTCGTATCGAGCTCACAATTCTGGAAGCTCTTTTGTGATTTCCTTCAATAGATAATTGCAAGAATATCTTCACTATTGAAGCCACATTTGTCCGGATGCTTAATTTTATTCGTCATCCTGATTCAGTTGCAACTAAAATTATACGCAGCTACAGTGACTGAGCTACGGAGACTTAATGAAATAACTGTCTATTCGCAAAAGTTTCTCGCAAGTTCTGTTATGAAACTTCCGTTCAAGATTGTTAACCTTTGCTACACTTCGAAGTGCTGTTCAAGCTGAAAGATCTACGAATGTTTTAATTCTGTTTTCTCTAAGAGAATGCATCTATACACCCTTCAAAACGTATATATATATATATATATATATATATATATATATATATATATATATATATATATTCATATATATGAAAATATTTATGAATAAATATTGAATTAGTTTTACCTACATACGCCGGCGTTTCAAGCTTACACTCACATCAGGGTAAAACGTGCTAATTTCAGACGGTCACTGTGTGTGAATTCGGTTACGGAGTCAAATGAGACTCCGCGCGTTTCCACTCTATACCCAAGTCCATCTGCAATTTACAGATGGTACAGCAGAAAGTTAGATCTATTTGTGCCCAAATACAGCGGTCAGTTAACAGCAGATAATCTAGTTAGTTGGACGAACGTTATGGGAACCTTGCGTATAGCTATGTGACAGTATGTTTATAATATCTCCGAACAGTGCTCAACTTAAATTCATAAAACGGGCTTTATAAAACTATCTATAAATATATATTAAATTATTTTACCTAGATACGCCGGCGTTTAAACTTTCGCTTTGATATGTATAAAAAATACATGTAAAAAATATATAAATGTTTAGATAACTTTTAATGTTATTTCTTATTTGCTTACGTATAAGAATACGAAATATTTACAAGAATTTTCGGCCGCTTCCCACAGTTTTATTCAATGTCATTAGAGATTTGTATGTGCGTGTCAGCTTGGTGCTTGTCACAGAGAATTAGACTATAGCGAATGGGATGATTAAATGCTTACATGTGATTATCGTGTGACGAACTCCATATCCTTGACCTCCTTTTGAATATTCACACCTAAAGAGGCCAGCCAAACAGGTGGGGTCATATGCATTCCTCAATACTAAAGTAGAGAGAGAACACTAACATGTTAAAATATTAAACTGTTCGGGATATGGGGAGGAAAACGGGAGAAGATAGAAAATCGAATTTCGTTTTTAATGCACCACATTTGGGGCCATCTGTAGAAAGGGGGAAGTGGTAAAATTGAAGATAGTGTGACCACTGTTCAAGTGTCAGTTATAAACATTCCGACAAAGAAAACATTTTTATAAATTATACGAAATATACAGTGACATTTACTAGAATAGAAGACAGTACAATGAAATGGATGACAAATGTCTACGAAGAGATGGTATCATATTTTATATAAAAAATGTTGAGCTAAATATGCTTTGAATAAATATATCAACGGTGGTCGGGAAAATTGAACTTTAAATTAAAAGGTAGTCGGTGATAACGTACGTACCAACATGAAATGGTGTTAGCCTATGACTATATATCAAAAGTTTCAATAGTGTACTAAATTGTGTTCTGAGAGAACGCGCTTTTATCTGTAGCATTTTACCGTAAAGCTGACTGTTCGAATTATTTCTGTTCTTGTTTTTGGGCCTGAATGAGCATCATGAATCTTTTTTGTGCAAGCAGTTTATTCTGCAATTCTAATGTTTATACTTAAATTTTAATTCTGTTAGGTGCTTGTTTTGCTTGATGCTTAAAAAGCTCACGGATAACATTTTTGTAATCTTCTATTTTTTTTCGCCCCTTCAAATAACTGACATATATATATATATATATATATATATATATATATATATATATATATATATATATATATATATATATATATACTTCTTTGTAAAATGGTAGGAAAAATCCCAGCAGAGTGCTCGATTAATTAAGAATTAGAGTTAAAAATTAAGAGCATAATATTTATTTATTCTGGTACAGAAAAATTACTACAACATTCGTACCGTCGGTTTCAAGCACGGAAGGTCTTACCCATGCTCTTAATTTTTAACTCTAATTCTTAATTAATCGAGCACTCTGCTGGGATTTTTCCTACCATTTTACAAAGAAGGTACTCAGCCCCTACCAGAAATTACAGTTAAACCCTGTTAGCCTCGTAGTCGAGCACTCTCGGGAAAATTACCAACACCACGGAAAAAAACTAATTAACAGGGATTACCACCTATACCCTGGGAAATGGAACTATACACTCTCGGATATTCTACCAAAAATATCCCAACTCCCCCAAAAAAAACATATACCAGGATACTCCTGACAAAAATAGTGGACGTCATAGGAAGAATGAGGTGGAAAGTGTTGAATACAGAACAGAGGCAAACAGAAAAAAACTACTACGGCTTAAAATCTGGTAAATACCCGCCAAAAGTAGAGGCCTTAGACAATTTCGAAAATAACCTACTCAACATTACTCACAACCTAGTTTTTACAAACAAGCAAAATCCATTTCAGAAGACACTTACCGCCGACATAAAAAAACTTAAAAGAGAAAATAACGCACTTGTATTCTCCGACAAAACTAAAAATATTTATAAAATGACTAAAAAGGAAAAAACAGACCTAACAATTAGCTCCATTACCGATAAATATCAATTAGCCAAGGCAGATACATATAAGTCTATTAATAGTGATACTACTGAAATAGCTACTAGACTAGGTGTCGAATATAGAATTAATTATTTAGATAAGAGGAAGGCCTTTGTTACTTTAAAAGAACACAAAGAAAACTTCACAAATAAACCCTCATGCAGACTAATTAACCCAGATAAAAGCGAACTAGGACTAGCAAGCAAATCCATTGTTAAAAATATAGTTAATAAAATTAAAGAAAAAATAAACCTAAGTCTGTGGGGCAATACTAACTCAGTCCTAAATTGGTTCCATAACATACAAGATAAACACAGATGCAAATTCACACAATTAGATATAGTAGACTTCTACCCATCCATTACAAAAAACACCCTAGATAGGGCCTTAACATTTGCACTTTTACACACAAACATCAGTCAACTAGAAAGGGACACAATACTGCAAGCAAGACAAACCCTTCTCTTCTTCGAGGGAAGGGCTTGGGTTAAAAAATCAAACCCAGAGGACCCATTTGATGTTGCAATGGGGGCCTACGACAGTGCAGACATCTGTGACTTAGTCGGCTTGCTTATATTAGATACACTCCAAAATAAATTTCCAGACCATTTCATTTGTCTCTATAGAGATGACGGACTTTGTCTGTCACGCAACCACAACGAAAACACATTAGATAGATTTAGAAAAGAATTAACAAACACCTTCCATAATCTCGGCTTCAAAATCACCATTAAAACAAATTTAGACCAAGTAAACCTCCTAGATACCACACTGAACCTTAAAAACAATACACACAAACCTTTCCACAAACCCAATGAAACACTCCAATACATACACAAGGGATCCTGCTACCCCCCCCCACCATCTTTAAACATTTAGTCAATAATATTAGACAAAGAATTTCAAACCTCTCATCCAGTCCCGAAATTTTCAACCAAGCAGCACCATATTACAACAAAGCGCTCCGCGACAGCGGGTTCAGAGAAGAGATCTCATACACCCCCAACCGAGACCACCCACGAGGGACCCGCAATAGAAGGAGATCAGTAATCCGGTTTTCCCCACCCTATTCGACCAATACCAACACAAAGGTAGGCCAACTTTTCCTCAAATTACTCGACAAACACTTCCCACCCACAAATGAATTACACAAACTTTTTAACAGAAATTCTGTTAAGGTCAGCTATTCCACTGCCCCTTTCAATAAGAAAAATTATCTCTGCAGAACCCAAAACAATTACAAACGCAGGCTGCTCATGCCAAGACAAAAACAACTGCCCCCTGGAGGGAAATTGCAAAATCGATTCAATCATATATGAAGCAACCGTCACAGACCAGAATACCAGTAATGCAGAAAATTATATTGGGATGACGAAGGGAAACTTAAAACAAAGGCTATACGCACACAGAAACTGCTTCAGATACAAAAACAAGGCTAATACGGCACTCGCGCCCCGAATATGGCAGCTTAAAGAAGAAACTACACCCTTCACCATCAAATAGAAAATAATTGAGAGAAAACCATCCTTCTCTCCAGCCATACACAGATGTCCTCTATGTGACGCTGAAAAATACCACATTTCAAAGGCCATCATCGATCCGAATACAGCCTGTTTAAATATCTGCGATGAAATATTTAGGGGGTGTATCCACAAGAGACAAGCATTACTTATAAACTGGTCTGACCGATTCACATAATGTCTACCTACCCCCCCTCTACTAATATAAACACAATAAAAACGAACAAACACCTCATCAACCTATATCCACATAAATTTCAAGAGCAAAAACTTCGACCTTCACAACAATACAAAAATATTTAATTTATTTATCAGTCACTAGATTAATCCATTTAAACAAACTATATCCACATAAATTCCAAGAGCAAAAACTTCGACTTTCACAAAAATACAAAAATGCAAAAATATTTAATTTATTTATCAGCCACTAGATTAATCTACAAATCCATTTTAACAAACTCAAACATTTCATATTTCCAACTAAGTTACCTTCCTTAGATCCGAATTTCTTCATTAAAATCACTCCAATCTGGGTAAAAGATTTTTAACACGTTAACGGTTTTTCCTTTTAGAACGCATACCTTCAAAAATATAACGGCTAATGATACACATTCATAACTTGACTCACGGGAATTTCAGAGAAACCCTTTCATTATTTTTGTTTTTAATTTTTAATTTTTAATTTTTAATTTATTTTTTTATGATTATTATTTTTTTAATCTTTAAATTTATTTTTAATTTATTTTTATTCATTATGTTTTTATTCTTTCTTTTTTATTTATTCTTTCTTTCTCTCTCTCTTTTTTATTCTCTATATTTTTTATATTTTTTTATTCTTCTTTTTTATTCTCTCTCTCTTTTTTTTGTTCTTTTATTCTTAGTATTGAAATATTTTAATATATATGTTTTTATATATATTTTTATATATATTTTCATATATTTTTGATGTTTTATTCCCTTTAATCTTGAATTCCCTCGTGTTTTAAATCTCAACGGTCTTATTACACTAAATTTAAATTTAAACAAACACACACAACACACTGAGCAAATACCGCGTCCCAACGAGAGTGTCATGTGACCTCACATTTCCAATACAGATAACAACAGAAGCTGAAGAGAGCCGGATGGGTAAGACCTTCCGTGCCTGAAACCGACGGTACGAATGTTGTACTAATTTTTCTGTACCAGAATATATATATATATATATATATATATATATATATATATATAAATATATATATATATATATATATATATATATATATATATATATATATATACTTTTCTCATTCACACAGTTATTTTTGTTTACTTATTGTTAGATTCGTTCGTAACCTCTCAGTGGAAAGAAAGAAAAACAAGTCCGTACACATTTATACACTTTGTTTTCTAATAAACGAAAGAAAATCGATAGGTTTGTTTTACTTTGTTAATCTTGCTTTTTCGTTCGCTGTTGAAAGTTGATTTTTCAAACTTTGTTTTGAAACTAAATTGTTCGCTTCACTAAAAATTGTCGTTTTATTTAATCCTTTTCGTGACGTTCGAGTTTTATTCCGTAGAATTAACATTTTGCTTGTTAACATTCAACATGGTTTAAACTTCTTCCTCTCTTGTTAAACAAATAAATAGAGAACACCATTATATATTTTTTCAAAATCTTACAATTCAATTGTAACCATAAATCCAAGTTTCCCGTTGCTAGTTCTTGTGGGCAACTCAAGTCCAGTTTATTTTCGTGTTTTGAATAAATTCGAATTGTTTGTTGTCAATGTTGTGCGACATACGTTCGAAAGAAAATATTGTTGGGCTGAATATATTCGAGTACTTTGTCGCCAGGTTTGTTGGATATACATTTCAAATTCTTGCTTCCAGTGTGTGTGACACATGTTTGGGTAATGTTCAAATAAATCCTCAACGTTAGTGTTGTGAGATGAAGTTCTCGAATCTTTGCTGCAGTGTTGTGGCAATGAAAGTTTGGAATCTCTCGTCGCCCCTGTTGTTACCTTGCAGGCCGCTAATAATCAGTATCACAAAAGCATGTGACAGAAGTACGCTTCATGATTACTGTGTAATAACTGCCAACAATAGCTGCAAGAACTTTTGGATAAAACTATATTGATTCTAGGTAAGTCTATTTGTTCCTGGAATAAGTGTGTAAGCTTACACCATAACACTTTATTAGTATGGCCAGTATATATATATATATATATATATATATATATATATATTTATATATATATATATATAGAGAGAGAGATAGATATATATATATAGAGAGAGAGAGAGAAAGAAAGAGAGAAAGGGAAGTATGCATATTCTTCACTGCATACTTGTACAAATAATACATCTCCAAAGTTTACGTTTTACTAACACATTTTAGCAGCTGTGTTCCACAATTCATAATGACGGGTTGATTTTTTAAGAGTTAATATATAAACATATTACATATCCATTTATAAAAAAAAATGAATATTATCGGTGTTTTATTTTATTCCAATATTTTGTTTTTAGTGTGATGCGAGAACATATTTTCAGGTTAGACAACATAATATTCTTAATGTTCTTTCCTGTTATGAATAACGCGTTGTCACTCCTTCCCTTCTCCCTTTTCATCCTCTTCTTTTTATTGTTATCTTTCTGTACTAACACACATAAAACATGATACAGAAACATAAATACATATTTTAAGAAAGCAAATTAAAAAGCGACTAAAACAAAACACATTGTAACATCGTCACAATGTTGCATCACAATGTTTGTTTAACAAATACTTCAACGGAATGTTCTCGTATTAACTTAGTGCACCTTCACCTATTCATTATAGATACCCCCAACAAACTTAACAAACAGAAACTACCAGCCTTACACTGTAGAGGTGTCCAGATACCGGAATGCTTTCTACTCTAGTAGCGTTTTTTCTTCGTCCGCTTGTCTTTGTAATCCCCTTCTTGCTCCCTGTTTTCACAACTGTACCAACACGCAGTAATTTAAATACAATGGGAACACACATGTTGCTTCACAAGTTTCCACTTAGGAAAACCTCTTTAAATCTCGCCCGTAATCATATTACGTCTCTGTGGCAATATGCCTTATTTTTTATAGCAATGGTTCACTCCATACCAAAACCAAACGCCACGCGAGATTAAGAGTCAGTGAGATTTTCAATTGGATGATGAAACAGTAATATACAAGGATTCAGAACTATTATTAATTATAGGATTTCATGACGCATTATTGTTTATATTGGGCTTGAAAACGATCATGTTGTAGCTATACCATTCCCGCAATAACATTTGCCATAGGTGGGAAGTATGTGTAAATAAACTTTATTCATGTAAGTTCTGTTTCATTAGAGGTACACAGAAGAATAAAGAAGGATTATTTGCAATGTTGGTAGCAAGACGAGTGAGAAGGTGAATACAATTTAATAAAACGATTTCGATACGAATACATCTGGTAAAGAGGCAACCAAACAAAAAGTCGCCAAACATAAAACAAACAGATCTGAGTGAAAAACAAGTTGCTTACACAAATCTGCCTGATATAAAATCTTTAAAGTCTGATTTCGAGCTGACACTCCAAACAAAACACCCGAATTGGATAAACGTTGCGCTAAAAAAAGCGACATCACGTCTAGACCAATAACAACGACTGACTTTTTTACGAAAGAAAAGTCAAACATTCAATCAGTTTTCTATTTACGTCAGCGTCCGGAGATAATATGGCGCACGCTTGAGAAATTGATCAGCCTATTAGAATACGCGCATTTTGTGGATATGTCTATGTTTATATGTTATCTCTATCATCAATTAATGTCAATAACAGTACCCTATGAGTAGACGAAGGAAATTGATGATTATTAACTACATATAAGTAACGGTATATGGATTACTTTTTAATCTATGCCTAAAGTATGATAAAGCTTATTTTCCCATATTGTACTTTTATGTATATAGACATATATAAATTATTTAATTCAAATACTATATATTACAACGTTTTTTAAGGTTACCCGGGTTTCATTTATCTGGTCATCCTGGATATAAAACGCAATCTTGCTGGTCACGACATAACTATTCGTCAGTTGTTTTTGTTATCGAAGGTTTAACATTCGGAGTAAACAATAGTTCACCCGTTGAATTTTACCGGTGTTCATTTATCAGTTCCCCGACAAAAGATAACCCGTGTGTTTAAAATGCTACTTGCTGTTAGTTATTGTATGGAAGATATTTTATTTGACACTTTTTGATTAACAAAAAAACTATTCCGTTTAATCTTTGTTTAAGCGTTTAGTTTGTTGATAACATTTGCTTGAACATGTCGTTGCCCATCTGTAGCGGGCAATATTTACGATTGTAATATACATATATATATATATATATATATATAAAATTGAATGAAATAAAATGTTTTTAAAATTTTTCATTGCCAAGTAGATTTATGTCTTGAACGATCACCATATGAACGAAACACGTGTTTATAGGTGATGTGTGTACTTCCGTTATTACATAATTGTTCTGCATATATTCACTACAAGTCACTAGAGATAGTCGATACCGTAGTCGATAGTTTTACTATTCATTCTGGTCATTCTTAAAATATTCGTATATCAACTGAGACGAGAATGTATTGCTGAATGAAAAATGAGAAACACTGCATTGGGGCACTTCCAAGAGCCGAGATCTGCGGAGACGTTTGAGGTCTACAGAAGAAAAGAAAATCATGGCAAACACATTTCTAGCATTATTAGGAACATGTTTAAGAGTTAACTTGCCTTTGATGCTGGTCGTAACCCAAAGCGATTTGGCAGAGGAATCTAACATTGAATAATATAATCGTAACTCTACGTACAACCAATGCAGAAAACATCTGATCACTCAAACTAACAACCTGTTTTCGTGGTCGATATGTCCGTAAATACTTTCTAAGACGACAATGTCAGAGAACCTGTATTATAGCGCCATGAAAACAGCCAATCACCACCACTCCGTTCGAGGTCGAGAAACAGTATTGCCATTGGGTGTGCATAAGGGGCAAGGTCTAGATAAAATACACCCAGCAATTTAACGGGCTATTGTACCCAAACTAGCTGAACCTCTAGGAACTCTTTCAGTGACTATTGAATATTTTCCTGCTGAATAAAGGGTGGCAACAATTGGCGCTATCTTTAAGAAAGGTGACAAAGAAGGCCCAGTTAATGACAGACTAGTGAACTTAATCTCTCGCGTTTCCGAATCCACGAAGCTTTACTCAAGCGGCCAATCATTGTTCTTCTTACGTTTCATGCTGCCATCTCTCAATCTCAACGTTGATTCAACGTTGATTCATTCTGAAATATTTGTGTGTCACTAATTTACTGCGATAGAATGATAGGGGCCAAACATACTGATGGATGTAGATATTGTTTACATTGCCTTTCCGAAATTTTCCAAGACCCTTTATTCTATCAATCACCGCTTGCTTAAATATAAACTCAACAACTATGGCTTCAATAAATCGATTACAAAGTGCAAACGATTTTTTTCTTAGTGCTCGTACACACGTGGTTCAGATAAATGATAGTGTAATCTGATAAAGGGGCGTACAGTGGTGGGTCTGAAGCCGCTGTGCTGAGTCTCATTCTGTTTTTACTCTATCTCAACAACATGCCTTACATGATTTTTAGAAAACGTGCGTTTATTTGCATATTACATTACCTGTAAGAGAAACATTCACAATATCAAGTGTACATTTTAATGTACCTGACAGTGGTCTATAAAATGCGACTGATACTTCTAATGTTGATAAATGCTGTCATAGTAAAGTAGGTTTTTCTTCCGAATAGATTATTACCTCCGGCGGTAACACAGATCTTCTAAAACAGGTCAATGGTCCAACAGATAGCGACCTTCTGGTCAATTCGTCCTTCAAGCCATCTAGATATTGTATTACAACTGCAAACAAAGCAAGTGGCTCCATATTTCGTCACTCTGCAAATTCACTCCATAAATATTTCTCTCCTTGAAGCCTCTCTCATAAGACCACGTGTAGAATATGGTGCGAAAGCCTTTGCTTTATATCTAATACGTGATATCCAATAATTATGTTGCCCCATATTTAGTGAATTGAATTGAATTCCATTTATGTTTTGCTTATGTATATTTTTTGTTTAATGCTGTTTTTTATGTTTGCATTTATAATTAAATAGTTAATAAATTCACAAAATCTGTTTCTATTATTTGTACATATAACTGATTATTTTTGTTAGGTTATATTTCTTTCGTTAGTTAATGTTTATTTTAAACCGTATAAAGGTGTAAAACGTTTTACTTAATTATTTCGGCTGTGTATATCAACTGCTAAATGTTATCTCACCGATGTACAACTATTTTCTGTTGCCAGATATACATAACTGGTTTTGAGTAACTTGGGCAATTGTTCTTTATTCTACAGTTACTATTCTATTTTTGATTTATTTTATAACCGAATTATTTAGACAATTATTCTTATTTATTTGTGTTATTTTATTTATTTTATTGCTTATAAATATTTGTATTTACAATTGTGTTTCTACGTTGCGAAATTTGATTTTATTGGTAGTTTTAGAAAGCAACCTATTTTTAGGAAGCAGAGGAGTATATATTTAAATGTCTGAATTTCGCAATGAATTTATTTTTTATTGAGTAGACTTTTGTTTTGAGCTTATGATTTAATAGTTGTCTTCAGATACATCTTAGTTTTTACTGTTTGTCATTATACGCGGGTGCTAATAATTATTTATGTCAGACAAAAAACTCAAATAAAACACTAAAATTGTCTGTATTTATTAAGAGGTAAGTAAATATTCGCTAGCAAGTGTGTAGCGTGTGCTCGTACGCACCTAGATATTGAAATTGTGTGGTTTAGGCTATAGATTGTTCATACGACTAAAACAGAGTATGAGGAGGAGACTCTTCGTTTCGGTTCGTTAGTGAATAAATAGGTTGCTATTAAAAATTCAATTAAGTCTATTCAGAGATGTATATTCTTTTTATTATTAGCTGTGTAGTGTTACGGTTTGCTTTTAATTTATAATTTACATTAGATTTAAATCTTTCTCATATATATATATATATATATATATATATATATATATATATATATATTGTGGAATAAAAAAGAAAGTGATACATACTGATTGCTGGTTCCTGCCTTCAAGTGGGGTGGCGATTAGACCAACATGAGCAGAGATAAAGAGGTGATATTTATGTATGTTAAGATGGGGGTGGCAGGTTGTTACAAGCATATACATTGAGGTTCTACCTCTCACTGGAGAGTTGAGTGTTAGAAGTGTTATTGTGTTCTAAAGCTTGGTGGTGACCAGAATGAGTACATTTTTCGACTCACTATAGACCAGACGCTGGATCGTTGCTCCTGCAGAGAAATCCGTTCTCTGCCCCATTACATATTGTTACCATACCTATTGGTTAGGTCGCAATACCTTTTTGCAACCGAGCCCCGACTGCTGCCTGGCCCCTTTCAGGGTATTGACTTTGAATTGGATTTTTTCTTACATTTGGACAATATATATATATATATATATATATATATATATATACATATATATATATAGAGAGAGAGAGAAGCAGAGAGAGAGAGAGAGAGAGAGAGAGAGAGAGAGAGAGATGGAGAACGTCTGCACGTATATGTTATATGTATTCACATACATATAATGTGCGCATGAAGGAACTCCCAAATGTTAGTCTTACGTTCTACAGTTTTTCCAGATATCGCGCAGAGCTACGCAAAACATAATGCGTTAGATCTTCATAATATCAACTAAATAACGGGTGCATTTAGCGTCTTCATACCAGCCGCCTGCGTTTCCAGTGTTTCCGTGAAACAGAAGATATCGATTCGGTCGGTTCTATGTGGTTGTATGGACGCTATTAGTGTGTTTGTTTGTACTGCTATAACCCGATCATCTATTAGCTAGCAGAAGTGGAGTTATTTAAATGTCTACATTTTGATAATAATTTATTTTTATTGAAAAGTTTTATACTTTGATATTGCGATTATAATCAGCGATTTTTCTTCTGATACATATTGATATTTTTTTATTATTTATGTCGCAAGCAGGTGCTTACTTGATTATTTTCTCATTTAATACGAGTGTGTGTATTTCTTTTTTAATCCCATACACACTTAGATTATTTTTTTCTGTTTTCTTATGTTATATTGTTCAGACTTAACGAACTGATAGGTACACCTGGTTTTCAATGTATGTTTGGTTACACCTACGTACATCTTTTATTTATTGTTGCTGCTTTTTTATAGAAATCGCTCCAGACAAAGCATGACCCCACTTGATGTAAGGAGCTAACAAGAACGAAATATGATTACCGCAAAAGCAAAACATACCTACTGGCCGTAGTCTTAAACTATCAAGTCTAAAAGTAGGATGAAAACAGTCAGCAGAAAGAGAGATCCGCATCCTGCAGTTTATTGGAAATAAGATTCTAGAATAGGAAGCTGTATTAAAATGAGGTATAAACACCGAGAATTGATTGAGATTACTAGACTAATGGGTTAAACCAGCTGCATCAAAAGAAGCCGGGTATTAATCACACAATTCCGGAGAACACATTCCATAATAGTACTTAAATAGAAAAGGCTGAGACTAGCAACATCACAACTGTGAGAGAGAGGGTGCAGAAAAGAAGAAAGGGTGTGTCTAATCAAACTACAGATATGTTTCTGCACCTTATCAAGAACCCTAAATGGGACAGAGATTCACTAGCCAAAATATGACAACAGTACTCAATGTATGGTCTGATAGTTTATTTGTAGAGATAGAGAATATCCTCAAGTGGGAGAAACGGTTGTAGCGATACAGAGAAAATACTTTACAAGAAGCAGAAAGAGCAATGGATCTAATGTATGAACTCCAGGAAAAGAATTGATAAGAAGGAAATACTAAGAAGTCACAGAGTATATTTCTCTTCAAGAGCAGAGCAACCCATGAGAGTCTCAGATTGAAAGGCACGAGCTGAGCCTTAACAAGATTTAACGAAACAAACAATTTCGCACCCCAATCCACAACTGATCCTAGGTTTACTTCTAGATCAGCGCCATATTTCAACTGATCTGAAGGAGATGGACGAGAAGCAACACCAGATTAGAGAGTGGTATCATAAGCATAGGTGTTGTTGCCCGAGGTAACTTTGTATATGATATTATTTAAGAACGTATTCATCAGCATGAGTGTTCATAGTTGGTGTTACTGCTGATATTATTAGTGTTATTACTTCTGCCTTGCTTGTTGACTTTGGCGTATCTGCTGTTATTTATTGTATGTTACAGCTAATAAGTATGTGTAAGTTATTATTTCTTCTGAGACTTTACATGTAAACTTATATGCGTATAAGTATTCATACCAAGTAAAGATTGAAGTAAAAAGTTACAGTTGTAATTCTCATATAATAGTGTGTCACAAAAAAATAAGACATGGCTATAGTTAAAAAAGAATCACGGGGTGGCGTTGATGTTTCAGTAGAGTCGATTTACTGTGGCAAATTCGTCTTTTATTTGTGTGAGAACTTAGTTGTTTAAAACGCCAACACTTTTCCAAACAAAAGGAGGGAACTTTCATAGATCGATGGGAATGAAAAATGGTGTCTGGTTCTAACGGATAATAGTTGATACTTGGTTGAACATTGCAGTAAATACTGCTTCAAAACGATGATGTAAATGCTTAAAATTCCATGAATATATTGACTTTAATATATCTTACTAAATTATCCCACCTTTCGGAAATCATTAATACTTTCAAATTGGCGCTGGAGTAGACATTCGTTATTCGGTGATATACTTCCCTTGAAACTTTTGTCGAGTTGTTTTTACAAAGAAAATCCTATATTTTTTACCATACTTTAGTTTGTACCTGTATATTTTTGAAATGATTGATGAATGTTGTGTAAATCTTTTTTTCAACTTAATTGACCCCAAACAAGACACGTTGCCATTATACACGTAAAGGACTACTGAGAATTAGGGTGATAGTTGAGGGGGTCATCCTAATTTGGGAGCTCTTCAGCGAGATGATTGTTTACATTAGTTTTAAATTTCTGCATGCCGGTTCAGTAGAAGAAACAGGGAACAGGGAGGGAGTTCCAAATGCCGGATGCTCGAAGATAGAAAATATTAGAGAAGAAGGCTCTTCTGCATCTAGGGACCTCTACAGTGAATGGATGGTATTTACCTGATTTTCGGGGTGGTCGAGTGTATTTACGTCGAAGGGGACACCGGAGCAGCAAATTCATCGGAGCATATTCCGTTGAAGCACTTGTAAAAATGCACAAGGATGGATAATTGCGGCGATTGGAGAGGGGCTGGAGCTTCGTGCATGTTGAGGGACCTATTTGATTATATACTCTTTTAGGGGCCTTATCTAAGAGCGAGAGACTGGTGGATGGTGCTACAGCCCGGATGTTACAACAATACTCCATGCATGGGATATAGGATACTGTCAGGTGTGAGAACTTTTCTAGCACAGTAGAAAGAGGCCCACATTCATTGAAGCAACCTTGGAAATGTATTTTATGTATTTGTTCCAATATATGTTACCAGTTACGTTGATAAGTTTGAACGTTTGACTCAAGTAGGGTGTTATTTTTCATAGCAATTGGTGGTTGTGTTACATTACTGGCTGATATGCCGTATTCTTTGTTCCAAGTTAATAACTTGCTTGCACTACCTAGTTTTTATTCTTCTCTCTCTCTTATGTTGTTTGTCGCTCGCCTGCTGTTGACATTGTGTGACTATTAGCAGTAACTTTGTTTCTGCAACCTCCGTTGTCACGATTGTGATGCTTCGTCATTCGCCGACACCGACGCCATCTCGCTCCCAACGGACTATTGTCCTCGCCCTGAAAATCAACTCAATTTACGACAAATTTTTTTTTCTTTTAAGAGCCGCTTTATTTAGTATTTCATTTTGCCGACCTGAACGAGTCTGTCAATCAGAGAGAGAGAGAGAATCTACGCTACCACTTCCTTGTTATTTCAAAATTGCTTGGGAGGGGATCTAGGAGGATTCGTTTCGTTTACCTACTTTTCCGTCATGCGGCAATCTTTCGTGCGTCACATTCTGCGATGTTGGCTATCTCGCTGCCAGACAGTAACTCATTCAAATCCCAATTCAATGTTCCCACGCCAGTCAGTCTCGTTTTGTTCTCGTCTAACTCCCGCGATCAACACCAGGTGTGATCTGACCTCTGTGACCGTAGGTGAATTTAAGGTTTCGTCAATGTCAGTGCGTATCCGTGGGAATCTCACAGAACCGAACTGTACGGGGCGACCTCGCTATAACCGCGTAAGTTAAATCACATCTTGAATAGATGCGTCCAAGCCATTACATAACAGTTGAAGCAGTTTCTTGTAGTTGTTAAAGAAAAGCATTAAATGTTATCATCAATGTATTCCCCCGTTAAACTGCAGACTTTCTAAGGATTCAGCCACTGCCTCGGATATGTGTGCGTCCGTTTTGCTTGCATGACGACAGTAGAGTAAGGTTTCGTCAACAAATATACCCATCTCAGACACAATGCCATTAGATAGTTCGTTTATGAAAATCAGGAACAATAAAAGTTATAGGATCGATCACTGGGTGACACCTGTATTTATGTCATGTTGTTTCGATGAGCGACCATCGACTACTTCCTGGAACTTTCTTTTAGATAGGAAGGAACTAATTATGTCAAATATCCATCTAGTAAAACCATATGAATTAATTTTTATCAGAAGACCTTTTATGCCAAACCCTGTCAAAAGCCTTGGACATTTCAGGCGCTACAGCCCTAGTTTCATCTGCTTTGTCCAGTGTATGATATATGTGTTCAGAGATGACCGTAGGATATTCGTAGTATACCATACTTGCCTAAATCCATACTGATGGTAAGAAAATAGTTTAGCATTAACTACGTTACAGACTATCGCTTGATTGATTAAGGATTCAAAGATTTTAACGAAGAGCGGGAGAAGACTGATAGAGCGATAATTCTTAGGGTCAGTTTTTTCTTCAGAATTCTTGAAGACTGATACCACAGAGGAAATGTTCTAGCTCTCAGGGAAGCAAGATTCGGCGAAGCATTTTATTTTTTATCTATGTTACTTTTTAAAGTGAAGATTCTTGCGAAATACATATCTGTCTTTTATTGATTTTCTTACTGTATATCTTTTCTGGAAATCTTGAAATAAATACAGTTATAATGCTCATTTAATTACTAACTCTCAATCATTTACAATTTAAATGCGATCTATTTCTGAATCTATCCGACGTATATACATTTTATTTATATAATCATGATCTATTATATATATATATTTCTTTATAAACAGCATTATAATACATATTTTTTAAAATTATCATCCACATAGACATGTGTGTCATCCTTTTTTATGGGAACTATCAGTGTGGATGGACGACAATTTTGCCGGTCATACGATTCTAACCTCAAACCCAAGTCGCGTTTTAACTTGTTCATATGGGAAAAGATAATTAAAGTCTATTTATGTCTTTACAGGCTTCCATAACAGTGTCGACAATTAGACGGAACAACGCATTACGCATTAATTTTGACATCCTGTTTTCAATAGTACTAACCCCCACCTTTGCCATAATAAGGACTATCAACAATATCATGATGAATATTTTAAAATCCTTATCCACATACACATGTGTTTCAGCTTTTTTCCGTGAATCATGACAATCAGTATATTTCTCTCTCTATCTGTCTCTGTCTCTGTCTATGTCTCTCTCTCTCTCCATATATACATATATATATATATATATATATATATATAATGAATATTTTTTGTTTATTATCTATGTACGTATACGTTTCGTCCTTTATAATCGGGACTCATCAGCATACATATATAACTATTCACTACGGGTCATGCGATTTGAAATCCCGGACACCGAGTATTTTAAAACTCAAATCCCGACATTTAGAACCACCTGCTGAATAGCGAATAAACAGTGATGCATTTAACACTTTATTCGGCGGCTTGACGCCATAAGAGCGTTCAACGAAATAAAAGGAACGATGCATTTATAGCTAGCAACGTCATGCTGTGTGACTACTACACTCACAGTGCTCATCTAAAGGCTTTTCTAGGAGTTAGAAATTATATATATATATATATATGTATATACATATATATATATATATATATATATATATATATATATATATATATATATATATATATATACCGTCTGACATGGATGTTTCGCAGCGCTGATAAGAGTAATAATCTCGAAACGACGTCGTACGTAGGTAAAATATTTAAAAATAAACATTTCCCGAAACTCTCGTTGAGTGCTCTGAAATGTTAAGATGTCCATGCTCGGCGTTTCAGTGTAAACATCACTAAATTTCTCCGTTATTACGTGACAATATCTCGTGGCTTAATGGTACTAAGTTAACGCTATAGATTCATGGTCTATCTGTGAACCCGTTTCGCGCCCTATTACTGTCTGAGATTAAAATACGTCGTAATATTAATAATAATGTAATATTAATATATATATATATTTATATATATATATATATATATATATATATATATATATATATATATATATAAATACAGTATATGTTTTTAACTTTCACGTTATATTCCTGGTGTATAACATACACTTACAATTTATTATCTGCTGTATTCATAAAACGCTTACTCACCCAACGAGGAATTACACTGTGACTATGAGTTTGCTTATGTGCTTAATATTATACATCTTAAACCTTTATAATGCACATGACAAAATATTTTATTGTAATTTCGAAAAAAAAAATTGGATCTGATGCACAGAAAATAAAGTTTTAATAAACCTGTCGTTTATTTCAAGTAGTATATATATATATATAATTATTATTTCATTTATGGGTATAACATGATATAAAGATATATAATCTTTTATGCATCCATTTTCAAGATTTACTTCAACAGTGCTAAATGCGTAAAATAAATAAATAAATGAATAAACAAAATTAAACAACCTAACAACCTAAACTAGAAATACAATCAAATACGTGTTAAAATAAGGTCACCCATTATTTCGACACAACAAGGAAACGGGGATTGGTCAGCCTATAGAAAACAGAAAACCAGAATAAAAAGTAAAATTAACAGAACATCTGTTTGTGAGAATCCCTACATTTGTCTAATGGGTACATTACTCAATGAGGGAGAATAACAAAGAATCTGATTGGTTAACTAGCTACACTAAACACTACGTGTATATATAAAACAACCGGCCATACAAATTCCATGCATTTTTGCATTACAATTCCCTACGGGGATGACACCCAGAAGACTCTGTGTAGCTTAAGTGCAATAAAATATTTTGATAACTTACTATATATATATATATATATATATATACATATATATATATATATATATTTATATATGTATATATATATATATATATGTATATATATGTATGTATATATATATATATATATATATATATATATATATATATGTATGATAAGTTAATGAAAATAATTAGACCTGCAAATGAAAACAAATCGCAATCTTCGGTTGTTCAGTATAAGGACATTTAGTGAATAACAATATTTTTTTCTTCTCTTTCATTCCTTAGGCCAGGCTTTTCAAATATTAAAATCTTATCATCAGAGGAGGTTACTGATGGATATATATATATATATATATATATACATATATATATACATACATATATATATACATATATATATGTATGTATATATATGTATATATATGTATGTATATATATATATATGTATATATATATGTATGTACACATATGTATGTATATTTATGTATGTATATATATAACATATATTCTGAAGAAACTTTTATACAGAATCATTCATTTTCTCTAGAAGAAGTCGTCATAACAACAGTTTGTGTACGATCATTGCTGAGACGATATGCATTTTATTAATATCAGTTTTCTTCATCAGAAGAGTGTATAGAGACAAATTTAGAAGCCAAGTTGTCGGGAGCGATTTCTCTCAGAAAAAGAAGAGGAACTGCTAAGTAATTATCTTCTTTTTCGTTATTTTCGTGGTTAGGTTTACGTCTGAGCTGCAATTAGCTATATCTATGAAGTGCTAGCCTCGTGTGGTTAATTACTAGCAGAATAAAAAAAGGAAGTACTCTTCGAAAAGTGTTTTTTACACTGAAACTCTTAGACATATGTATTTAAAACATGATTTTATTCATCATGCAATATATAAGAAATAAAATATCATTTCTTGGTTTCTAAATTTCTTAAATAAGATGTAAAATGGTTTCTCAAATATATGACACTCCTCATATTTCAATTAGCATCCACCACGCGTCTAACACACTTCACTTGACTTTCCAAATATGTCAACAATATTAGACAGACAGTTACTATATTCACGAGGTTACAACCTCTTGTGGCTAATATCAACAAAATGAAAAAATAAGAAGAAAGAAGGACTTTTGGAAAAGGGTGTTTCAATAATGAATATCGCAGACATATGTATTCGAAAAATGATTTTATTCATTATTAAATATAGAAGAAAATAAATAACATTTATTGGTGTCGAAATTATCCGAATACCATTTAAAATGTTTTCTAGAAGATGTGCCACATCTTATATATATATATATATATATATATATATATATATATATATTTATATATATATATATAAATATATATAATATATATATATACATATATATATATATATATATATATATATATAAAATATATATATATATATACACACACACATGATGTTTATCTATTAAAACGTATTAGTAAAAATATGTGTTTTAGCCTTTCACCAACTAATTTAAGATTGCTCTCATATATTTGCTTACCTGTGATTGTACATTACTATTGTTTAATGCTTCAACTTGATTTTGTTTAAAGGTGCCTGCATTCTCAATCGTAACAGCCTTAATAATATAATTCTCTCAATTCACACAATTACCAATCATATGTGTGTGCAATGTATATTGAATAATGAAGCATTAAAGTGTTTATTTGTTTATACGTCACATGTTGATCACTTGATATTCTTGTTTGCTTTTCATATTGTATAATCTAGTCTAGCGCAATTCCTTCAACTACAATAACATGCGGTTCAGTGAGAGTAAGTTCGTCTGCCACTTTTGAATTATGTATAGACAAGTACGTTTTGTAATAATATTCTTCGCGTAAATTGCGTTCCACTTATACTTAGGTTAACCGGACCTTCTATTGACTAAACTATGGGGTAATATTAATCCACCTTTTAGCAAGATAGGTACTTTCAATATTTCTTATTGCTAGGGCAAAATCAAACCCCCAGTGGCGTACAATGTGGATGATATATACCGTTCCCTTTTCTTGGGTACAGCTTATTCGTAAAGAAATCGCAAACTGTCACTAGCTTTAAGGCATAGTTCATTGGCTAAAACTTATTAGAGATCCCGGAACTTGACAATATTAACATTGAGATATAACTTACATTAAGCTAGTGTCGCGTGATAGCGCAGTGGGAGGGGCGCCGAGTGTCAGCTCGACGGTTGGGCTTCAATCTCGGTTTGAGGAACAAGATCTTCTAGCCGCATTGAAGAGCTCTGATACAGCGATAAAGTCTATATGTGGATGACTATATGAAGCTCTTTTCTTGGCCGGATGCTTGTTCGTAAGAAAATTGGGTAAAATGTTTACATTGAGATTTCACTTACATTCAGCCAGTGTCGTCTGATAGACGACTATCAGCTCGACGGTTTAGTTTCAATCCAGAAACAATCAGCATGTAAATGACAAATATATATATATATATATATATATATATATATATATATATATATATATATATATGTAGATACTCAAAATGCCACGTTGCATCATATGTATATATATATATGTGTATATATATATATATATATATATATGGCTAGACGCATGTTCATGTTCATACTCACACACATATACACCTTTTACATACTAGCATGATTTGCTTGATATCGATTCGCGACAAGTACATTTTTAAAATATCAATTAGTTACTTGTAAATATTAACATTTATTCACATAAATTGATAGTATAATCACAAATTTACATAAATAAATAAATATTAACATTCATTCTCCAAACTAGATTATTATTAGCATTTAATTACATAAATAGATAATATTGACATTTATTTACATAAATATATATATATATATATATATATATATATATATATATATATACATTATTTATCACATAAATAAATAAATGTTACTATTTATTCACATAAATAGATAAATATTTACATTTATTCAAATAAATAGATAAATATTAACAGTTATTCACATAAATAAATAAATATAAACTGTTATTCACATGAATAGATAAATATTAACATTTATTCACATAAATAGATAAATAGTAATATTAATTTACATCAATAAATAGTATGAACATTTATTCTAATAAATAAATGAATATTATTATTTATTCACTTAAATAGATGATATTCAAATGTATTCACATAACTAGATAGTATTCACATTTATTCACATAAATAGATAATATAACCATTTATTCGCATTAATAAATACATATTAACATTTATTCATATAAATAGATAAATATTAAAATTCATTCGCATAAATTAATGAATAATAGCATTTATTCACATAAATTAATAAATAATAGCATTTATTCACATAACTATATATACATTATTCAAAAGTCTACGTCGTATTATTTATTTAAATAACGTTAGCCAATGGTAATATAAGAGTGGGAAATTAAAAAAAAACAACTTTCGCATTTATTCATTGATTTTCTTTTATTTGTTATTTGTCTTATTTTTGTGTTTTTGTTGGAGTTGGGGCATGGTACCGGATGCCAGACATTCACCGGCTATTTCAGACACTCCAGCCTAGAGATCTTTTTAAGATTCTAACCGTCCCTTTAAGTGCAGGTGTTTGTATTTCTCTTGCACTCGGTTCACCGGGTATACACGCCAGATAGCATTTAAAATTCTTTTTCATTAGTCTTTTTTCTCCTATAATTACTGGTATAATGGAGATTTTCCTAAGATTCCAGTTTCTTATCATGTCGTACATAAGACCTTGGTATTTCGTAATCTTTTCCCTTTCTGCTCTGTTAAATCCTGCATCATTAGGGGCACTGCCTTCAACTAGGGTTGCTACTTTCTCCCTTTTGTCCCATATTACGATGTCAGGTTTAACAGCTCCGTTTTCTAGATATGTAGCTGTAGGGATTGCATAGTCATACTGGATGGTGTATAAATTATTTCCAACTGTTCTTTCTGGTATATGCTCCAAGGACTTGCTGCTACAGTAGATATTCAACTTTTTACAAATAGTCCAATGACGATATTTACACACTCCGTTGTGTCGCATTGTATAATAGCCATCCCCCCCGAGAACCATACAACTGTATGTCATGTGGCTCACACTCTCTACTTTTGTGTTGCAGAACCTGCACTTGTTATTGTTGCCGAGACCACTCATCTTTTTAAAGGCATTGGTCATCAAGCCTTGTTCTGTAGCAGCCATTATCATTCTCTCCTGATCATAGTGGAGAGATCCTCTTTTCAGCCAGTCAACAGAGCCTTCCTTATCTATATATTCCTAGGATAATTCACATAGGAAATACTTAGCACGTTGTTGGTTAGCCCATTCTTCCAGTTTTCTGGAATGGAAGGTCTTGGTGTATTTCTGACGGCTTTTGCGAGCTATTTCTGTGGCATGATTGTTGTCTGTTTCTGCCTCATTTGTAAGACAGTCCTGCCCAAGATATTTGGCCAGTTTTGTGATAGAGGTTGTTCTGCTTGCTCTGGTTTCTTGATGTTGGCATACCATCATAAGGTTTGGGTTCTGGTAGCTCATCAGATATTGACCGGTGCTCACAATAGTGGCTCGATTTTGATGGCCAATTTCTGAGAAACTCACACCTCCTGCTCCTCTTGGGAGATACAGCCTTGGTAGACACTGGTTTCTGTACATTACTGTATACATTGTCAACATTTTTCTTGTTTTAGTGTCTAATCTATTAATATCCTTTTGTGGCCAATCAATAATTCTAAAGCTGTATGTTATCACTGGCACAGCTAATTGGTTAATGCCAGTTACTTTTTTTTGTTTGTTAGCTTGTGTTTTGCAATTTTTTCTAACACGGCGTATATATTCTCTGCCAATTTTCTCTCTCATATTGGCATGTTGAATTGAATCGTTTTCTTCTATGCTAACGTATTTGTATTGGTCTTGTTCTTCAAAGTCTTTGATGTCACTATCTTCATCAAGCTGTATGTTTTCCGTTGTGATCTTCTTCCCAGCTCTAAGGGAGCACTTGGCACATTTGTCTAGGCCGAACTTCATTCCAATATCTTTGGAGAAGGTATGTACAACCTGTAAGAGTCGGCTTAAGTCAGTCTGAACTAGCATAGTTTGAGGTCATCCATGAAGAGCAGGTGGTTGACTCTTTTGTGTATATCTTGTTTGCGACCTGGCTACGATTGTAGGCACTCTGGCTTTTGTTTAGTAATTTGCTTAGTGGATCAATTGCCAGGAAAAATAGTAGAGAAGATAAGCTATCTCCTTGGAAGATTCCACTTCGGATCTTGACGTCATGGATTGTTATTGTTCCATTAGTGTGTCTTAATGCTATAGTTGTTTTCCACATATTTATTTGTACTGCCATGGTTTTCTTGATGACCAGATGGATATTATATAGATCAAAGCAGCGCAGGAATCATGCGTGGGGTATACTATCGTATGCTTTTTGCTAATCAATCCAAGCCATACTTAGATGTCTCTGCCTTTTCCTACAGTCCTCAAGGATGGTTTTATTAATCAACAATTGGTATTTGGTGCCTAAACACTTCATCCTAAACCCTGCTTGTTGTTTTTCCAGCTATGCTCCAGAAGAGAGGTGTTCGTAGATGCTGTCTGCAACCTGGCGAGGGAAGAGTTTGTAGGTTGTAGTCAGACAGCAGATAGGTCTGTATTTTGTAGGGTTTTGTGTCTCACTTGTGTTGGGTATGAGGGTCGAATCACGTTTTACTAGCCATGCTGGTGTGGCTTCCTCACCCTTCAAAAGTCTGGTGAAGCAGCTACTATAATGCCTATCAAGTGCTGTCAGTTTTTCAGCCAGAAATTCGGTATATTGTCGATGCCAGGTTTTTTGTGATTCTGAAATTGATTCAACTTTCGTTTTATCATTCCATACGTTATCTTTGGCTCAAGCATTTTTGGCTTGCTCTTATTACTTCGAGCTATATCTGAAATCAACTTGGCCTCTTGGTTGCATGGTCCCTCATTTTCAAACAAAGGCCTCACGTAGTTGTCTAGCTCCTTCTCTTCTGGTGGCTTTTCCACCGTTATATACTCTCAAACCAAATTTCGGTAGAATAGTCTTGTATTCTTTTTGAACGGTCTGTTCTCAACTTTCGCCTTTTTGTGTATATATTACCATGTTCACTTGTATACTATACCAAACACAACCGTACAGTGATACAGAGAGTCTCGCTTAGATACAAATTGACAAATATACAATTACACATACACATGAGTCTGCATATACATAGAAAGAGGACGATACCAACAAGCGTAAGTGGCCACCTTAACATTAATATGCAAATATTAACATAATGGGACATACAAAACGCATTAAATTATCACTGTTTTCACATGAAACATGAAGAAAAAACAGAAATCCTCCAAATAATTTGATAAATGTAATATTGCTCTTTGTGTATGGGACTGGTACATTTTTGAATGTCCTGTATAAACGTTATATATATATATATATATATATATATATATATATATATATATATATATATATATATATATATATATACGTATATTTAGAGAGTTTACCTAGGTATGTTTTCTTTTTCTTCCAAAGAAAATTCATCACAACAAAACAATCTTTTATTTTATTATTTATTCATTTTAATAAATAAATTATGAATTTATTTATTTTAATAAATGAATAATAAAATGAAATATTTTTCAGTTGTGATGAATCTTTTCTGGAAGAAAGAATATATTGGTAAACTCTCAAATTATACGTATACATGATCTGTACTCTATAATCGAGGCCCATCGAGCTTGTTTTTATTAGTCTTATTCCAGACTTTGCCGAATATCTCTCTCTCTCTCTCTCTCTCTCTCTATATATATATATATATATATATATATATATATATATATACATAAATATATGGTAAATCAAGAAAATAATGGTGAGTTTAAAATGAACAGACTGACTAAATCGTAGACATCTGCACTATCACTTTGTAACTCACTCGGGTGCAAATTTTCCAACCATATTTTCGGAGTATACAGAGACGACGGACTGTGCCTCTCAAGAGACAGCAATGGTAACACACTAGACAGACTCAGGAAAGACATTATACATTTTTTCTTAGTTTAGGTTTAAAGATCACCATTGACACACACATCAATACAGTACATTTCCTAGACACCACACTAAACCTGGCAGCCGATACAAACAGACCATTCCATAAACCGGACGAAACGCTCCATTATATTAATAAGGGCTCCTGTCAGCCCCCTCAATTTTCAGGAATATGGTCCCTAACATCAGTAGAATAATTTCTGATCTCTCATCCAACCGACAAATTTTTGAACAGGCGGCGCCATACTATAATGAGGCACTCCTTAAGAGCGGATTCAAAGATAAGATTTCATATATGCCCACCCAACACTGTAACACTAGGAATCGCAACAGAAATCGGAACATTATCTGGTTCTCCCCTCCCCTTTTTTTCTCTGAACTGCAAAACTAAGGAAGGCCAAACCTTCCTCAAATTATTAGATAGACACTTCCCACCACAGCACACATTCCACAATTTTTTTAACAGGACCTCTATCAAAACGAGTTACTCATGCTTCCCATATATGAAGAAAATTATAACAGCCGAACCTAAACCAATCTAGGTAAACCTTTTTTCACTCAGAATCATCAACATTCATTTCACTCCACGCGACTGACAACACCAAGCCCGGACGTTGGTCCAACTGCTTCCAGTAGTGACTACTACGTCTTCCCATCAACCCATCATGTCAACTTAATATGTTCACGTACTTGCATGAAATGTTTTCTTAATAGTATCATCCCGAACAAGTCTTACAAATAAAGACGAAACGTTGATGAACACATCAATAAACATCCTTTTTGGTTTATCCTTTTTCATTTCCCATATTATATATATATATATATATATATATATATATATATATATATATATATATATGCATACAACGGTTTATGCTATCTTTTATTTAAGAGTATGTTTTATTGGGTTGCTTTTATAAGGGTTGGTTTACAGTAATTTTATTTTAAATATATTTTTTTGTTTTGTTTCACTTGATTTAACGCTAATTGTGTAAAAACGTCTGACTTTGGATCATTATTTTCCTGAGAGTATCATTTATTTGTTTATACTTTTATTTCTTTAACGAAAACTGTGTTGTGAACATATTGTTGCAGACTTTATTATGCCTTTATTTTACTCTTTCATGAGGGCAGACAAGTCGATACATGTTTCCTTTTTTTCTCATTTACGTTCTTTAACGCAAATTGTGAACATTCCTTGTTTGCACAGAAGAAAGTAATTGCTTTTCTCTTCTTTTTCTCTCATACATTAATGAAATTAACTTTTTTTTTTAAAGGCATGGCTTGTAGATGCAAGTCATTTACGGTGGTTGTATTACGGAGTCCGCTTGTTCGCAGTTTCTGTTTCATGGACACACCAGTGAGTTCGTATGAAATTTGGACATCTTCTCTCCAGTTTTGTTTAAATGGTAGATTGCAAAGGAATTGACAGAAAGTGTCGAGTAGGGGACGAAGGCATGGCTCGTAGAGGCTAAACATTTAAGGTGGTGCAAAAGCATGGTCAGAAAAGAATCCTTGGGAACTCATTGAGAAATCCCTCAAAAGTTATTTATTCGAGGGAGGAAAGAGGGTTTTAAAAGAACGATGTAATTTTTATAAGGCATATATACGAACAATTAGAAAATGGAAAAGAAATATACGAAAATGATATAGCAAAAGTTAAGTTTGTATTTAAACTATGTACAATTCAGAAATCATTTTAATAATATTTTCGAAAGGGTCATGTTTTCCATATTGTTGCATGTAAACATGCCAGGTTAATCTTAAAATAAGGAAATATAACTAATAAGTTATATTAACAACATGTATTTTAAAAACTCAAAACGAAAATATTAAAAGGTAATATTAAGCGTAGCCCCAAATGTATGCGATAACATCAAAAGATATCAAAATAATCGATATGAAAAGTTGCAAAAGTAATAAGATTTTCACCAAAATTCTGTAACCACTCTTTCTAATTCCACCTGAAAAAGTACAGAACACTTGCTAATTGATTAAATATAGTTGTCTACCGAAAACAGCTCATTTTTATTTGTATATCCTAATAAAATTCGGAACTTGATTTTTCCTTTATCGTACGTAGTCGGACCTGCTTACGTCACTACCACGCCACGGCTGCATATTTATAGATATTTATTACTCAAAAGCGCCGTAAAACTCACCAATACAAAGTAACTTCGATACGGATCATTCAAAGGTTTGCCAGTTTTATTCACAAATAGCAACATTGTCTTCATCAAACTATCTCTAGAAGTTCCATTTTCCTCTCATGTGACATGTGAAGAGACAGATTTCTCGCAGAATAATAATTCGTTGCCTTCGGGCAGATTTGTAGTTTCCAAGATAACGTGAAATAAATAGAGAAAAAATGGCTACCGGAAAAAGGCTTGGATGTCTCATACATTTTTCTGCTTGTCATATATCTAGATAAATAACAACATTGTTTAAAATATGTTGTATACACTACATGTGTAAAATATTAAGTTATTTCGTGTAAAATAGTCACGAGACTTAGAAGCGCTACAAGGATTCCGTGTAATTTCACGGTTCATAAAAGAAAAGTGTTTTTTTTAAAATTATTTACTCATATTAGTTTAATTTAATTTTTCATATTCCTATCGAATTTTAATATAATTCTTGATTTTGATATTTTCTTCATGTTATTGTTCCATCTAATATTGTTTTAAATGATGTCACATTATTGTATAATTGAATATTCAAAGAATAAATAATTGAATAAATGTTATAATGTGCATATTAGAGAAGGTATGTACTCTCATGAGTGCAATTCTAGCATTGTTTTAATTTAAGAGATTCACTATTTTATTTTTTTGATTTAACGATGGGCGGAATATGTAACCTCTTGAGTTTTATCTTTCATTTTTTTAATTAGTTCTAAAGGTATTTTTTGCCTAGAGAACATGTTTAAAATAACATTTGCAATATAAGGTCAAGTAATAAAATATTTCCGCGGATGTGTCCTTGCCACATATTGTCGATGCTGCGTTTCTTAGTGTAAGCTGTAAAACGGCAAATGAATTCAACGAATCGAACCAATTTGTTTTTGTTTAATTATTTTCAATCTTAAAATTAGCAGTAAAAAATTTAGCATTTTAATCTTCATAAAATATTTTCATCACTGGAGTATAAATCATGTAATTTTATTTTTGTTTCATGGAACAGAGAAAATCTTAGAAAGAAATCCGTTTCTTTACGTTGTAATATATTTCTGTTATTTTATGAAGTTAACCGAGAAGTATCTTAGTGACCCGAGACCGCATCGAAGGAACATCTGAATGGTGTATCTAGATACTGTAAAAACTCTATCTCTTATTGAATCTTATTTGAATTTTCTAGTACGACATCGATTTCTATAACACATAAACACATTGATTATAAACATATCACATACATTTTATTCTGCGGAAAATATAGATATGTAAACTTATGTTTTCTACCTATATGACTATGTTCCTGAGGAAATATCCAACTCGAAACTTATTACTCACGAAATCTTTCTATAAATGCATACATTGCATGAATTGCTTTTTCTGCTTCTCATAAATCGGTTATGCCTGTCACCCCAAATAATTTTATTACACCTGGAACTATTATTTAACTATACAAATATACTATCAGACTTTGTATAAAGTACTGTGGTCATATTTAGGCTTATGAATCTTTACCCGATTTGAGGATTCTTTATAAGGTTTGAAAGCGCATACGTTATTTAGATGGACCCGCTCTTTCTTCTTCTCTACACCTCTCTATCTCTCATACCTTATTTTACTAGTCTCAGTTTTTTCTATTCATACTATAATGGCATGTGTTACTCAGAATTGTCTGATTTAATCGATGTTTTTTTTCCAGCTTATTTTACTCTGTAGCCTAGTGGTTTTCTTCAATTCACTGTTCAGGTAATTCGTTGTAATAATTACAACGAGGTACCTGAACAGCGAATTGATGAAAACCACTAGACCACTGAACTGAATAAGCTGGAAATAAGAAAGCATGGAATAAATAAGAAAATTCTAAAGAGCACATGTCATAATAGTATTCCTATCCCAGTATATTCTTTCGAATAACTGCAGGCTTGTGGAACTCTTTTCCTGCTGATTTTCTTCCGCCTATCAATTCCCTTAGTCTTTTCAAGACTGAGGTCAATAGGTATTTTCTCTCTTTGTTTTCATCATCTTTTTCTTTTTTAGCTCGTTGCATTAATTAGCTTCATGTTTAGTCTAGAGCGACTTCCATAACAACATTCCAGAGTAATTGTGTAGAAAAGACAGTGTCTAAATTGTCATCGATAATTTAAACTAACTTAAAAGTAGGAGTTAATTTATTGGAATTATCGTTTCAGAAAACGATATGAAAATGGGAAATATTCAACTATTTCACTTAGGCATTTTAATTAATTAAAAAATGCTATTGTAATTTTTAGGTGATTACGTTCAAGCAGAATTTTACATATCTGTAAAACGTAATTAGAAAAAACGTACACAATTTGAAAATTTGATTCATCTGTAAATTTACCATACAATGATGAGCCAATTCCTAACAGGCACACGTACATGATCAGAGATTTCGCAGCAAGAGGCATAGGTGATAAATAGAAAACTATATTTACCTCTATAAATAGTAAATGAGCACAAAATAAATGCTAAGTCAATCACATGCCAATGGATTATGTTAAAAATAGAGAAAATCAATTTTTTAACATAGTTTTCCCCAAACAAGGCAGGTCGCCACCGTAGACGTAAGCGGTTACTGAAAATTTAGGAGTAAGTTTAGAAGGTAATCCTAAGTAGGGAGCTGTACAACGAGATGGCTGTTTACATTAGTTTTAAATTGATGCATGTCGGTACAGTCAAGGTAACAAGAAGAAGGGAGGGATTTCCAGAAGCCGGCAGGACGAAGAAGGAAGCTATTGGAGTAGAAGATTTAGCTGATTGTCAGGTTGGTCTAGTGTATTTATGTCGAGAGGGCACTAGAGCAGCAAGTTCATCGTAGCACAATACATTAAAGTACTTGTAAATCAGTGATAAGGATCCAACATTGTGGCGAAAGAACAGGGGCTGGAATCTGATGGATTGTGAGGGAACTATTCAGTTGGCACACACACACACTTCAATTTAAACAACAGGTCCACCGAAAATGCAAAGAGGTCCAATTTTAATGAAATGTATACCTTATTTAATAAATATTACATGAGCATAATTTACATTATATATATATATATATATATATATATATATATATATATATATAAATAGTCATCCACATACAGACTGTTTCGCTGTATCACAGCTCTTCAGTGCGGCTAGACCAGTTAGAGCCTTAAGCAGAGATTGAAACTCAACCGTTGAGCTGACAGTCGGCGCTCCTACGACACTGACTGAATGTAAGTAATATCTCAATGTAAACATTGCAAATGCCGGGAGTTCGAATTAGTTTTACCTAATGAGCTATGCTTTAAAGCTAATGGCAGTTGGCGATATCCTTACAAATAAGCTCTACCCAGGGAGGGAGCTTCATATACTCATCCACATACATATGTTTCGCTGCATCACAGCTCTTCAGTGCGGCTAGACCAGTTAGTGCCTCAAGCCGGGATTGAAACTCAACCGTCGAGCTGACAGTCGGTGCTCCTACTGCGCTATCATACTGAATGTAAGTAATTACTCAATGTAAACATTGTACGTGTCGGGAGCTCGAATTAGTTTTATCTAAATGTGAAGCGATAGCTAGCGAATAAGCCAGCTAGTGTTAATATAAAGTCACTATTTTATTTTTTCAATTTGATAGATTTTTTAGGAAACGTAAAATATGTTACTATTCTCTTATTTATAAGAAATACGTCATATTATTCTTATAGTCGAAGCTCATTAGCAACATTTCTAAAGAGATACATCTCAGAAGTATCGAATAAAAAACTTGTAACAATTATATTATCTTGTAAATAATGTTTTAAGATGTGCAAGTTTACAAATTAATGATATATATATATATATATATATATATATATATATATATATATATACGTTTAAGGTTACACTGGATATCACTTTGTCTAGTATTGTTATTAATACACTTATTATAATATTCTGTATATTTTACACTGGATATAATATTGGTAAAACAGTTAAGAATGTGCTATACATGATTTCGAATAAATAATTCCTCTTGCTTATTTTTTGCAACAAATATTCATAATCGTATCAATCTGCCTTGATTTTCCTATTTTAAAAATTACAATAGAAACAAAGGATGTCCGCTTCAAATATTTCTAAAAGAACTTTGATGATTTAACATTTGTACCAATTTTTTCTTTGCCGCATTCGGAAGATGTACGAAATGGCTACGTATTGATTATATTCAAATCGGAACACAATTCTCCGCGCTTTAAGAGAGTGTAATTTCTCATTGCATCTAAATTTAAATCCATTGTGTTCCCTTTTAGTTTTTACACATCTCTTTCTTTCACCAATTAATACAGCCTGAGAAAATCACATCTCAATCAACAATGACGGTATTAATAATGAAACGTTTAAACACAAATACTGAAATAATTTCTCTTTGTCTCAGATGTACTTACGCTCGTACAATCAAAACAATAGAGAATTATTTTATAATTGGAGAAGAGATAGAAATAGGACGAGAGAGGCAGATTTAAGCATATAGAAAGTGTGAATAAAGACAGAGTAAATGTAAACAGAAAGACGGGAAAGAAAGAAAGATTACACATAGAAGATTTCGTTCGGTTTTGGTTGTCATGTTTTACAGCATATCAACCATTTTCGGGTTATTTAATGCCGGATTAGGTCATTTTGATAAACGTTTTTATGCTTCAAGTTCTTTATATATAAACATATACATTCATAATGTTTGGTGTGGTTGTTTTGTTTTACGGCATATCAATCACTTTCGAGTTATTTAATGCCGAATACGGTCATTTATGTAAAATTATTTATGTGTCAAGTTCTTTATATCTTCAAATATTTATTCATGCTGTTTGGTTTGATTGTTTGTTTTAAAGTATATCACCCCTTTTCTAGTTATTTAATTCCGAATTTGGTAATTTTGGTTACAGTTTTCTATGCTTAAAGTTCTTTATATCTAAAAATAGTTATTCATGATGCTTGGTTTTGTTGTTTTGTTTGCGGCATATCAACCCTTTTCGGGTAATTTAATGCAAACTCCGGTCATTTTGGTAAAAGTTTTTATGCTTCACGTTCTTTATATCATAAAATGTTTATTCATATGGTTTGGTTTTGTCGTTTTGTTTTACGGCATGTCAACAGCTTTCGAGTTATTCAATGCCAATTCGGTCATTTTGATGAAAGTTATTATACTTCACGTTCTTTATATCTTCAAATATCTATCCATGATGTTTAGTTTGGTTGGTTTGTTTTACGGCAAACCAACTGCTTTCTTGTTATTTAATTCCGAATCTTGTAATTTTAGTAGAGGATTTTATGCTTCAACTCCTTTATATCTTCAAATATATATATATATATATATATATATATATATATATATATATATATATATATATATAGTAATTATAGTATTATATCGTTATGTTGAAAATGTCGTCTTCTGTTAGTTTTAATTGTAACGCTTGACTATGATAGTTAATTAATCGATACCTAGGTGTGAATTTATAATAATAGAATAAATTCTGACGCCTTTCGCATGCCCATAAATTCCCATTCCACCAATTATTTATACAAATTACAGATCTCTCAAATATTACTACCAGTGTAATATTTTCTGCATGCATCTGTTCATATATATGTTAAATATTACTAAACGCCTTTGAATTTAAGTGTTGGTATGATTTGTCAAATGAATAAGCTAACTTTCTTTTTATGGATAAAGTTTGGAGACAAGCTCATTTTAGCCGCATATACGGCTCATTATGATTGGTTAGTATGATCATATGATATTAAACAAATCGACCGTAGATTTCAGTTGCTGAGATATGTAGAGAGTGATGAAATATTTAATTCAAGTATATGCTAAGTTGCGTTGTAGAATATTAAGTCAGAAGAAAAAACGATTTTTAAGAAGATGGATATCCATATATTTAATAGTACGTTAGATCCACAATCACCGGTCTAATCAGCGGATGAGGGTTGCATATTATACATCTGCTCCAGTCGGCTTCTTTCCATTGGATATAGCACATAGATATGTGAAGGAATATGTGCGCTCTGCAATGCGACCTAGCGTACGTTTGAAATTTTAAAAATATCTATGCACAGGCGTCTGATTTTTGTAGTACCAAACCAGAGCACGGCCGACATCCTCACAGATAAGAAGGAAGCATAATGATGAAATTCAGTATAATATTAGAAAAGATTTCTCGTAATCGATCTCTATTGCAGCCAGGACAAAAACAAGGTAAAGTATTACAGTTTTCATTTATCTAATTTATCAGCAACATTTACATCTAGTTATTTGTAATTTCACAACTTTTTAACACTGTAATACCCGAGAGTCCTCTTTTTCATAGTCGGAAATCTTGGTGTATTTCCATCTAAACAATTTGTTAAATAGTAAATGGGTACGTTTTGCTAGTATTCATTTCGTGATATTGATTCGCTGGCTAACTTGAAAAGATATACCGGTGATCGGGATTATTGGATCAGCGAGTGCATTTAATGTTATCTCGACCCTGCCGTGTATTATAAACGAACCTAACGTCACGCGACAGAAGGAGAGAGTGGAATAAAAGAGTAGGCAGTTCGTTGGAAACTTGTTAAGTAAACACCACATGCATATAATGTGTTAAAATCGAATTTTAGGGACTAAGGCTCTAAATTATCCATGTCCCGGAATGCGCTCTATCTACTAGTAAATGATGAGGAAAAAGCGATTACAGGCGAATAAACAGTTTCTTGTCTTTAACCGTAGACTCTCCTTATTTTTTATCATAGTAAGAACAAACTAGTTTACAGGAGGGGGTTTCTTTAGTCAGAAAAGATAACACAATAGACGTGTGCAGAACAAACGGCCAGTAAGATATGTTATGAACATTACTGTATTTCAATTGATTGTGACTTGTGAGATATTGAATCTCCATTCAAAAGGCGAAGTATATGTAACACATTTATTTAATCGACTCTAGTAGCCAATTGCTTTTATTACACGTTCCGTGCCTTTTACATATCTTGTATGATTCAATTTTCTCGTACTTCCATACAGAAAAAAAAATGGACCAATAACTTTTAGGAAGAATTGACTCTAGAATGTTGCTTAAGTAATGCATGTATCGATTTTGCTGTGTTGTAAACACGACAAAAATATACGAGATAGTATTTTCGAAACATGCACACAATTGAAAATATACCTGTCGACGAAGATATTTTATCCAAGCGCCAAGTCTCGATCTCAGTGAGTATCCAGAAAAGAGGTGCCATATTCGCTTTTGTATCACTAGAAAAAAACGCAGCATTCTCTATCTGTGTTTCGGCTCCGGAGATCGTGACGATTCCCATCATATCTCGAATTGATAATGGTAAACGCTTCAGACAAGGCACTGAGCTGAAAGATGTTAATAATAAATATTACTTCAAGGTCATACACAAACCAACGATAAGTGTTATATGGATAGATTCCGACCCATAAACACTCAATTTTTCCTCCTTTCTACGAAACATTGCTCATAGAATGTAAAAACTAAAGGACAAAACAAAGAAAGCGAGAGTTACACAGTTGCCGAATATAAACTCAAGGTCCACTTTCTACTCTCATAAAGCTTCCTTGTTCACAAATTCACACTGTATATAGATGTAAATATATTTTAACCGTTTTACATGGCTTTTTGCACTTTGCTATTTTTTCAATAGATTTATTTTTGTTTAATATGAAATATTATGATAAAAAACAATAAAATAAAATCTTCTTAACAATAGAATGCCAAACATGAAATAGCATTATAAGTGTTAAAGTATGGGGCCCTGCATTTCCAAAAAGAGTGTACGTCACCTAGTATGAATTGTGCACCGTGTGAAAAAAGTAGAATTAGTGAAAATCAAGTGCAACATAAGTGCAGTGATAATCTAAGACGCATGTGTGGACGTAAGAAAGATCTCTTGACTTAGGCGATCTGTGACGGTGCCATTCCGTACTAGCTGAGTGCAACGGTGTCTCACGCTCGCTTTGACGGGTGACGAGAGGTGAAGTCAAAAGGTCAGGAGAATATGAGTGAACGAATGTTTGGATTGACGATAACACGTGTACACCAGGTGACGTCACTTGTTGTTGTCGGAGCGACAATCGTGATAGTTCGCCAATGGAAGTTGAGGCAAAAGCATGTGCAAACCACCAGCTCGAGGCGACAGAAATAGTCCAAGGATGTAGACGAAAAGTTTAGGACTGAATCTCTAAGATGAGACAAATACCCATCCATCTCCCTCCATCTAGTTAGCAGTTTGGTAAGGTTACCAAAACGTGACAGCAATCGAAGACGGCGACTCTCTCCCAGGCGTTACTTAAATCAAATAAAACCCACTCTCTTACCCTCTCGAAATGTCTTCAGAGCCATTTTTGTCGAACTAAAGAGTGTTGATTTTCAGAACATAAAAACCCAACCACGAGAATAACGGCGAGACGAAGGATCGAACGAAGAAAAACCCACGGCACAACGTTTAACCAGTAGACTACTAGACGACGAAGAGTGAAATACGGCCAGACGAAATAAGGTAAAATATAAAATGTATTAAGATGTTTGTAATAACTTTTGGTCATCGCATAAATGTACACTCAAAAAAGTTCCCTTGGAAAAGATTATATAACAGAAGGGACAGTTTACTTGTTTAAGTCGACAGTTTAAAGGCTTAAAAATTAATGTTAAAAAAATGAACGTTGAAAGTTTTGACAACGCTTTTGAACTTTCGTATTTCGAAAAGCGTTCATATAAAGAACTTGTAACAACATTGAATAAAAAGCCGTTATGTAACATAAGTACAATAAAATGCAGAACATCTGTTTATTTGCGTTAACTATTAGAAGCATATTAAAGTATATCAAGGGCTATATTATGAAAGAAAACATTGACGAGGTTAACATCATAATTACTAGAAACACTGTGAACATTTCACAAATAAAGGAATACATATAAATGAAAACAAGTTTTATTTTTACAAATGTGAATTAAACCCCCTTGCGTAATGAAACGTTTTATACATCGTACTCTTAATACCAACATGTTCTTAGCAACCTTATTAAAAGTGACCATAAGTACATGTAAAAGCTCATAGATTTCTAAATCAATGGATTCGATTAAAAATACATATTTTATTATTAGTATATTCTAATTCTACAATATAGATATTATGTTGGTATATGTATTAGTTCGCTTGCGTGTTTTGTTTTAGAGCACATCACATCCATGTGCGCTATGCAATGCCGAAACACAACACATATTGCAGACGATCTATTATATACGGTAAGTTTAAAACAAGTTATTACTTTACCGCTAGTTGGGGACCATTGATGGTATATCCAATTCTAAATCGGATCAGTATACATTGTAACAAATAATCAAATGGAATAAGAACATGGCATAATCGATCACGAAAATAGCAAGATTATCTATTAGATCAATCGTTCGCCATCTTCAATTTTATTTAACAGTGACGTGGTGTTTAATCACACCGGGTATTAAACGTGCGAGCAAAATATGCTCTCCCGTTGCATATTTTGCGAGTGCCTATGCCCACTACAATAAACTACACTGCAACTAACTAGAGAGTTAATTCCTGGGAAGATAATAACAGAACATACACTACACTGTCACTAACTAGAGGCATAATTCCTTGGAAGATGGGCTCATAATAACAGAACATATACTACACGGTCACTACCTAGAGAGTTTATTCCTTGGAAGATCGGCTCATAATAACAGAACATATACTACACTGTCACTAACTAGAGAGTTAATTCCTTTGAAGATGGGGTCATGATATCAGAACATATACTACACTGCCACTAACTAGAGATTTCATTCCTTCGAAGATGGACTGATAATAACAGAACATATACTACACTGTCACTAACTAGAGAGTTAATTCCTTGGAAGATCGGCTCATAATAACAGAACATATACTACACTGTCACTAACTAGAGAGTTTATTCCTTCGAAGATGGGCTCATAATAACAGAACATATACTACACTGTCACTAACTAGAGAGTTAATTCCTGGGAAGATGGGCTCATAATAACAGAACATATACTACACTGCCACTACCTAGAGAGTTTATTCCTTGGAAGATCGGCTCATAATAACAGAACATATACTACACTGTCACTACCTAGAGAGTTTATTCCTTGGAAGATCGGCCCATAATAACAGAACATATACTACACTGTCACTAACTAGAGAGTTAATTCCTTTGAGGATGGGGTGATGATAACAGAACATATACTACACTGCCACTACCTAGAGAGTTTATTCCTTGGAAGATCAGCTCATAATAACAGAACATATACTACACTGTCACTAACTAGAGAGTTAATTCATTAGAAGATGGGCTCATAATAACAGAACATATACTACACTGCCACTAACTAGAGAGTTAATTCCTTAGAAGATGGGCTCATAATAACAGAACATATACTACACTGCCACTAACTAGAAATGTTATTCCTTCGAAGATGGGCTGATAATAACAGAACATATACTACACTGTCACTAACTAGAGAGGTAATTCCTTTGAAGATGGGGTGATGATAACAGAACATATACTACACTGTCACTACCTAGAGAGTTTATTCCTTGGAAGATGGGCTCATAATAACAGAACATATACTACACTGTCACTAACTAGAGAGTTTATTCATTAGAAGATGGGCTCATAATAACAGAACATATACTACACTGCCACTAACTAGAAATTTTATTGCTTCGTAGATGGGCTGATAATAACAGAACATATACTACACTGTCACTAACTAGAGAGTTAATTCCTTGGAAGATGGGCTCATGATAACAGAACATATACTACACTGCCACTAACTAGAGAGTTTATTCCTTCGAAGATGGGCTCATGATAACAGAACATATACTACACTGCCACTAACTAGAGAGTTTATTCCTTCGAAGATGGGCTCATGATAACAGAACATATACTACACTGTCCCACCTCACCACCAACACAAAGAGAGGATAATGGCTTGGAGGATGGTAGCCGTGACCAACGAAAATATAATACACTGCGTCTCAAATGAGGTGGTTATGTTAGGAAAAAATGTTCCTATTAAAACAAAATGATACTACACCACTCCGAATAAAGAAATTGAAATATAGTAATAATATAATCAGATATTTACAGAAGGAATCACGAGGAGGTTAGCTACACTCATAAGTGGAAGTGATTGAACCTATTGGGTTCGAACTTGGCACATCCATGTCGTCATTCCACGCTGTTATCCAATCCATCACATCCACATTTTCTAGATGTCTTATCACATCAGTAACTCGCTAAATAGATCATCATTTTACTAGATAAGTAAATGATTAGTAATTATATGCTCCATCTAGTCACATATTTTTGCTCGTATATATTACGAACGCACATATACTACACTAACTGCCAAGGACTAGGTAATGTCTGAGAAGATGGTCTCATGACAACATAATATATATTATCATATACCCCCTGAAAAACAGAATGTTATGACTGGGAAGATGCTATCATGACAACAAAGCAGATAATACACTAACCCTCTACGCCAAACAAGAGAAGTTAGTCCCTGGGAAAACGGTATCATTACAACAGAATACATACTACACTACCCCCTGAATTGAGCATTAAAAGATTTTACATTAGTCTAAAATAGTATAGTAAACTGAATTAAACATTTAAATATAGTAATAATATTGTTTCGGCCTCGACAGACAGATACCAAATCTTCATTGGTAATAAATGTGACGATGAAGGTTAATATAATTATTGGTGTTCTTTTCAAATAGAATTATGGTTATAGTAACTAATATGCAGACACGAAATCTGCATTATAGTAAGGATCGCACTTCATTAAAATCTAACACTATAAATAACGGCATATAATAGCGCTAAGAATCTAAGTTAACTAATGTTCGTTTAGAAGAATTCGACTTGTCGTGATGTGTGAATCTAGTTTATAGTTCTCTAGCAGAGACAATGTGTCTGCATTTGACTGGTAAGCCAATTTATTGGCTTCCACATGTTCAACGTTATCAGATGTATGCTTGGCCTACATTTCAGGAAGTCACACGCATCTGCAGTTGATCGAATATTGATCTTATGCATTTGTTACTTTTCTTATCATTCAATGATGCGTGCTCAGAATTGCGTTCGTGTCCGTGTCCAAATGCACCACTCACAAGACGAACTGATTATCAAAGTCTCGTCGTCTTCAACCAGAACCAAAGTATCCAGCGTTTCTTTTGAAAGATTTAAACGAATGTAATCATGTTGAAAAAAGAAAATACCCGCAATCGATGTTCTCTCTAACTAGTTCCACTTGTTCTGAAACCTCTTCTTCTAAATTGCACTATCTTATCTGTTTAGTATAAAACGAAATCCAGGATTATATACGCCTCTCCATGGAAAAAAAAGATACTGTGATATGCACATCATTTGAAACTGGATCTATTTTACTTTCTAGTTAGGTAAGCTTGAAATTGTTCATTTACTGCATTTCATGGAAGTCGTAACTTGACTATATGTTCGAATAAGAAGACGTTTTTGAATTCCTAATATCTTATTTTAACCATGGATATCTCTATGTTCTTGACAAAACATTACTTCCAGTTGCAGTATCCTAGTCGTCGGCCGAAACAACGTTTACTTCCATTGTCACAAATTAGACCGGCTAGTTTTCATGACGAAACTTTCTCTATGAAAATATTAATTAGGCAGTCAGCCAAGTGTAACAGATCTGCCAGGCTAGACACAGTATTTAGACTCAAACCATTAAAACATTCCGTTCGCACTCAAGAAAAGTATCATCTCAAGCTTTATTTCTTATAGGAGGAAGCGAAAATTGTCGTTGCTTTTCGTCTGAGACCCGCTGACTGGAAAATGTATAGTGGTAAAAACATGGGTATTATTTTTGCCATTCAGAGGGCATTTTTGACAAGTTCCGATCTCAGAAATTTCCGACCTTGTAAAAAATATAATGGTAAAAAATATGCATAAATAATGCATTACAAATATAATGGCAAATAATGGGCATAAATAATGCGCAAAAATATAATGGCAAATAATCCACATAAATGATGCGCAAGAAAGTTAACAGCAAATAATGCGCATAAGTAATACGCATGAAATATAATGGCAAATAATGCGCCTAAATAATGCGCAAAAAAATATAATGGCAAATAATGCTCATAAATAATGCGCATAAATAATGCTAAAAATTTTAATAGCAAATAATGCTAATAAATAATGCTGAAAAATGTAATGGCAAATAAGGCGCATAAATAATGCTAAAATATATAATGGCAGATAAGGCGCATAAATAATGCGCAAAAATATAATGGCAAATAATACGCAATATTAGAAGCATTCTTACTTCGGACATTTTAATCATTAATGTACCAATTTGTTGATTAAAAATGAAACACCATTAATCAACACATTCATGCATTTTCCTGCCGCCTTGATGCATCAAGTTACTTCCTAAGATTTCTAAATCCTGATAGACATATCCTTATTAAGTCCATATTTACTTGCCTTCTTACGAGGGCAGATATAGATACAGGGTTGTTTTTTTTATGTGAGGGACATTATTATTATTCCCTTTTAAGAACTTTAAAGGATGGCGACTCGCTCGAATTGACGGGAGAAAGAAATAAGAGACTAGACTAACATATATAAGTGTTAAGTAATACTCAGTTTAAAGTGACGTTATTCTAGAGGTTGAAAGTCTAATCTTCAGTGCAGGTTATACTAAGAATACAATTACAAATTACAAATTACTTAAGACTTCTACCCGGTCAGGGCTAACGTGCACCCACTGTTGTAACTCAAGCCGTCGCCATTGCTCGCGCTGTTAAACTCGACTGTTAACTAAAAACTACGTGGACACTGGTTCAGTGATCAAAGTTTTATTTAAAAAGAAAACAGAGAGACAAATTAAATGCGTATGCACGAGAGGTGGATACATAGCTAGATAGAAGGAGTAAATTGAATAAAGTGATATCAAAACATATCTCCTGACATGACGACTGGTAGCTACGTGTACGCCACCGTTCCCGCTCCCTGTTGTGGCTGTCCGGGTCATAAACATCTCTTCTACGTTCGGGTTAGTTGTTGGCAGGCTCAGAGAAAGAACCAGTTTCTCGCGGAAGTCACGTGATTTTTTGATTTCCGCTTTTACGCCTCTACCTTATAGGCCGCACTCCCTCGGCACCCCCTTCACTATCTAACAGTGTACATTCTTCTCCTATTGTCTGGTGTACTATGCTCATCTTCTTTAGATACATTATGATAGTGAATATCAAAATATAAATAATATGCATAGCATTAGAATCATTGACGTTGTACTATGTACTTAGGAGTGTATATTTCTTCTGGACAGGTTGGTATGTCTATTTGGCATTGCCTTCTCGGATAAATAGAGTGTGTTTATTTTGAATAACTAGTGTGCCCAGGATTCCAACACGGAATTTAATGTGCGTCTTTTTTTATTGCAATCGCCACGTTGCTTCTGGAGCAATAACAAAGCGAGCACTGAGTTATCGGCTAATTTATTCATGAATAAAACATTACACTCCTATATCCAGATCAGTGCACAGTCATCAGTTTTTTCGATATATTTACAAGCTTATTTATCACAATTGATGCACAGCAGATTGCATCATTTGGCATAAAAGCAACCAACTCTGGTAACCAGGTATCTCAGATATATTTTAATATGGGAAAACGACACACACACACCCACACACACATATATATATATATATATATATATATATATATATATATATATATATATATATATATATATATATATATTAGGCGGTTTCTGGTACACCTCGAGTAGAATATAAGGGTCACGGGTAAAAAAAGATAAGATTTAGCATTCATAACAATAGTGCAGGGGGAAAAGAAACGGAAGGAAGGACACGCCAGTTACATTACGTGATAAAAATCAACATAAGTTGGAGGTTTGCTAAGTTCCTGGTCAGAAGCGAAGCAAGAAAATCTGTTTAAATATATGACATATTCATTATACATGTTTTTTCTTTTCACCTCTCTCTCTCTCTCTCTCTCTCTCTCTCTCTATCTCACTCCCTTTTCGTTTGTCCATGCTAGGATTCACATTATAACTAAAGAACATGATATATGTATATTAGTCGCCTTTGTTAGTTAATTTTAATTAATTAAGATCAAACATAACAAACACCCCACGAAGAATTCAGCATTAGTTTCGTCCGAAGTAAATTCCGCGAATCGACCAGACGTAAGTGTTTCTGAGACTGTGTTTTCATCCCGTAACTTCTTTCCAGGAAAATGTGATTATCATCGTCGGAAACACACAAACAAACACCCCCTCCCCACACACACACATATATATATATATATATATATATATATATATATATATATATGTGTGTGATTATTTTTATTTATACATACATGTACACATTCTGCGAATCTGGCATGTCGATGTTATCGATCAATAGCTGTTAGAAACTGACATTTCACCAGGCAGAGTTAAAATTCGATCCTTATCTAAGATCATATTTGGATTCTTCCCGAATATGCTCTGAGGTAAAGAATCGGTTATTAACTCTTCCTGATGAGATCTCGGTTTTAAACAGCTGTTGATCGATAAAATCGACATGCCAGTGTCGCAGATTTTCGACATCTCTGTGTGAACAAAAATAATCATATATATAAAACTCTATTTGATATTGACCACTTTTGATACACCCGGTTGACATTCTTTGGACTCTTATCCTGTAGAGGTTTACTCTGTCTGGATTTTATATATTTATATATATATATATATATATATATATATATATATATATATATATATATATATATATACGAGACATAAAGTGACAAGTTTGGAAACTAATTGAGATTGGGTTAAATTGTTTGAAAACTCGACTGGTATTAACACCGCTCCGCCCTCGAAAAAGGCAAGTACTGGTTAAGGGAGGGTCTTTTCGGACTGAACAGAACCATAATTTATTGAGACCTCCTCCCGACTAGTATTGAGAATCAGAATATGCAAAGGATTCTTACGCTTGTTATACAATAAAATGTCTAAAAAATCACATTATTTGCAATATATAACATGAGGAAAGATTCATGTGGGTAAAACTAGGTCCTCCAAAAGGTGCACTCTGGAGAATAAAACGGACTCGTTAGTATACCCCTGTAGCAGAGGGTCGAGCAATACACTAATCTCCATAACAATAATGACTGGAGGATGTCATTCTATAACTAAATCAAACCATACCTTATTCAGACTAACGAAAATGTCCCAAGAGACAAGCTAATACTTTGGTTGACAGAATAATGAGGACAATTCGCAAAGCAAGTTTAAATCTTAAAAGTAAAAAGACAACAGAGAAAATTCGTCAATTGTTGTAAGTTATGTCGTTCTATGTATCTCTCTCCCTCCTTCTTTCATATATATATATATATATATATATATATATATATATATGTATGTATGTAATCTGTCTATGTATTACTTTTATGTACGTAGAACAAATAATAAGTAATATATATATATCAACGAAAATGCGTCCAATAAAGTTAATAGCGAGTAACAATGCAATCTTCTGAAAGTGAACAAAATTAAATAGCAGCAAACGCTACAACGAACAATGCACAATATGTATATATATATATATATATATATATATATATATATATATATATATATGTATATATATATATCAAGTAATCTTTCTTTTTTTTTCCAGCTAAGATCTAAATAGTATTAATAACCGTGGTAGTATTCTCTATTATTTATAATCGATTATTTGAAACTTCTGTTTTATATATATAGTTTAATTCCCTTAAACTTTTTATAAACAACGAGATCGATATAGTTATCAGAGCGATGGTAATAGACACTATCTATCTTTTCTTTCGAATATATAAAGTAGAGACGATTTTTCCCCTGTACCGTCTCGGAGTATAGGAAAATAACCACACGCATCACATGCTACTAAACTCACCACTATACAACACTTATTCACTCGAGCGTGTTTTAGTAAATTTATTATTTTTTTCTACTTAACACTAAATATTAAATTTGGCCCACCATCAACGTCACTCCGAAAAACCAACTCCATATAGGTGGTAGCAAAAACTGTTATCCCTAACAATTCTCTACTGTCACTCTACTCATCGACACCGGGAACTAATACACACAGTTTAATTTTTACAAAACACCGGTTCTTATTTATTATTTGCCTGGTATTAATTTGCTACAGGATATAAAGCAATACGCAAAGACTTAATGACCGCTCCCGTTCACTCCGATGATTTTCCGCGAATATCAGATCACGTTATTTCTAATTCTACCTATGACTTCTACATTTATATTAATTCCGGAATTAAGCGAATGAAATTCACGAACACAGTTCCTGCAATATTTAATCATTCAACATGGCGGCTACAATTTCTTGATCGAATCGACATCCTTTTTAATACAATAAACACCAAGATACTAGTAGACCCCGATACATTGACATTTTCAAAATCATACAACTTTAAAGCGCATATTATAGAAAACTTGCCCAAATCCAGTACCTTTCATCAACTACAAATGACCTAAACCGTGTCATTGCTGAATCTAAACAGCACGCATGCCCATAATCAAGCTTAGCTTAATTCATCTATTTTAACATATCTTTTCAACTCGAAGCCGTTGCACAGTCGTTAGGAAGGCAGGTTTCAAGATCGCCAGTTTCAGCGTTCGATATCATTCTATTCTTACACTTTTTCCTTTTTTTAATTTATAACATTTGCCAACACGTTAGGGGGGGGGAGAAACAACAATAGGCCGTTTCTTATTTATTCGACGTCATGCAATAGGTAGTACTTCCTCCCGTGTAACGCCGGACGCCGGGTTCCGCTAGTATAGAATAAAATCGAGGGCACACAACAGGCAGTGAAAGAGGGTGAGAGTAATACACAGAGATTGTTACTGGGTGACTAAATTTAAAATTACGACAAATAAAATTTCATTGTCGACAGATGCCTTTAAAAGTGGCGCCGGTAAGATATCGTAGTGGAGTTTTTGTTCCCTTTTCCTTTAATAGTTTTTAAATATCGGAGAGAAATGTGTTTAAGGGATCCTCTTTGTACATTTTTCTTGTGATTTTCTCGTCTAACATAGATTAAAATAAAACATGTAAATTCTGTACTTATTAATATATATATATATATATATATATATATATATATTCAATTTCTTATAATATATATATATATATATATATATATATATATATTTACGAATCTACTCCTTATAATTTCAAAAATATTTCTAATTGCATTTCTATACTTTATAGTTGAACTTTTATAACCACAGGATAAAATCAATTCAATATCATAATTTACCTATTCACTAAAATGTCTATATTTTCCTATTTTGGTAAATACGTGTATGTCTTCTTGATTCTTTTGACAAAAAAAACATTTTACTTTTATCTTTTTATTTAAGTTTTTTTTTTAATTATAAAATTTTCTTACGCAAGTTTCACAGCAAGGTCAAGGAAAATATATACTTCAGTCCAACTTGGCTGATCATCAAAGCAATGGGGTTATTCAAAATATTTATATATATTATATCAAATATGTTCTTATTATTGTAAATTTACTGGTTGCTCTGATATCAGCAACATTGAACTCTATAACATATACTTTTTTATATTATTGCCTACTATATACCCACACACACACACACATATATATATATATATATATATACATCACACACACAGATTACCATATCACACGGTAGTCTTAAGGGTAGTATATTATTATTATTATTATTATTATTATTATTATTATTATTATTATTATTATTATTATTTTATTATTATTTATTTATGTATATATAAGTAACATTTTAAGCTGAATTATTTCGACACTTGATTATTGGGGAAATGGTAGTTTTATCTGTACCATTGGAGAGCCATGCATATAACTGTCCTGTTTTTAAATCTCCGAAACAGTTACATGGTAAACAGCTGAAGATCCCCGTGTTAATATTAGATGCTTACGTTAAGGTCTCCTGCTTTTGTTTCACTGTTAGATACTTAATCCCCCTTTTTATTTTATTTACTTACTATTATATATTATTTATTTATGAATTTTCCAACAAATGTTAAGTTTACAATATTTTGGATTTAGTTAGTTTCATTGGGAATTTAAACTGCATTTTCCTTTTTTTTTGTCTTTTTGTTTAAAATAACTTCAAGCTTCTTTAGACTATATATATATATATATATATATACTTTTATTTATTTATTTTATTATTTTTATTATCCAAGGAGATAATATGTTTCGTGTTTCCATAAAAATCAAGCTGTATGAAAAATGAAACTGTTCAACTAGTCGAACGAGAAAAAAACCAAATTCGAATCCGAATCCTAAAATTACAGAAAAACAAGCTTCTCATGCCGAGGTTGTGTTGATATTGATACTTCAAATAGGACATGAGTAAGTGTTGTCTTTTTATTTATAAACACTAATAATGAGAAAAAGACAGTGTTCGATCTACATGAAAGAAGTAAACTCGCCACGTGGCTAGAGTTTATGTCTCTCAAAATACCCGACTTGCAGAACGTTGATATTTATTTATATATATATATATATATATATATATATATATATATATATATATATATATATATACTAATAGAATACCCACCAAAAACGGTTAAATTAAGTAACCGAATAAAACATGGTTGCACTACCTTTATGTCCAAGTCGATAATTTAATTAAAATACTAAACCTTATTTTTACAATTCTTGTTCCAATTTTTCTACCTCTTCTTTAAACCCTTTTCACATATTTAAATAAAGTCTACATTACGACTTTCTACGCCTATCAACTCTCTACCGAAATTCATAATTATGAGTTAATTTTATTCGTAGTGAATCCTTTACATATATATATATATATATATATATATATATATATATATATATATATATATATATATATATATATATATATATATATATACAGTGTGATTAATAAGTCACTTAGCTATTTAATTTTGAAATTCTAAAGTTAAAATAATACGGTAATACAAGAAAAAAGTTTATTCCACAAATTCATTTATGGGAGTTTAAAATTACAGCAAATTTTCAAAATTTCCACCTTCGTTCTGCATGGATAGCTCCATTCTTTTTTGCAAGGAATTTACGACTCTTTTTAGCATATTTGATGGATTATGGTGTTGTGCGAATGGGGCGTTCTGTTCACATCACGTTTCCATTGCATTTCAACAAGTGTGGGAGATTACTCAAATTTTGCCATATAAATAACAATAAAAATTCGCTCTGTAATTGTAAATGACATTTTAAATAGCTAAGTGAAGTGACTCATGAATCACCCTGTATATATATGTATATATATATGTATATATATATATATATATATATATATATATATATATATATATATATATATATATATATATATATATATATAAATATAGAATTATAAAAAGAAAAACTATACACACATTAAGGTTGTACACATAATAACTTATTTCGACCCCTTTAATTAGGTCTCCTCAGATGTATAGACAACCACGTCAAAAAAAACCCTTAATATGTGTATAGTTTTTCTTTTTATAATTCTATTTTGCTCTGTTTAAATTACATTGAGCTCTGTTATTCAGATTCTCTACACAAAATTGAAATCTACACACTATATATAAATATATATATATACAGTGAGAAGGAGAGAGAGATAAATAAAAGATGTGAATAAATATAGTAAAAATATTATATTTATTACGTTCTCCATTGCTCATACAAACAATAGTTTTCTTTCCTTTGATTTGCCACATTTGTTATGAAATAGTAACAGTTTGGTGCAGAGGAGACAATCTATGTATTGCGGTTTGCTGCTGTAACTACGGAGTAACAGCATACTGACTACGGAGCACCCCGTTTTCTGATACGCCATATATATATATATATATATATATATATATATATATATATATATATATATATATATATATGTGTGTGTGTGTGTGTGTCTGTCAATTAGTGAGAATACATTAGATTTATTTTTCTACTGATCTACATCGTTGAATATAGAGCTATTACCAACGACAAAGACATTGACGTCTTCAAGAAAATTCTATTCTATTAATACAATTAACAATTTATCTTTTCGCAAAAACTCATACCTTTCGAGATTTATTGTGTTTTTCTATTTGCGTCAGCGCATCTTTTTGCTTAATGCTGTACTTTCGATCGTGCTGTCTGAGACGCTGCACTTCGAAATGACATCTTTAAGATTTAAGTGCAGATTGAATGATGCCATCTTATTATTGATGAGTACAGGAAGTTATTATAACTTCCTGTACTCAGTCAATAATGCGTCAACCTTCAATGCATGATTCGTGCACTAAATTCTACGTACCTGATTTAAATTATTCTTGAACCGCGTGCCTTCAAGTTGAGCTGACTTCCAAGCAGAACTATAACGATGGAAGAAAAACGTATTCCCCGATTACCCTGACTCGCCTAACACCAAATATAATTGGTCGAATCAAAATGAATCATAATTTACTACATGTGTGTTACTAATTGTTTTGAAAAAGCAGTATGTATCAAATGGTTAACTTCGACACATCAATTTTAGTCAGTCACTTTTTACTTTTATAATATAATTAATATTTGTTTATCAGACTTACATTTAAAATAACATATTGTGTGCTCCTTGACGCTGGATTCCCCCCACATTAAAGGCTGAACTTGTACATAACTTTGCCCCCATGGGGAGGCAAGTAAATAAAATCATCGGTGTATCATGTTACATATTGCTTTCTAGTACGAGCTAAATATCATAAACAATACTTTTGTCTATACTTCTTCTCCTTCTTATATTCTCACTCTTTCTTTCTCTCCTGATTACCGCTGAGTCCTGTCAATATTATTGTGTGTTTTACTTTGATACTATCTATCTATCTATCTATTTATCTATTAATAAATATAAATACACCTACTACCTTCAAGAACATAACCTGTTACCATAAAGATCAACTTGTCTGAAATATGTCATCAGATGAACTCAACATTTCCTTGTAATTAATATACCTTAAATGTTTTACACGACTAAAAACTGCTATCTGTTACATGGGGTACTAAGTGAGATTTCAGTGTTTAATTGTAAACTGTGGTGTCATGCGCACAACGAACGAGATAAATACATATGGCTTCGAATAGATTCAATTTCTGTCGTCGTGCTATTTGTATCAGCAAACATCACTGGATGAAGCATGCAACATGGTGGCAGCAGTATACTAAAGGACTCCGGATGAGGAAAAAGAACAAAACAGTTCTTTAAAAAATACAAGAACAGATAAGTAAATAATTATTCCTGCTTGATTTGTACAAACGTGTTGGAAAAAAAGATGGTGGACTCGGACATAAGTGACGTAACCAGACCAGTGGCTGGCATAAGTCCGCCGCAACCCCTGTGTATGGTTGGGGGTAATCTGAGAATTGGAAGCTTTTTAAGCGGAAATAGAAGAATTATGCTATTATTACGTGCTTGGCAAAGCAGTCGGTACAATATCGAAAGGCTTTGATGCTTCATACGTTAGGCGATGAGGCATTTAGAGTTTGTGATGGATTCTAGTTTACAACACTTAAATAGCAAAGAACCCCTGACGTAATAATCCAAGCATTTGATGAATATACTATTGGGGAGACAAATGAAACATATGAACGCTACATTTTTCATACAAGAAAGCAAGAAGAAGGGGAATGAGTGGAAGCGTTTATTATCGCGCTCCGAGCGTTAAGCTGAACATGCATTTTTTGCGATAAGTGCGTAGCCTCAATTCTTCGAGATCAGATAGTCCTAGGAATGTGTGATCCTCAAACGCAGGCATAAGTACTGAAATGTGCATAGACGTCTGTAAATTGTCGGAAAATGCCGCACAACAGTACACATCTTTACGACCGAAGACGATTATCAGAATTAACATGAACCCCAAGGGAAACGAATCAATACAGAGAAGACAGGGGGAGTACAAGTCATGTACATTCCGACATGAGCTCGAACGAGAGTTGTGTCTGGTACGTGGAAAAACCTGTTATAAGTGTGTAGGAAGGAACCATTTCACCGATAGATGTTAGTCAGCGAAGAAAAATCGAGTTCAGTCAGTGGTGACACGTCAATATAGCAGTAGCAGTAGTTCGGAACAGGAATACGTGGGCAATGTCACATTAAAAAGATGGTTAATGGTGTTATGCCGGAAATGATCAAGGCAGAAATGATGGTAGGAGGAGAACTAATTGCTTTTTAGTTGGATAGTGGAGCTTCAGTGAAAATACTGAATGTGGAGCATGTGAAAAAGGTAACTCTCGAACCTTCAAATAAAATTCTGGTGATGTGGAACAGGTCGGAGATAAAACCATTGGGGGGTGTCGAGTTTAAGTGAGACACCTTAAGAATGGAAAGAAATATGGTGTCAGGTGTGTAGTGGTACAGGAAGGTTTCCACCCTCTACTCAGAGTAACTGCAATCCAACAGATGAGACTCATTACTGTTAACGAGGATCAGTTAAGGATGATTACAAAAATAGAACAAGTTAATGAATTGAACACTTAGAAACCCGATGAGATCTTGCATAATTCAAGGATGCATTTGAGGAAGAGTAGGTCGACTACCGGGAAAGTACATTTAGAAGTTGATCCAAACATAACATCTCATGTGACAGCAGCAAGAAGAGTACCTGTAGCTCTAAAAAAGAAACTGAAGTAAGAACTGGACAGACTAGTGGACAAGAAGGTGATTGAGCCAATCAGTGCACCAACACAATGGGTGAGTGCATTAGCAGTAGTAGTCAAGAAAAATGGAAAACTGCGAGTCTGCCCAGTAAATAAGGCGCTGAAACGGGAACGTTTCCAGCTACCTGTGCTGGAGAATCTACTACCTAAACTGTCTTACAGGAAAGTGTACTCTACCTTGGATCTGAGGGATAGATTTTGGAACCTGGAATTGGACGAATCAGCCATTTGACAACATTTGCCACACCTTTTGGCCTATTCCGATGGAATAGGCTACCATTTGTATTATCACCAACCCCAGAGATATTCCAAAATAATTTTACAACAATGTCTCTGACCTTGAAAGGAGTGGTCAACAAAGCAAATTATCTTCTCGTGGTAGGGAAAGGTAAAACCATGGAGGAAGCTAGAGCAGATCATGATAAAAAACTAAGTTCACTTCTGCAGAGATGTTGCGAACGTGGCATACGGTTGAATGCTGAAAAAGTAGAGGTAAGATAAACTGCTTTGTTATTCATAGTATCACGTTTGTGCTTTCACTCTGATCCAGAGAAGATAAAGGCTACAAGGGAGATGCCCTATCCAACATACCTAAATGATGTACAACGTTTAGGCGGCTTTGTTAATTATCTAGCAACATTCCTGCCATACATCTCAAACGTGATGGCCCATCCGCAACTTTATCAAGACATATGTACCCTGAACTTGGTCCCAGACCCCGGAAGATGCTTTTGAAACGATCACGAAGATGGTGAGTGAGACACCGGTACTGGGGTATTATGATCACAGTAAACCTTTAGTTTTTTAGTGTGATTCAAGTGAAACAGATTTAGGAACAGCACTGATTCAGGAGGAAACACCCCTGGCTAATATTAGTCGATCCCGTTATGCCCAAATTGAGTAAGAACTGCTTGCTTAAGTCTACACATGTTAGACGTTTCACCAATATACATTCGGCCAGCCCATCACAGTGTTAACTGATCATAGACGTTTAGAAGCAATAATGAAAAAAGACTTGGAAAAGTGTCCAAAGCGACTGTAGTCTATGCTGATGCAATTGCCAAGATATGATGGCACGGTTCTGTATTATCCAGGCAACAAGATATACCTTGCAGATACATTGTCAAGGGTATTTGTCAACAGGGTGAGTTATAAACATGATGATGAGGAGGGCGTCAGAGAAGCCGAGTATGTTCCTGTCACAGTAAAAAGGTTGCTTAAACTGCGATCGACTACAAAGGAAGATAAGTGTATGCAGCAGTTACAGAAAGGCATATTAGAGGGATAGCCAGATGAAAGGATACAGATTGAACAAAAGGTGAGACCGTACTTCACCTTTAAAAGTTAAATGACAGTGCAGAATAGGTTGATTTTTAGGGGAGCCAACGGAGGCTCTTAAAAGAACAAATACATTCCACACATATGGGAGTAGGATGGTGCTGCAGAAATGCCAGAGAATGTTTATACTGGCCCAACATGAACAACGACATAAGGGAATATGTGGCAAAATACTCCATATGCAGGAAGTATAAAGTGGCGTACCCTGCAGAACCCTTAATAGTCCCCGAAGCCCCCGAAAGTCTATGGGCAGAAATTGGGGTGGATTTGTTCATGTTTTCTGGTAAATACTGTTTATGCATAGTGGACTATATGAGTAATTTCTCGGAAATTAATTTTCCTTCGTATACACAGACGAAGACCATAATTACAAAGCTGAAGCACCACTGTGCGAGATATGAAATGCCGGCCCAGATTGTAACAGACAATCGACCACAAGTCAGTAGTCAGGACTTTTCCACTTTTGCACGGAAGCAGTTTTTTTATACACACACCAGTCAGTCCATACAAGAGCAAAGCGAATGGCAAAGCAGAATCAGCAGTTAAAACTGCAAAGACTATGTTCCGGAAAGCCAGGGAGGATATGGCTGATCCATATCTAGCAATTCTGGATCACAGAAACACACCAGCTAAAGGTCTCCTGTTGCCAGCACAGAAGCTGGTGTTAAGTTGAACAATAGTACTCTTTCTAACCCGGGAAAATTTGTTTAAGCGGGGAATCCACAATAACTTCAAAAAAGAGGTGAAGATTGAAAGCATGAGGCAGGAGAGGTACTTCAATAAGAAAGTGATACGCCTTCAACCTCTACGACCGGGAGACGTAGTGCGAGTCAAACTCCATGTGTAAAGACATAAGGAGTGGTAAAAAAGCAACTGTGTTAGAGACGCTGGATGCTAGATCATATCAGATTGCTCTTCAAGGCGACATACGCCGACGGAATAGAATAGACATGCGTCAAAACAGCGGAAGCACCCTCAATAGCATCGAGGAGTAGCCAGCTATATCAAGAAAATGGTGATACACCATTAACCACGGAATCGGGCAAAGGGGTGACCACTACTCCATAAATGTCTCAAGATGACAGTATAGTGAGAGATAGAACGAGCCCCAGAGCAGACTCTGGAACACTTTCAGAGTAGATTGGGGTGAGGAGAACACGATATGGGGTGATAATCAAGGCGCCAGGAAGTACTGCGTTTAAAAGATTTATATGTAAAAATGGAAGGACAGAACAATTCCCGTTAGGCAGGAAGATAACATACCCAATGAATACCTCGGCCATTGAGCAAATTCTGTGTTGATCTATTTTGTCGCAAGAGGGAAGATGTTACATGGGGTACTAAGTGGGGATTCACCGTTTACTCGTAAATGGTGGCGTCATGCGCACAACGAACAAGTTAAGTAAACATGTGTTATTTGTATACGCATACATAACTGAATTAAGCATGCAACACAATCTGAAAATATATACTTTACTCTCGCATATAAGAAAAATACAATTGTGCTGCTGATTTTGTTAATCGACATTAAATCTATCAAGAAAATCGACGGTGGATCACATTGGATTACGAGATGCCGAAAATTATGGAAGTTCTGTAACTATTAACTTTGCCTTTCCTAATTCAGTTGTTCTCTTATACTATTGACACAGTTATTATCTCATATCTTTTCAACTTACTTGATATTAGCGATTTGTTTGCTATTATATAATGGAAAAAGATGGATTATATGAATTTGTTATTTGAAAATGTCTATATACTTTTATAGTTGAGGTTATTGTAAATACGGCTAAATCCTGCTTTTTAATTAAATAATTATTATCATCATTCGATTGCTCGTAAAATATTCCCATCTTTTAAGTCGTCTGATTATATTACGGAGATATTTTTGTATAAATAGAATGAAGTGAAATGTCATTGCTGTTACTTATATCCGACAGGAATGTGTATCCTACAAATACACGTTTAGGCAATGTGTGAAATAATATCAGTCATCTCATTCTCATCCAGACGTTACTTCCTGGATTTTAGGATGTATAGCTGTTATTAAACTTAAAGAAAATGGCGGCTAATGTGCGACTATATATTCACTAAGAACTACTTGTCCGACAGACACCATTTCGGTTGGTATATATTAACTTTCAACATCGAGGGTTATTTAATTAATCGTTTTCAGATTCATCGATTATTTTTCTGCTTTATTTTCTACATTGTTATTATAGAGCGCAGACAATAGAGGGAGATAAGTAATAAGATATACATTGTTATTTATTTATGCCAAAACTAATTGTTTCTTGACACAGAAGAAAATAAATAAAATAATTTTCCCAGTACAATGAATGGGAATACAAAATCAATAGGTAGTATTGTGTCTTGGGAATGATTACCTGTGTTAAGACTGTTTTCCGTTGAAAGGATATTTGTCTTAAAATATAGAAGTGTGAATGAAACAAATAGAATATGGATTAGAGGAAATCAGCAGGTTGCAGGTATTCAAACAAAACTGTGAGAGGAAGTAAAGATAAGGAAACAAAATCACCAAAAATGTATCTGTCTAAAAAGTAACTGAATAGTAAGCGTTTTAAAATCAATGCAAAGCGGAAGACACTTGTCAGCGCGTAGATTCTGAACCAGAAACAAATATTAGATGGGGACATCCGCAAATAAAACACAGATTAACTCTGGAAACACCAATTGATGCAAGAAGGTTTAAAGTAAACACGCCGACTGCTCCTTATCAAATTCTAACATGCTAACTACGAGGAAGATTAGAAAGTAACAAACGAAAAACCTTCCAATGAAATCCATTGTGCAGTTTTGTTGTCAAAGCGCACGTGGCGATTTTTTTCTGACACAAACACGAAATGGTGCGAGATAATCATTTTAATCACACACAACTTCAACATAGTGTTAATGTGTATGCTCTACAAAACATTTATTTTAGTAACAAAACACTTTCTTTGCGTTTCAAAGTCGGAAATACACAAGATATCAGATGCGTTACGAAAGTGATATGATTTAATTTGTTATCAGCACAATATGTGAAAATCTTACGAAATTTATAAATGGCTTTTAACATCACCTTGCTCTAATTTCGCTGAGAATTGAGCCATAATAATCATATTAGTTGGTTAAGAAAATCAATTTTAACCAAAACAAGTTCCCAAAATACATGAACTTTACTTTTACAATTATTCCGGCTACGAAGGTTTTAAGAATTTACATAATCCGGTTCATGATACTTAATTAAGATCTCCAATCGGTTGCAAAACTAGACGAATCAATTCTTAAGGTCGATTATGAATAATTGTTTTTTTCGGTAATCCAAAGTATATATATATACATATATATATATATATATATATATATATATATATATATATATATATATATATATATATATATATATATATATACATATACATATATATATACATATATATATATATATATATATATATATATATACTTATATATATATATATTCCCGAAACAGTTTTTCATGGTAAACAACTGATGATCCCTTAAATAATGTTAGAAGTAAACTAACATAATAACTGTAACAATTAAATTGACTTACATGAGTGATTTTCCACTGAACGACTTGGGACTTACGGATTTTTTTTATTATATAGTTTAAATGCTTTAGAAACTTCCGAGACTATATATATATATATATGGGAAGAGAAGGATGAAGGTAATCCGACGTGATAGTAAAATGAAAAAGGAAAACCAAAAACTGGATGTTTTTTATGTGTACATCAACGTTTCGTCTTTATTTATAAGACTTCATCAGGATGATGATATAGGGAAAAGATATCATGCAAGCACAGATACATGTAGGGTAGACATGTTGGGAAGAAAAATAAAATAAAATGAACAATAATGGCAGCGTCTTGCTGGACGTCCGTACTTGTTAGAGAATGAAAATTAGTGGGAGAAAAAGGGGAAGGGTGGAGGGAGCAAGGACTACTGTGGCTGGCGATGAGAGAAAGAGGTGGGGGATGAGCAGGGGTAAAATGGATGGCAGAGAGAGATTGGAGGAAGAGGGGGATGGGTGTTTGACCAGATTGCTGAGGTCGAGATTGAAGGGGAACAGTGAGTTGGAATGTTTGTGTGTGGGGGGTGTATGCAGGGAAAATGGGGATGGGTAGAGAGGGAGGGGGGGCTGTGATTTTGGTGGATGGGCGAAAGTTATGGTCTTAGAGAGCGTTTGGAGAAAATGAGGGAATTTAAGAAGAGGTATGGGAGAAAATAGATGAGAGGGGGAAGAAGGAGGATTTGTCGTGATAGGGTGTGAAATATTTGAAATATTTGGAAAATGATAGCAATGAGTGAGGGATTTGAGTGGGTGGGGGAGGGGGGTGATTGAAAGGGTGGGTGAGGAATATTTGAAACATTTGGAACATGAGAAAGTTTATTTGGACTGTAGTATTAAAAATGTGAGGGGAAAAAAGTGAGGAAAAAAAAAAAAAAAAAGAGAAGATTCAGGGAGAAGAAGGAAGGGTGTGGGTGAATGGATGAGCGTCATAAGGTTAGAGATGAAAATAAAAGTTAGCCATGATCAGGCAAAAGACTTTGTTCTGTGAGGATGATCTTGCTTATTAAGGGTGATAGGTTAAAGAAACCATTTCGCTGCTTAATGGTAGTGGAGGATGTGATGAGGGCAGTTTCCAATAATCTTCGCCGAGATTTGTTGTGGATGTGTTTAGTGATTTTGGCTTGTTCAAATTTGAATGCATGACCATATTCTAGAGCATGGGAGAAAAGTGCACTAAGAGGGTTGTTGTTTTTTATGTCCCTTTTATGTTCATTTAATCGTTTCTTTAATTCACGTTGTGTTTCTCCCACGTAGAATTGATGGCAATCATTGCAAGGGACAGTGTATAAGCCGGCATGGGATGTGGGTGTTTTTTGGAAATGTCTAGATGTGTTTAAAGTTTGTTTTATGGATTGAGAAGTGGTTTGTACTATTGGAATGCCTAGTTTGTTAAAGCGTGTTGCATATGGATGTGTTATTGGAATGCGTGGTTAGGAGAAGGGGTCTGTCTATGAGAGAGGTGTTAGGGGTTTGATTTTTTTGTGTGGTGTTTCTGGAGAATATTTGGAAGGCTTTTTTCTTGGCATTTAATATGAAATGTGTGGGGTATTGCAATGTTTTTAGGGAATTAAAAATGTATTTTATTTCTTCATCTATGTGTGGGGGGCTAAGTACGGACGTCCAGCAAGACGCTGCCATTATTTTTCATTTTATTTTATTTTTCTTCCCAACATGTCTACCCTACATGTATCTGTGCTTGCATGATATCTTTTCCCTATATCATCATCCTGATGAAGTCTTATAAATAAAGACGAAACGTTGATGTACACATAAAAAACATCCAGTTTTTGGTTTTCTTTTTTCATTTTACCATCACGTCGGATTACCTTCATCCTTCTCTTCCCATTTTGTCGAAATGGAAAACCAAACCTTCCAGCAGAAGCTACGGAAATATAAGAACACACTATTCGCAGCCAACTCCCACAACAACAGGAGAAACTTTCTGCTGAGATGCATCGAAGAAAAGGTCATACCCGCAAGTACATTAACATTTCTAAAGCAGTCGCACCACATTTTTCCTGACTACATTCAAACATATTTAACATCATCTGCAAACCTACTAAAACACAAAAGTTCACACCTTTTCCACGAGGCCAGAACAGTGGGCATCAACCTCAAAAATAATAAAACAATACTGCCCAACAATATCGATAACATCACTAAATCCATCAAAAGATTCAATACACAACATACAACCAGACTAAACAACAAACTCAACAAACTTATCCAAAACAGCAAATGGAAAACTCTAGGACGTCCGGAACTCATAAACAACCTCACCACCTATAAACTTTCTAACATAGAAACTGAAGCTCTCAGTTTCGGTTTAAAATTCGCCACTGGAATACACTCCAACACCACCACCAACACAGTTCTAAAAAATTACAGACACACTGACACAGATTTAACCAAAGGCTTCATTCAAGGCATAATCTCAACTACCACCACTCTCCCTAATGACCCCGTCTTACCCAAGAGATACATAGACACTCTTAAACACCTAGCTAACAACAACAACATACTCATATCACTATCTGCGAAATGGTTTCTTTAACCTATCACCCTTAATAAGCAAGATCATCCTCACAGAACAAAGTCTTTTGCCTGATCATGGCTAACTTTTATTTTCATCTCTAACCTTATGACACTCATCCATTCACCCACACCCTTCCTTCTTCTCCCTGAATCTTCTCTTTTTTTTTCCTCACTTTTTTCCCCTCACATTTTTAATACTACAGTCCAAATAAACTTTCTCATGTTCCAAATATTTCAAATATTCCTCACCCACCCTTTCAATCACCCCCCTCCCCCACCCACTCCAATCCCTCACTCATTGCTATCATTTTCCAAATATTTCAAATATTTCACACCCTATCACGACAAATCCTCCCTCTTCCCCCTCTCATCTATTTTCTCCCATACCTCTTCTTAAATTCCCTCATTTTCTCCAAACGCTCTCTAAGACCATAACTTTCGCCCATCCACCAAAATCACAGCCTCCCCCCTCCCTCTCTACCCCTCCCCATTTTCTCTGCCTACACCCCCCACACACAAACATTCCAACTCACTCTTCCCCTTCAATCTCGACCACAGCCATCTGGTCAAACACCCCTCCCCCTCTTCCTCCAATCTCTCTCTGCCATCCATTTTACCCCTGCTCATCCCCCACCTCTTTCTCTCATCGCCAGCCACAGTAGTCCTTGCTCCCTCCACCCTTCCCCTTTTTCTCCCACTAATTTTCATTCTCTAACAAGTACGGACGTCCAGCAAGACGCTGCCATTATTTTTCATTTTATTTTATTTTTCTTCCCAACATGTCTACCCTACATGTATCTGTGCTTGCATGATATCTTTTCCCTATATCATCATCCTGATGAAGTCTTATAAATAAAGACGAAACGTTGATGTACACATAAAAAACATCCAGTTTTTGGTTTTCCTTTTTCATTTTACCATATATATATATATATATATATATATATATATATATATATATATATATATATAGCATTGCCCCCTTGCTTCAAACATAACTATACCATTATTATTGCTGAATCGTTTGTAGCCAGCATGATTAGTTAGTAATATATTTCGAACGTGTTTCTGCTGAAACATCTTTTCTGAAATAGTTATATATATATATATATATATATATATATATATATATATATATATATATATATATATATTGTAGCAAATACAGGGTAGCTGAATTGAAATCATAAAATAAATAAAATTCATTTCTATCTGAGTCTTTTCTACTTTTTTTCCTTTTAACTCAAACGAGTCATAGAGGAAGACATTTTATTTCCTCTTGGACCGACACCGTCTACTCCACCTGCTTACTTTGCACTCGAGCAAAGCAACTCTTATTTTCGGTTAGCGACACTTTTCGCCCCATATTTAACCTTTAGCCGAAGGGGATTCAGAAGTCGTTTTCTATCCTTCAACCTCATCGTTAACTCTCTTCACACTGGCGCACTTCCTTGACAACAAACAAAAGTTTATGGTACTTTTTCATCCTGACTTTTTCAACACTCTCAGTACTCGCCTATGTATATTAGCGGAAAAGGTAGTTTGCGAATCGACTAATTAGTTCCTGTCAGTTGAAGAGTCAGCTATCGCTGATGGAAGAACCAGTTACCACAAGCGTATGCGCTGTTAGCTATGAAAAATGAATCAGAAGAAAAAGACGAAGAGGAAGAAAAATAGTACGAAGCATAGAACGAATCCAACTTCATAACCGAACGGAATGCCTCAAGATTTTCTTCGATGCCGAAAGTTAATTTGACGAAAACAAAGGCTTTTTGAGACTGCATAAACCAATCTGCATTGTAAATATATTACATTATCGTCGAGATGTCGAATACGTACTCTATGTAAATATTGCAGAGTGCCCATTTGAAACCTTCATGATTGCACCCGTATATATATATATATATATATATATATATATATATATATGTATATATATATATATATATATATATATATATATATTTATATATGTATATATATATATATATATATATATATATATATATATATATATATATATATATATATACCGCACAATCACGTTGACACACCGGTTCCCGTTAGATCACCGAAGTTAGGCGGCGTCGAGCTGGCCAGTACTAAATGGGTGACCATTTGGGAATACCAAGTGCTGTATGTGCACTCTGCTTATCTCGGCATTGTTTCCAGTCGTCCTGTATAACTACTTGCCATTGGAATCAAGCAATGCCAACTCAGGAGAGCGGTTGTTGTGATTGCGCAACCCTTGCAATTACAAATTCACGCGCGGGCAGCTCTTGGTGAGGCACTCATATGTCGAAATCGACGGGAGAGTCCATCATATATATATATATATATATATATATATATATATATATATATATATATATATATATATATATATATATATGTATATATATATATATGATTTGCGAATACTTATATCTTGATATCTACGGATGCCTTTTTCATCCAAAGATTAGTGTGGATCTCGGATGATTATGACGTGTGGCATCCTTGGGGGAATCTTGTAACAACCTTTCTACATTATGTGAGTAAGTACTTCTTCTCCCGTGATTTGGAACACTAATCTTGGTTATAGATTTGGGGTCATGTAACATAGAAAGATAACGTATATTCATAAGTTACATCCATTGAATCTTCGCGTTTGGCGAAGAAGATACCCTTTGAAACGTACGCGTGACAAACACAATAAAATGCTATTTCAACCTTAAGCATGAAATACCAATGTAAATTCTATTAAAACTTTAAGCGTCACGAAGAAATGAAAATACTATTAAACACTAAGTTGTAAAAGAAAGAGAAATGATCTTTAAAACGTAAGCGTGACAGACCGAGATACATTATATTACGAATTAAGCGTGAAAGACCAAGGAAAAGTCTATTTCATACTTGAGCTTAAACAATCGACCAGAAGACAATGTTGAATTTAAACTGGACAGACAGCGCCTCTCACAGAGCTACTTGAGACATGTAACATAAGATAGGTACATACGATCTACACGTTCAGCGATGCCACTGAAGCATGACAGTTTCACTAAAAATTCGACCGACGTACCGACATACTGACGTGAACAGTTCCTCAGAGAGATTTGGGGACGAACTTGCAAACGCCCTCGGAATCAGCAAATGAGAATGCAAATAAGATAAGCGAGAAATATCGAGGTAACATCTACAACATCGACGATAGCAAGTCACGAAATTCGTACACCAAATAAATAGCTTCTAGCGTATCGGCAAGCTCTGCAACTGGTTTGCGTTAGGGTTGAGAATCACCCAACCAGTGAGATAATTTGATGCGATTTTGCAAAGGCGTCGCTGCATTCACGTTCGGTTTAAAACATACGTTGCAGAAGTGAATACCCAAGGAAGAAGTTAACGCAATACGCAATTCAGAATGAATGGAAGGAGAAGTCTATTCATCATGCAGAGTAGCACATAGTTCAAGAACGCAAAAAAAGAATGTTCAGATAATTTTATATGGATGAAGGGAGATGAATGACTCAGAGAAAAAAAGGCGGGTATAACAGTGTCAAAAAATAGCCAAACAAACTGCACACACTCACGTACTTTTCCATGGAAGATGGACACACACACACTCTCTCTCACACTCACACACTCATACATGTATGTATCATTTTAACACCAGCAACATGAGAAAAAAGAAATACCCTTTAGAAAATGCTGTTTGACAGCGACTGTCTAAGACATATATTTATGAGAATAAGGATTTTACTTATTAAATAAATATATATATATAAATAAGCGTTTCTTGTTTTTCTAAATACTATAAATAACCTTCACAAAACGCTTTCTGAAAAATGTTTAAACTATCTTATATTCAAATTAGCGCCAACCCACGCTTACACACACCAGATTTCACTTACTCCAAGGACGTCACCAAAATCGGATGATCTATCTCTTTCCAATGCTGTTGTACAGCGAAAATCTTAGACATACACTTATAAAAACTAATTTTACCTATTTAATAAATATATACACAAATAACGTTTTTTTTTAATTCTCTCTCTATTTATATATATATATATATATATATATATATATATATATATATATATATATATATATATATATATATATATATATATATATATATACTGAAATATATTTATAGTATTCATTTTATGAAAATAAACACACTATATATTTACTAAGGATGGCCAATTAAAGATAATTAGAAATGAAAAGGCAAGATACTGATTTCGAACCGCACGAAATAAAACTAAATCGAGGTTGAGTTAATAGAAAAAGAAAAAAATTCTATAAGAATTTCAGCGAGAGAAAAGTTAATGAAATATCAAATACAACTACCTTAAGTCAGAGGAAATTCTTTATTCGCTTCCGAAGAGAATAGGGCAAACACTTACTATGAAGAATTTCAAAGATATTATAATGAAAGGGAGTACGGGATCTATTTCAGCAAGGTGTTTGTGGTCTTGTCGCAAAACGCTAGACTGCATGCATCAATATCGTAGATGTGGCCCTTGTCCAGGTTAGCCATGCTGATGACGGCTGATAACCAGAAACACGTGCCCACGGATTTATTTTATATGTACGTTACAATTATATATATATATATATATATATATATATATATATATATATATATATATATATATATGAAGAAAAGATAATGATGGATGTGGCATCTTCTCAGAAAGTTTATTTGGCAGCTAGTCATGGGATGCTTTTCCGAGACTCAGAACATTTTTGGGTGCACGCAAACTCGTTTTGACCAACACTAAGAGATAAAAGAAAATGGTAGTTTGTTTGACGCATTTCTGGTAAAGATGTGTGTATTAAGGTAAGTGATCGAAGTCAAGAGCAATATTGCATTACTCGTCCGTTCGAAAACTTACCTTCATACTTACCCATATATACATATATATATAATTATCAATGACAATATATATATTAGCATAGTGCAGCTAAACCAGCTAGTGCCTCAAGCAGGGATTGAAACTCAACCGTCGAGCTGATAATCGGCGCCTTTACACCTGCGCCATCATACTAAATGTAAGTAATATCTCAATCTAAACATTGTCAAGTGCCGGTAGCTCGAATTACTTTAACCTAATGAGCTCTGCTTTAAAGCTAATGGCAGTTGGCGATATCTTTACAAATATATATATATATATATATATATATATATATATATATATATATATATATATATATATATATATATGAATATAACATAATTCAAGAAGCTCTGTGCGTAACTAATGAAACAACAACATTCAGGAAGTATTCGTACTTTATTCATCTACATAGTCCCGTGTCTATGATAGCACACTGAATACAACATTTCTCTACGAATTCGACTCATTTTTGAACTATTTGTATGTTGCCTCAAAATACGCCCGAATTTCAGATATGAATTCTTTATTGAAATCGAATCTATTTTCCTGGAGAATTCTTTTTAGACCTGCAAACAGCCAGTAGCAGGTGTGAAAGCAAACCTGAAAACTAAGGTTAATGCGTAAACAAATCGAAGTGCAATTCATGTAGCTTTGCTTGAAGAGTAGGTTTGCCATCAGAACAAATGATTTATGAACGCACAAAGTTTAGATTATTTACATTATTTAAAAAAATTACAATTGCACTTTCACTTAATAACGTGCCATTTTCGAATAAATAATACCATAAAAATGATAGTTAAATTTAATACTGAAAAGACAAAGCACTTTTCCCTCAATAACTACAAGAAAACTCTTCAACTTTCTACAAGAAACCTCTGATGAACGTGCTGCTTTGGTGCCCCCTCGATGTAAATACACTCGACTAACCCGACAATCAGCTAGCTCTCATCCATTCACTGTTGAGGTCCCCGGATGCCTGACAGCCTTTTATTCCAACAGCTTCCTTCCTCGTGCTCTCGGTCTCCGGAACTCCTTACCTACTTTCTGCTTCATCGACTGCACCGACTTGCTAAATTGTTTAACTAACGTTAACATACATCATGCTGCAGAGCTCCTTTTTTAGGATAACCCCCTAAACTTTCACATTAATTCTTAGTAGCCCTTTACGTCTACAGTTGCGGTATGTATTCAATCATTATTCTAATTTTAATCAAAATTAATTACATGATTTTTATTCTAAAAATGTTTAAGATTTTAGGCTTAATTTTCAGTTGTTTTCGAGAAAAAAATAAATTTAGCAATTTTATCTTAATGAATGGTTTTAATTACTCTGAATAGTATTCGACGCAAATCTGATGCATGTGAATTTTCAAATGGAGGGTTTTACCAGTGTTTTTATCGCGTAAATCTTTATAAAATACTCCAAAGAAATTGAAATGTGGGGACGATTTATTAATTGATGTTCAATATCTATTGATGCAGATAGCTTCTACTATTTGTGAATTTTGAAATACACAAATAGTGAATGTATCTGAATTTTGACGAAGGGTTTGTTTTACCATCAGTATAATTTCGTTAACATAAACTTAAATTAAACTGAATATCGTCAATATTTAAACTACATTCGCGTAGCCGCCTTGTTCTTAAATTCATAATTATCGTTAAGGAGTAAATCCAGTATATACAAATATATAAACATATACACATACAAAATTATATATATATATATATATATATATATATATACATATATATATATATATATATATATATATATAGAGAGAGAGAGAGAGAGAGAGAGAGAGGGAGAGAGAAGTGAACACAAAGTAAAGAAAAAAAAAGAGAAGTGTACAAGAGAAAGGAGGACGTGAGTGAGGGGGAAATAAGGTTGAAAGAAAGGCAAAGAAGAGAAAAAGTTAAAAAAGCAAGCATAACACAAAAAAGAATACAATGATCGTGATGATGATGGTAGTGGTCATGATGATGATCGTGATGATGATGGTGGTGGTGGTGTTGGTGGGCATGCTGATTAATAATAATAATGATGATGATGAAGATGATGATGATCATGATGATCATGATGATGATGATGATCATGATGATCATGCTCATGAATATGATGATAATGATGATATATAAATAAGAGAAAAAAGAAAGTATTCAATTGTGCTTGATTGAATTATGTGAAGGCAGATCATTTATAAGATTAAAACAATTATAGAAATACAATTTTATTGAGTACCTGCGAAATGTCCAACGATAGTGAAAGAAAACTGTAAACTGTTCGCAAGTAAAGTTAATATGGCTATAAAATGTGTTCTATCTCAACCTTTCGAAGTAAATCGCTATTTTCATGGCCACTAATGGTCAGCTTTGCAAAAGAAACATTTCATATCAAATGAAGAAGATTAAATTTGAATTACATAAAAATGTAATACAAGAAAATAAAAAATGCCATTAAAGTAATCAGATTAATGTATATAATGCAAATTCATATTTATTGTAAACACGTTACTTTTTAAAAAGATCTAGCTTTACGCGTTGGCAAAGAAGAAATAGAAGTAGTAGTATTGGAAATAAATCAAAGAATACATAGTAGTCGTATTAGTAGTCGTAGTAGTAGTAGTCGTAGTAGTAGTAGTAGTCGTAGTAATCATTGTAGTAAAGAAGGCAATGAAGTAGAAAAAGAGGAGGAAGGTATTGGGTCCATACTGTACGTAACTGCTTCTTCTTGATCTTATTGGATGTGCACTGTGGAATAACTGATTTTAAAGGTTGCAGCTTTTGCGGCGTTATCCATTTAGCCTTTTATGCGTCACCTTTAAACACTAATCCACATCTGCATTATATGATAGCACACACATATATGTAATGAGACTTGGGTATTTAAACATATAAGCGATACTTGGTGGAGAGAAGTGCCATTTGATAGAACTTTCCAACTGAAAATATTCCCTACTTAAAAATAAATGAATTTATTCCGGGGTTTATTCGTCGAGCAATATGCATGACACACTTTGACAATTCTTGCTGAAAGAACCTCAAATAACCTGGGAAATTTGTAAATTACGACCAGCGTACATCATGGTCTCTTTCTGAGATGTAAGGGGCTCAATATGGCAAAGGAAAGTTCTCCTTGCCTTGACTCGTTGGGCCGTTGGTTCCCGTCCATAAAGAAGATGGCGTTCATTACTGAAAGCCTTTGTGATCTCTACTCGACTGGCAACTTCTCACATCTGAAGGGGCAATGCAAGTGAGAAGATGCAGGTTGTTCAGGTTGGTGGGCTTCAGGCGACATGTGTTGTTCAATGCCGAGTCTAGGTTTTTGGCATGCGTTGATCTCTCCAAAACGGGACAAGCACACTCCGCAGGGGAATAGCACAAGGCTAAGCCGTACATCTTAGTGTGTGTGCTGTGGCTCACCACTTGGAGTTGATCATTTTCCGTATGATGTTGTTCCGGGAGCTGACTTTTATTTTTGCCTTCTTTACATTGAGTGCCATGGCTGTTTAAGTTGGCAATCACGATTTGTGGTTTCCTAGATAGCGATGGTATATCTAGGAATCACAAGTGGTGTGATAAATGGTTTATATACTGAGGTGATGATGGTTCCTCTGAGCTAAGCTTTTAGGACTTCGGTGTTATTTACATCGATATTTACTGTTGATTCGATGGTTGCCTCGTATTTAAAAAAATGCAATATACCTCGCCACTGCATAACCAACTCTTATTCGTATAAAAGTACTACTTAGTTGTTTACTGCATTTCATCCATTTTTCCCAATTTTACCTATTTTATATTTTTGTCGCGCGCGCTGCATAATTTTGTTAAGTAGTTATGCACGTGCCAAAAACATTCAGTTGTGCGTCATCTTTTTCCAATTTTTTGTCGTTATTCAATACATTAAATATTTTCGATTTTTATGTATACGTTCGTTGATCCTAACTAAACCGGTAAAACTCTCTTTTTGATGATACTTTCCAGTGTTTGATTTGGTTTCCCTTTAGTCGCTTTCAGACATTCTGTCTCTACGGCATTACATTTTATGATATATTGTGCATGTCATCTTCATTAATATATATACATATATATATATATATATATATATATATTTATTTATTCTGGTACAGAAAAATTAGTACAACATTCGTACCGTCGGTTTCAAGCACGGAAGGTCTTACCCATCCGGCTCTCTTCAGCTTCTGTTGTCATCTGTTTTGGAAATGTGAGGTCACATGACACTCTTGTTGGGACGCGTTATTTGCTCAGTGTGTTGTGTGTGTTTGTTTAAATTTAAATTTAGTGTAATAAGACCGTTGAGATTTAAAACACGAGGGAATTCAAGATTAAAGGGAATAAAAAAGGGGGATAAAAAATAAAAAATATATATGAAAAAATATATATATAAATAAATATAAAAAAAACATATATATATATTGAAACCGACGGTACGAATGTTGTACTAATTTTTCTGTAATAGAATAAATAAATATTATGCTCTTAATTTTTAACTTTAATTCTTAATTAATCGAGCACTCTGCTGGGATTTTTCTTACCATTTTACAAAGAAGTTATATATATATATATATATTCATGCATATATATATAAATATATATATATTTGATATATCTTTTGTTTATATAAATAATGTTTAGCTACACATCTCCAGACATGTTTCACTTAAAGCTATTAATTAGCTAATAAACTGCACCATTAATTATTGAGCACTTTAGTATATATATATATATATATATATATATATATATATATATATATATATATATATCATTATTTTTATTGACACATACATATTCAAAATCTGCGACACTGGCATGTCGATGTTATCGATCAACAGTTATTATAAACTGAGATGAGTTAGAATTCGATCTTAACCTAAGATCATATTTGGAAACATAAAATGGAGAAAAAAGTAGAAGAAGAAAAGAAATTGAAAATTTCAAAATTTAGGAAGTCACGTAGTTTCTTCTTTTTTCTTCATTTCATTCTTTCCAAATTAGATCGGATTCTAACTCGTCCTGATGAGATCTCAGTTCATAATAACTGTTGATCAGTAACATCGACATGCCAGTGTCGCAGATGTTGTACATGTCTGTGTAAATAAAACATTTTATCTACGATCCCTTTTGACTTTCTTTTTTTCTTCAAATAATATTTACACTCAATGACTTCTCCCTTATGACTTGAACCCCTCCTCCCCCATCCACCCAACTGCAACCGCTGCTTTCCCAACTAATCCGACCATTGTATTCCCTCATATTTTACTCTCCCTTCCAACCCACTTCCTAATTTAGCATAGCTTTTTCACTTAAGTTATTTTCTTGGATTTGCTTGCTTGAATATCTCACCAATAATACCATTCACTTTTCTACTAAGGCCCGGGAAGTTATAAAAAATGCCCAGATTTCTCACATAATTTCCATTTAAGTGCGCTTCATCTACGATTTGATTTCAACATTTTACTTTTGGATTTACTTCATTTTGAACACTTTCTCCATACTGTCCCTACAAAAAACTTGTTTCGTCTACTTCAAAATCTCCTTTTCATTGGACACCTTTTCAACGGACAATTACCATCTGGACAATAGTAGCAATGAAACTATATATAGAAATCAAGCTACAGAGAGGCTCCTGTGTTTCATCCCCGGGGGGAACTGTCAGGCTAAATGCATGTTTTTATATACATGGCTTGCTAGTTAACCAGTCAGATTCTTTGTTGTTTCCTCAGCCAATCGTTGGG
>OY744516.1:210758865-210948865 GCA_963556195.1 Sepiola atlantica
ACCCTTAAAGGCGTCATAAAGAATGCAGCAATGTGTTCAAACGGCCAGTATGAAAGAAACACCGAGAGGTTCTGCCGAGATGTGTTCGTCGAAATTCAGACCCGGAAGAAAACGAATCTGAACAGCTGTTGTCTGAAGTCAGTCCGGGTAAAAAAAGATACTGTATTTTCTGTGTGTTTCTTTTTATATAACGGAGTGTAGCAAAAGGGATATAATTCGTAGCTGAAACGCTCTCTGGAAAATGTCTGTGTAAATGTCTTTAGATGGGTAGGTAAGGCTACAATAGCATCACTGTACTCTCTAAATTAAAAAAAAACTATATTCTCTCAGTTTTCGGGCTGTATAAGTTGTAATCATAAGCAACCGTCCCTATATTTTAAACACAGCGCATTATTATCAGTTGAATTTTTCACAACGCATTTTACTTTTTCTGAAGTACCGACATGATTGTCTGTATCACGTGGTACCATAGTTTACATTAAAAACAATGACGCGAGATATCATTTAAAATAAACGTGCTGTTAAATAACATCGGCCATCAAATTAAACTAGTCGGTAAATAAATGTAATGAATGATATCAAACACTTTGTTCCCGTAAACGTTGCATTCATACGGATACGATATCCTCATATATCAGTGAGTACAGCAAATATATTCAAACGTATTGTACAATGGCATTCCAGAATTACACGACTAGATGTGAAAATGTCGATTGTGTTGTGCTGGGATTCCTGTTCAATTTAGCGTTTGCAGGATTTAGGAAGATTTCTGAGAAAAGATTCGCAAAAACGTTTGAAATTTGTTTCGTATAATTATTCAGCGTAAGGCGTGGTGATTAACTGGGAGTTAGCAGCTATCTTCTTGTATGAGAAATATTCCTTTTATATTTCGGTACAAGAAATGTAGGAATTAAGGCGATTAGAAAATATCCTTTAGTTCTGGTAATATATTAAAATGGGGTCGCAGCAATGCGGCTTATATAACCAGTTAAAATACTTTAATGTCTCACAGCGAGTGGCGTGCAGTAGCGTGCAGTAGCGTGCAGTGGCGTTCTGTGACGTGCAGTGGCGTACAGTGGCGACAAGGCGGTGGCTTTCAGCATCCAAGTTCTGGGAAGGGGCATCCAATATTATTCAAGCTATCTCCTTTTCTCATAATATTTCTCTATAATCGGACTTATAGTACAGTATTTCAGTAGCATTTTCTTAATGTGACCACTCGATTTCTAATATAACCTGTGCATCGGAATCGGGCCTATAGACTTAAAATCTATAGCTTTCTCGTGTAGCTTATACATCTTAAATGGGACCTACATATTTTAAATATAACATATCGATTTTAATAGAAAGTGCACATTTATAATGATACCTATAGTGTTCTAATAGCAGCTATAGATTTTTAATGGGTTTAGATGCTCATAACCAAAAAAGATTAGGGAACATTTAAGTGTAATTAATATAAAACGTAGACACATTTTGATCTCGAAAGTCAGAATTTCGTCATGGAATTTTGCATCATGTTTTCGTAAAAATATTTTTTGGTGGGGGGGGGGGGGTGTAATAGCAAAGAGAATGATCACATGGCAACTAAAGAGATACGATATTACCCCTAAATGAAATGATAATGCCTGGGAGGATGGTCTCATGACAACAGAAATACACAATAGAGTTCCGGACAACTAGACTTTCACTTGTCTTGATGAAAATCACTTCAGCTATTAAAGCACTTTCATCAAAATAAGTAAAATAAAGGCTTACTGAGGCTTATATTCTATGTATTATTAAAGGCGATGAGTACATACATTTATATTGGAATATTCAAGAAAGACTTCGTATTTACAAACTGCATTATCTGCATTAAATAACAATTACAAAATTGTAACTCTATGATAATGATTAAGATAAACCAAGAAATACAAAGCTTTAAATTAACAGAAATTGGGTTTCTATTTCTACAATTGTTTTAAATAATAGTTTAATTTTTTTCAAAATACCGCAACATTGTTTAGTACTATTAATCCGTATCATCTTCCATTGATTTTGCACAATTTTTCTCATTTCATACACTTTTATTTCTTATAGTTTTCTTTGAACCATGCATGCTGTCATAGATTGTCTACTGCAAAAATAGGTTTGCGCTACATACATTTAATGATATTTTCAATTGCTATCTCAACTAATGCCCATATATGTTTCTATGTTCTCGGCTGGAAGAGTATGATCTATCTTCATCTTAAGATTAACTTCGTTTAGATCGTCTATATAACAAGGCTGGTTGTCACCAGAACATCCTACAATCACATTTTTGAAATCTTTATAATCAAGGTTACGTAAACGGTTGTAATCTAATGCAACTTAGCACGTTTTTTCATTGAAAGAATTCCTTGCTTTCTTGCAGTCGAATTTGAGATTTGAGGGATGTTATTAACGTCAACTTCATTTTCAGTACCTTGCCTAGATCATAAACGATGCTATTCTCAACTTACAGCTGTGATTTTTTACATCATCTTAACGTTCTTTTGGCGGCAAAATATATTTGATGGTAAATGTCTGTTGAAATTCTAGTTGATTTACATTTGTATGCAGCATTTGATACGTAAATTTGCCTTTTGAAATAATATTTGAGGTTAATTACACCCTGATCCATTGGCTGTATAAGAACAGTAATTGTGGGTGGAAAATAGCAGACAGACATATTTATACAGTCTGAAACTAAATCAGTCTAAGGTGGATGTATTTTACAATTATCGATGAGTAAGACGAATTTAGTAATTTTTGGTTTTACTACATTTTTCAAAGTTATTAAATAAAACAATTTTCGAAGATTTCTGTGGTCATTCATACATTTCCTTGGTTTTAATAAATAACTGGTTGGTAAGATACATTCTTAAGTGGCCGAGTGCGAGCACATATTCCTATAACTAAAAGTTGACATTTATGTTGGCGTGAGACGTACCAACAGATAAGCACAGTCCAACGTTTTTTATTACGTTTCAAGTTTGTAGCTTGTTTTTCTTTATAAGTTGCCAAAGTTTTCATTGGCAAGCATTTAAAATAGATCCCTGTCTCATCATCTTTTTAAATTTGATGAATTGTAAACCCAGTTTATAATACCATCGATTGAAAGGATTATCTAAATTGAGTAGAATCTTCACTGAAAGCAGATTGTTTTTCTCCAACGACATTTAGTTGACCTATTTTGTAACGTTCTTTAAAAGATCATAACCAGATAATGGTAAATTTACATCTAAATTTTAACTCTAACTATGCATATAGCCGTTCAGCTTTGGCTATGATCATGAATCCACTGGTTGCCATGCGCATCGCAGCGCTTTTAAAAAAATACCTCCTAGAAAATTTTCCTCCAAGTCCGTAGTAGAAGGTCGACGAAAAGGTTTATTTTGGGAATTTATTCGACAATCGTATTTTGAGATTTAAGTACATCATATAAAGTAGACATTTCAATATACTATGTTGCCATCTATTCATATGAACGTACTCTATTCTCTTTCTTATCAATAATCACACGTTTTAAATTCAGAAGATAAAATCTCCTATTTCTTCTTGCTCCCGAAGATGATTCACTAGCTGCACATATAATGGGATTTATAATTCATAAATATAATGATAAAGTCTAAAAAACAATATTTAAACTTCATAAAAAAGTTTAATTTGGGTATTTGTTTTACTGATAGGTGTAACTGTAATACATGTGACTGTAATATTTGTAACTATCATATTATTAACTGATATTTGTTTTACTGTAATCGTACATATAATAAAAAGTTTAGTTTGGTCATTTGTTTTACTGTTATCGTTCGACAATCGTATCTTTTGATGTAAGTATATCATATTAAGTAGACATTTTAGTATAATATGTTGCCATTTATTTAGTAACTGTAATACATGTGACTGTAATATTTGTAACTATCATATTATTAACTGATATTTGTTTTACTGTAATCGTACATATAATAAAAAGTTTAGTTTGGTCATTTGTTTTACTGTTATCGTTCGACAATCGTATCTTTTGATGTAAGTATATCATATTAAGTAGACATTTCAGTATAATATGTTGCCATTTATTTAGTAACTGTAATATATGTGACTGTAATATTTGTAACTGTCATATTATTAACTGATATTTGTTTTACTGTAATCGTACACATAATAAAAAGTTTAGTTTGGTCATTTGTTTTACTGTTATCGTTCGGCAATGGTATCTTTAGATGTAAGTATATAATATTAAGTACATATTTCAGTGTAATATGTTGCCATTTATTTACATGAAGGTACCCTATTCTCTTTCTAATCAATAATCTCACGTTTTAGATTCAGCAAATAAATATTTTTTATTTCTTATTGCTCCAGAATATGATTTACAAGTTGCACAAATAATGGGCTTTATAATTCACAAATGTAATGCTAAATTCAAATAAAAACAATATTTAAACTTAATATGAATTGAAAGAAACTGGTAAATACTGCACTTACATACGTAACTGTTATTATCAGGAACTCTACAATCTATTAATAATGGTGATTATGTATCTGTTCAACATAAGTAACTGAATATCATATACTTGTTATTATCAGGAACTCTACAATCTATTAATAATGGTGATTATGTATCTGTTCAACATAAGTAACTGAATATCATACACTTGTTATTATCAGGAACTCTACAATCTATCAATAATGGTGATTATGTATCTGTTCAACATAAGTTACTGAATATCATACACTTGTTATTATCAGGAACTCTACAATCTATTAATAATGGTGATTATGTATCTGTTCAACATAAGTAACTGAATATCATACACTTGTTATTATCAGGAACTCTACAATCTATTAATAATGGTGATAATGTATCTGTTCAATATAAGTAACTGAATATCATACACTTGTTATTATCAGGAACTCTACAATCTATTAATAATGGTGATTATGTATCTGTTCAACATAAGTAACTGAATATCATACACTTGTTATTATCAGGAACTCTACAATCTATCAATAATGGTGATTATGTATCTGTTCAACATAAGTAACTGAATATCATACACTTGTTATTATCAGGAACTCTACAATCTATTAATAATGGTGATTATGTATCTGTTCAACATAAGTAACTGAATATCATACACTTGTTATTATCAGGAACTCTACAATCTATTAATAATGGTGATTATGTATCTGTTCAACATAAGTAACTGAATATCATACACTTGTTATTATCAGGAACTCTACAATCTATTAATAATGGTGATTATGTATCTGTTCAACATAAGTAACTGAATATCATATACTTGTTATTATCAGGAACTCTACAATCTATCAATAATGGTGATTATGTATCTGTTCAACATAAGTAACTGAATATCATACACTTGTTATTATCAGGAACTCTACAATCTATTAATAATGGTGATTATGTATCTGTTCAACATAAGTAACTGAATATCATACACTTGTTATTATCAGGAACTCTACAATCTATTAATAATGGTGATAATGTATCTGTTCAACATAAGTAACTGAATATCATACACTTGTTATTATCAGGAGCCTTACAATCTATTAATAATGGTGATTATGTATCTGTTCAACATAAGTAACTGAATATCATATACTTGTTATTATCAGGAACTCTACAATCTATTAATAATGGTGATTATGTATCTGTTCAACATAAGTAACTGAATATGATATACTTGTTATTATCAGGAACTCTACAATCTATTAATAATGGTGATTATGTATCTGTTCAACATAAGTAACTGAATACTATGTACTTGTTATTATCAGGAACTCTACAATCTATTAATAATGGTGATTATGTATCTGTTCAACATAAGTAACTGAATATCATGTACTTGTTATTATCAGGAACTCTACAATCTATTAATAATGGTGATTATGTATCTGTTCAACATAAGTAACTGAATATCATATACTTGTTATTATCAGGAACTCTACAATCTATTAATAATGGTGATTATGTATCTGTTCAACATAAGTAACTGAATATCATATACTTGTTATTATCAGGAACTCTACAATCTATTAATAATGGTGATTATGTATCTGTTCAACATAAGTAACTGAATATCATATACTTGTTATTATCGGAACTCTACAATCTATTAATAATGGTGATTATGTATCTGTTCAACATAAGTAACTGAATATCATATACTTGTTATTATCAGGAACTCTACAATCTATCAATAATGGTGATTATGTATCTGTTCAACATAAGTAACTGAATATCATACACTTGTTATTATCAGGAACTCTACAATCTATTAATAATGGTGATTATGTATCTGTTCAACATAAGTAACTGAATATCATACACTTGTTATTATCAGGAACTCTACAATCTATTAATAATGGTGATTATGTATCTGTTCAACATAAGTAACTGAATATCATATACTTGTTATTATCAGGAACTCTACAATCTATTAATAATGGTGAGTATGTATCTGTTCAACATAAGTAACTGAATATCATACACTTGTTATTATCAGGAACTCTACAATCTATTAATAATGGTGATTATGTATCTGTTCAACATAAGTAACTGAATATCATACACTTGTTATTATCAGGAACTCTACAATCTATCAATAATGGTGATTATGTATCTGTTCAACATAAGTAACTGAATATCATGTACTTGTTATTATCAGGAACGCTACAATATATTAATAATGGTGATTATGTATCTGTTCAACATAAGTAACTGAATATCATACACTTGTTATTATCAGGAACTCTACAATCTATTAATAATGGTGATTATGTATCTGTTCAACATAAGTAACTGAATATCATATAAAACGTAGGCACAAATGCTGGAAAATCTTTTCAACAGTGAATAGATGTAAATAAAATTAAAATTTGAATTTCAATGATCTTTTAAATCAAATGCACGAGACACAAATGTGGACTGTAATGGGAGCCGATTATCCTGATAAGATATAGACGAATGTGTCATCAAGTTTACCAGAGATTCCATCAAAGAGAACGAATTGGGTTGGATGTTGTTCATCATCATCCAGATCAAGAAGATTTTCATAATAATCATTCTTACATCGCCGTTCTCTTAATCAGTATTGATAAAGTATACATATTGTGCTTGTTTACTGTCAGGTATGTGGTGCCTAATTTAGACACTGGGGATTTCTTACCTGTACATTTTCCACACTTATTTATGATGTTAATTGTTCTACAAGTTTTTATTTCAGATTTTTCAAAAAAGTTAATAATTTGAATACAATTCCTAACGAGATAAAACACAAATTTGAAAATGTTTAAGATTGTATTATTTTAGTATAATCATATATTTTACACGATTGTTTTAATCGAAATCTTACAAAGTTTACAATCTACATTATTTGAAATAAATATAACAAGCAAGACTCCTGTCCCAGCGTTTCTCGGGGGAAATCGAAAATAATTATTTAAAAATAAAAAAGTATATATTAGAGTATAAAGCCATCAATTTATTTATGCTTTTTATGAATAGTTGACCTATTTGCTGAGATCAAAGTGTGCGTTCCCTCTTGCATGAGAATAGACTACGGGGTCTCTGGTTCTCTCGAACACCACTCCCACTGGTAAGTTTAGTCATGTAGATAATCTCGTAAATAAGTCACCCATTCCTCCCGGTGATAGAAATCCTCCAAGATGCCTCTCAAACTTACATTTTGTTAGTCCTCTTTCAAATTCAGTTCATCTTGAAAGACCACCACTCATTCTCAAAACTCAATACCACGTTTTTCCCCAATTAGATTGCAATTCTATTTGGAGAGTGACATGATTGTTTTCGATTCTGAACAAACTATTTAGAAAGGGTTTGGAGAGAGAGTGAGACAGGCAAACAGAGAGAGTGGTGTAACGATCATAGCATATAAACTATTATAAAATATGGCTAGTCAGCTAAACATAAAAGTGACACCAGATGTGTTGCCGTAAGCTTAAACCGGATAAGAGGAAATAAATGTAAGAGAGAGAGAGAGAGGAGAGAGTGGCAGCAAAAAGACAGAGAAAAAATGTGGAAATAGTAGCATAGAGGCCATTCTACAAATATGGCAGTCAGTTAACAGAAATTCCTGCCCCTCCAAAAAATGGGGTGATGTATTCGCTAAACAAAAATTAAAAAAGATTTCGCTAGATTTTGAAAATGACATGAAGGAAAACAAATATTAAAGTTTCTGTTCGATAAATAATTCGTTCAATTCTACAATAGTGACACTCTACATTTTAATGATCAGACTTATATTGTTTGTATTGTCGTAAAATAAAGTAAAGATTTTCTGGATAATGCGGTTAAAATCAAACGTTAATTCAGTTTTTAAATCGCTGACGGCATTGTCTTGTTATTTTTTTTAAGTCGTTCAAATTTAAAATTATAATAATGAAACAAAAATAATAATGCTAATGTGCGATACATAATTCGTTGAATTCTAAATAAATAATAAAAATGAAATTATAAAAAACGCACAACGTAGATGTAGCAAATATTCAATGAAAGGTGTTTATTGATTTGTTGGTTTTCCAAAGAAAATAGTTAAATTCGGCCTAAAAAAAGATTGTTTATTTTGTTTCGAGATCATTAAGCTCTGAAGCGGTAACTCGGTAGCTTCGTATGTGCGACCTATTTGTGTTATTAAAAAGTATATAAAAATAAATCATCCAAACAAACGAATACAAATTGACATAAGTTAATAAATCGTATCCAAAACAAAATAATCCCGATGATATTGTATTTCTATTCGCGTACGAAATATTTCTTCAATTTGGCAATGGTTATTCTCTTTTGAGAACAATATTTGCCATACGTGGTTACTTGCTAGCTACGTATTTTGACTAATTTGTGTTATTAAAAAAGTATATAAAAATAAATCGTGGAAACAAAGCAATACACATAAAAATACGTTTATGAAGCTTATCCGAAAGAGAATAATACCGATATATTGTCTTTATTGGCGTGAGAAGAAATGCTTGGTGAAATTTCTCACTTGCTCGGTATTTTCAACAATTATATTTTAAATGAACAGTAAACACAACTTTTTGTATCAGAAATGTACTATAATTTCTCTGACAAATAATCTCAGCAAACAGTTGTGTTTAGTCGTTATAACAATTTGTTATTATTATAAATATTGTTGTTTGTTTCTGTTTGTAAGAAAACAACTTGTTAAAAAGTGTATACTAAACATGTTTTTTACTTATGAAGGATATAATACATAATATCGCCAAATCCATTAATTTAATTCGACTTAGGAAGAAATCCAACTGTTTATTTTGTTTCGAGACCATGAATTACCACACATTGTATCTTTCTAGCTGTGCATGTGTGACCTGTTTACCCAATTAAACAAAATTATATGAGAAAATATATCGTCGAAAATAATCAATTCACATTTAAATAAGTTCATAAAACGTATACTAAACAGAAAGATGATAAATATATGATATTTTTATACGCGTATTTATTTTCCCATAGGTAAAACCGACTTTGCGTGTAACTCGTAAATGAATGTTGTCGAAGACAACGTGTTTATAATCGCTTAATAGTAGTTATAACTACACATAAAGACAAATAAAAACACTAATGTCAAAAATGTACTTGCGTCTAATCGGAAATATGACCTTCGACAATGTGTTTATTGAAATGTTATTAGATAATCCAAAGTGTATAAGTTTCAAGCAGCCGGAATGGCCGAATGTTATTCACGAAATCTAGAATGTAGCGGTGTGTTAACAGAATTTCCCTTCTATAAACAATGAAGTCGGTGATTTGGGTAGCGGTTAGAGTAAATAATTTGAAGTGAGTGAAAAATGTACTTACTTTATCATTGGAAGGTGTATTTATAAGAGTAAGATTTCACCGTTAACATATTACAAATATTGAAATGATAGACAACAAATGAATTATTTCTGAAAACACTAATGAGTGCTTATTGGAGTGCGGAACAGATTGACATATGAAGTCGTCGGTCGTTTGTCTATAATGTTTAAAGGCATACGACAAAGAATGACACCATTTTATTATGTAGATAATATAATCCAGTTTTTAAAAATAGACGTTCCATATATAACTCCTGAGAAATACCCGGTGGATGTTCCTCGTTTCTAAATAAAGTGAATCTCAAGAAGGTGTGTTTAAAGAAATGGTTAGTAGTAAACTGCAATGGAAAAGAGACTAAAAGACCAACCGACAAAGGTCTGAGGAACACTCGCCTAATTATAATGTTGATATATAATGAGATCACATGTTAATAACATTGTTCCAAATTGTTCGAAATGCCGTAAATTAAACTATTTAAAAAAAATCTTAGTGAAAATGTATTATTTTTTCAAACAAAATACACCATTACTAAAGGTATATTTTTATAATTTTTTTAATGAAAATAAAGATCTGTATATGTTTAAAATATTTTTTTAGAAAACTATTTCTCGAAGTAATTGCAGTGCATTGTAGGCGTACTAGTAGATGTGTAATTGAAAATGTGTGCAAAGTACAACATTAATATGGAAGAAGATGACGATAAAGAATAAAAAAAGACGAAGAAGTAGATAAAGATATGGACGAGTGTGAAAGCATGATTCACATAAATAAGTTGAAAATAAAGACAGAAAATGTGTACACAAAAGTCAGAAAAGAACGAAATAACGAAATAAAACTTTAAAGAAAAATGGGAATATTTTGAAGAACGTATAATAAAGAAAATATGAGGGGATAATCATTAAGTAGAACATTACAGATAACAAATACAACAAACAGAAACAGTAGAAGGAAATTATTAATGTAAAGGTGAGGTTGTTAAAAGATAACGGGTTAGAAAACAAAACGATTAAACTCATAGAAGTAAAGCAGAAGAATCGCATGAAACAGACAGATGATTAACGAAAAATTATAATGGAATACAGAGGAAAATGAAAAGAAAAAATCATGAAAGAGTGAGTGATCACGATTATGAAAAACAAAGAGGACGAAAATAGTAGAAGAAAAATTATAAAATTAAAATTGAAAAAATCTAAAAACAACAAATAAAAAGACAATTAAAAGGAAATCATAAGAGAAAAAGTAAATATGAATATTAAAAATAAAAAGAATAAAAAATAAATAATAAAAGATCACTGCAAACAAATTAAACAAAACAGAAAAAACATGAACGATAAAATAGAGACAATTAAGAAAGAAAAATAAAACGAATCAAAAGTGTAGAAGAAAATATATTAAAGAAACTAAAGAGGATTAAGGATAAAAAAAACTAAGAGTAAAGAAAAGATCGTTGAATTAGAACAAGACATACATGTTGGGCGATTAAGGAGTGTTTGATAAAAGACAGCTGATTTCAATTATGCATTATCGATTCCTGTCATTTCTAAATTATTCAACTCCCATAGTGAAACCTTTTCTTCAGTCCATACAATCAACGTCCAGGTGTTACCAAGTATCACTACTAATTCCCGTCTCATCGTGATTGTTTTGGATGACAAGAACTTCCCAGAAATGTTCTATTGAGATATATAGCTGTTCTAGCACAGCCTATTCGATTGATCAGCTGTGACCTACAGATCAAAATAGTTAGGAACGACAAGACGCCGGGACATAATCCCTGTTTTTGTCTCTTAAGCGACAGAATTCGAACCAAAGATAGAGGGCATTCGTACAAAAATTACACGATAAATGGGTTTCCAGCGCTTTCGAAGTAATCAATTATTTATGCGTTCAACACAAAGTTTACAATATATCTGAGTATTGGCTACCGTTTGTGGGTGAATGAACTACCGTTACACTATTAAGTTAGGAGATAGAAACCTTGATAGATTGCTTCTTAACCAGTTTATATTGGTCTAGTCTTAAACAGATTCAGCTTTTTCTTTATAAAGGTGTCGGTGTTGGAAATATTAAGAAACGAATGAAAATGTGTTACCTTAAATTGTAATTTAATTTAGGCAATTCACACAGAATAACACAATTTCCTAAACTTTTATCAGATTACGCTCATTTTAACATCCACAAATATTGGATAATTTTCTACACCGAATAAGTCACTAACGTACACTTAAATTCCCCATAATTTTCCGTTTGTTATTGTTTTACATTATTTTTTATGAGGGTGTCTGCTAATTATTAAAGGATACAAGTGCAATAGAGTAATAGAACTCATCTTGTTATTCTTATTTCAAAACATCGACTAACATATTTAAAGCAAATTCGCTAAGACAGCGAATACTATGCATTGTTAGTAAAATAGTCATATTGAACGAGCATGAGAAATAACTAACTTCTTTAAAATAGTTGTCGAAAAAATAATATAAATACAAATGCAAATAAATGCAATAGAAAACGCAGACTAGTTAAACGTAGCCTTGAATAGTGGTAAGTTATTCTTCAGTTTAATACATACGCATTTCTCTAGATTCAGTACACTTTACAAAGTATATATACGAGAAGTGTTATGCTCAGTTAATTCCGCATGGATAGAATGCAAGCCATAATCAAGAAACAGAATATAAACAGACCAAATAGCCATAACGAAAACAATATTAACAATCACAACACCAACGCTAACAAAAAAAGAAGACGTAATTAGAATGATAACACCAGGAATAACACATATATATGCAACTGCAGGATCAGAACTAATTACCCCTCCCCTCGATAAAGAAGTGCTTGGTAATCAGCATTGTATACTAAGAAATAACGCACAATAACATCAACAATAAATAAATGGTTTACAAAGGTGCTACCAAGAACTCAATAAAAGACAGGAATTATGTCCCATGATGAGCCGGAGAAGGGTAACATACAAAAAACAGTACAATTTCATCAAAGTATACATGAGATTAAAAAAACCCAGAAATATTCACAGCTACATAAAGCAGACGTTACCAAGGTAGCATCTGCTTGCAGCATAAACAGAAGGCATTGTAGATTGTGTCTGCAGAAAGAATACCAAGTTATAAGCTCAAAATATTCCCTACCACACAGATATTTCCATCGGAACCACTTTTAATAGTTAAACAGAATAATAGTATGCTTACTTGAATACTCACATGAAACTGACGCTAAATAATGTTTCGAACTGTCTTCACTTTTAAGTAGTGTACTGACAAACGTAGGATATGAAATCCTAGTCACGTGTAAGCGAATCTGAAACGCTGCCACCGAGAAACGGGCAAATAAAACGACAACAAACACAACATATCCAAAGGAAGGTGACGACCGTATTTAAGAATTATCAACTCTTCTTGATAAAGTGCCTTACAGCAAAATAGCAATTACTAACACAAGTTAATAGCTCGTATATATATATATATATATATATATATATATATATATATATATATATATATATAGTCCTTTACTTAACGACTCTTTCGCGGTATCACAGCTCTTTAGTGCGGCTAGACCAGCTAGTGCCTCGAGCCGGAATTGAAACTCAACCGTCGGCGCCTCTACCCCATACGCTATCATATGACACTGACTAAATGTAAGTGATATCTCAATGTAAACGTGGCCAAGTGCCGGGAGCTCGAATTAGTTTTACCCAATGAGCTTATCCCTTAAAGCCAATGGCAGTTGGCGATATCCTTACAAATAATCTATACCAAAAAAAGGAGGTTCAAATTCTATTACACTACATTGAGTATGTAAGCAACAAAAAAGACCCACATATCAAATCTAGACTTTTACCAGAAGCTTATGTTAGTTAATAACGAAATCATTATGTAAAACATGATTTTAAGGTGTGATAGAGTGTTGACATGCAACCGTTCTTGTAGTGGTAGTCTCACAACTTTGAAAATGCCGTTTTTCGCGTCTAGAATTTGAACTCTCTCTCTCTCTCCCTATATATATATATATATATATATATATATATATATATATATATATATATATATATATATATATATATATATATATAAATAGTTATTACCTATAGACGATATCGTTTCGGGCTGTTTTCCCTCATCAGCGCAGGAGTGGTGGTTGCAAGTAGTCGCATAGAATTTCGTAGATTCAGGCTAGACTTATAGGACGAATGCTCGAGACATCACGGCTACCGTCAATCAGCTCATACAGTGATTTGGAATTGAGATACACTTATCCGGGCAGGAAATCAAAAGCGTTATTATTGTCAAACACTGTTCAACGCTTCTGCAGAACTTGATATATATATATACACATATATATATATATATATTATTTAATTATATTATGAAAAAAATATAATTATATTTTCAAAGATATCCAATGATATCTTAAAAGCTTCTCATACTATAATTGATTCTCAATATCACAAATAGAGCATTACCATAGGATATCTTCAAATATATTATATGATGCAAAAATTCATTATTTTGAATTTTTTGCAATTGAGAAAAACAGTTCCCATCACTGTTTCAAACTTTAAAAAAAATTGACAGAAGATTTGAGAATCCCTTCATGAATTCAACTTATGTATTACCTATTCTGATGAGAAAAGAATCGATTTTGAAAATATTGGCTTAACGGATATGTAATTGAGAGTTTACATATTAAGAAAATATGCATATAAATATGTTCAATCTTCAATAAATTGGTTGTTCTCCGATCATATATATATATATATATATATATATATATACATATATATATATATATATATATATATATATATATATATATATATATATATATATATATATATATATATATACACGGGGTATGTCTAAAAAGTATCCGCCCTTAGGCTAGCCAAAATATTTAAATACGTGACGGGGAAAAGTCTCTATTTATCTATCGTTTTTAAGAATTGATTGAATGGACTTTACTGATGCGGTCACAATGTTTACTGAAGCGAACATGACGACGAACGTGTCGACGTCATATTTTGCTAGTCTCACGGAATATATCTTATTTTCATGATAGATTGCGGCGGATCTACCGTTACAGAAGATATTCTGCCGATGTTTAAGTTTTGTAACTGTTCTGATACTGCACTTCATCGTTTTTTTGTCCCCGATCAGTGAAAGAGAGTTCCTTTACTACTGAGGCATTTAAAAAAAATTCATTCCAATCCAGAGTGCACCTTTTCACGGAAGATAGATATCACCCACATTAAAAACCAACCTTGTGTTTCACTCTGCCCTTGTGGAGAGCCAAGTAAATAGGAAGAGTGAGTAAAAATTATTTTGTTTGGTGGACCTTTGATTGTGAGTTCTATCTTGTAGTACAGGTATATATGTCATGCTTTGTACATATATGTTGTTTTTAGGCTTATATATTGATCTGCCCATTATATGATGTGTATATCGTATGTGTGACTGTTCCAACCAATGTTATTTTAATCTGAAGTTTTCGGGCACAGTTGTAGAACACTCGCTTACACAAATAAATTCAATCACTTACTGTATATTCATATAGCTTGTTTTAGATATATACCCGAGCATAAGAGTAAGAACACTCGTCAGTTGGAAGATGACCGCCACCACAAGACAACCGAAAACAAAGGATCAGACGAGCAAAAGATTATTTAAAAATAAGCGATTATCCTAGAGAACAGCTCAACATTTTTTACAAAACAATAAATTGCTAGATCGAAAGTCTCACAAAGGCTAATATAAAGTAGTATATTTAAAAACTATGGATAACAGCATCTGGTGGGTGTACCGAAATCACATCTTTCAGACACTGAAACCTGAAAGGTTTAAGATAAAATACATTATATATATATATATATATATATATATATATATATATATATATATATATATATAACTGCCAACCTAATAGGTCCCTCACTGTCAACCAAGCTCCAGTCCCTGTCCCATCGCCGCAATGTAGCATCCTTGTGCTTGTTTTACACATACTTCAATGGATTATGCTCCGATGAATTGGCTACTCTGGTGCCCCCTCGATGTAAATTGACTAGACCAACTAAACAATCAATTAAATCCCATCCATTCACTGTGGCGGTCCCCAGATGCCAGAGAACTTTCTACTCAAATAGCTTCTTTCCTCGTGCTGCTGGCCTCTGGAACTCTCTCCACACCCCCTGTTTCCCCGACAGTACTGACATGCAGAAATTTAAAATTAATGTAAACAGACATCTCGCTGCGCAGATCCTAGTTTAGGTTTACCCCCCACCCCAACCTTCTCCCCTTTTTTTTCTTTTCAGTAGTCCCTTATGTCTACAGTTGCGGCCTGCCTTGTTTGAGGTGAACTATGTTAATATATATATATATATAGTAAGTTATGAAAATATATTTATGGAAATTAAACTACACAGAAGTTTCCGCATTTAACCCTCGTACGGATTCATCAGGTAAGACAGAGAGATAGAGAGAGAGAGAGAGAGAGAGAGAGGGGGGGGGAGAGAGGCAGACAGAGAGACAGAGGGACAAAGAGAGTAACAGGTAAGAGATAGGGAATGATACATATAAATACACTTATCAACATATTTCTTCCAGATATAACGAAACTAAATCAATGAAGCATATATTGTACATAAGAATGTTCCAATATTTTTGCAAATTTAGATTTGTTTTAAATTAAATATAATAATGTATCTGACATATATTAAGAAAGTGTAACTTCAGTTTTATATTCATCAACCATAGGGAAATTGTTTTGTACAATATATATATATATATATATATATATATATATATATATAATTACATAAACAATATTATAGCCTGACGTAAATCAACCAACGTTTCCGCCTTTCACGAGATGCGGTAATACGCATTGCAACATTGGTTGATTGACGTAAGGTTATAATATTTTTTTATGTCCTTTTATAAATGCACTTCATGGCATTGAACCACCTTTGAAACATTTGGTTTTATGTTCACTTAATTTACACATTTGCACTTCATTAATTAATATATATATATATATATATATATATATATATATATATATATATATATATATATATATATATATATAAAGTAGAGAACCAAAAGCGAACTTTTAGGAAAGGTAGAACCTATTGTGAAAAATATACAGCTCAATATACTTGATAGAGCAAATAGATAGATAGAAGGATGAAAAGGAATTAGAAAAGCGACGAAGGCAGATCTTTTTTCAATTCATATATATAAAAATAGAGAGAGATAGGAGAGAGAGAGCGTAGGATATACCCTTCTACCTTTTTATTATCTATATTCCGAATTAATATTTTAAAGATATGAATAAATAACCGCTATATGAAATATAGGTTAATTCGTCGTTCAACAGACAAAATGCCGCACAATAAACCATTTGCATTTTTTCGACCTCATAAATGAGTAAGTAAACTCAAATAAATTATTTGGGACTACTTTAATATTTATATTAAATTATTTTAAAGGAAATACAGTTGGGTAATTAGTCTCAAATAATTTATTTGGGTTTACTCACTCATTTGTCAGGTCGGAAAAACTCAGAAAAATGCAGCCGATTTATTATCCGTTATGTTGGCTGTGAACCGACGAATAAATCGAAATCCAACAATTACAATTACTTTTTTTTCTAAACAGTTCAAATAAAAATATCTTACAGATTTTTACGAATATGACCCGCCTTTACGATCTGATAAAAGCAAAATAAAACAAATTAGATAAGAGAGCACGAAAAGTTCACATTCTAAAAATGTCCGTTTAGATTAAGAAAAAATTCTAAGAATTGGTTTATAATCTTCCCGAAAGCTTCAAACATGTATTCTCAGAAATAATGCAGTCGAATAACTTTCGAAAACATTTCTCAGGTACGAAGAATCTAATTTAATTCTTATTTACATGTTAGGAATCGGTATCAGAAAATACCGAGAGTATTTCTGAATGTTTTTACAAGATTTGCAGTTTTATTTATTTATTTTTTGCAAAGTGTTGACAAGTTTCAATGACACTCGAAAGAAATAAAAACGATTGCAGTACAAAAAAAAAACTATTTTTATCATGAAAATAAGAAAAATGAAATTGATAATGATAGATATATTTTTAGCCTCAATCGAACTAATATTAGAAGAAAATGTTTACAATCTCTCTGCTATTAGACTTTACAGAATCCTAACAAATGTATACATGTATCGTTGTTAAGTAATGGAATATACAATATCATGTACCTTCTTCAAATCTAGAGAAACCTTTTGGAATAAGAATTTTATTATTGATATTCTCGATCTTTTATAACTAAAACGATTTTTCAAATATTCGTTTTAACAACATTTTAATTTGTATTCTAAGTGCTATATTTCCCCTTGTAGATAGATACAGACAAATAAAAATATGTTTCGGTATTTATAATTTATAAATTGATAAATTGTATTATTTGGCCTGATGTTCTCATTTTAGCTGTTATTTTTTAGAACGGTCTGGTCGATGTAATCTCTGATCTTCTTCATGTGCGTCGCTTCGAACCCGGAAAATGTTATGTCGAATGGTAAATTCTAAACAGAATTTCGGACGGTAACCTTTATCTTATCAACAGTAGTTGATGGTTCTCATTTCGTCAGCCGTATTTGTGTAGAGATTTTATGATTCTTAAATATATTCTTAATATCGCCTGTATTGAAGGTTTTACTTTCAAAATTCAGAAGACTGTCACGTAGAAATTATTATAACTTCGTGCTTAATCCGTTGCGACTCACGTCCTCAATTCGACATGATATTTTCCGAGTTCAACGAGATACTCCTGAATAAGATGAGAGGTTAAATCGGTCGAAAGGAAAGAATTTGAGACCAGAAGTCCAGATAATCCAAATAATCCCAAACAAACATGTTTCCGAATTAATCTGAATGCATTCGAAAGTTATCGACTTTCGTACGAAGAATAAATAATTCATTCATTCAGCATGTATAAACCAGAGGATTCCATTGTAAGCATTTTTCCCCCGATATTTTCTTACTTAGAATAATTTCTAGAAAAATATCGGTTACGCACCGGAAGGAACACGTGAAGGTTGTCAACGAACTAAATTCAAATTTGGCATACCAATGTTGTCAGTCCGATTCATTAACCACTTAGTCACCCCTCACTTCTCAAATGATTCATTAAGATAACTGATAATGGAATTAAAATGAAATATTCAACATTTGAAAAATACATTTTACGGACATTTCTAGTATTTACAGACGCAATATTTGCAAATTTATGTCATGAAACATGTTTCTAATAAGAATGATAAACGCAATTATAATTGAAAGATACTTGTGAATTAGACTGGTATGCGAGTAACACATTAGAGATATAAACAAATATGTCAAAGTTATATTTCATGCAATATTCGCAAATTAAAATCACGAAAAATCTTTTGTTGAAAAGAAAAAAATATACATATAATGATAATTAAGGAATGTCTTGTACGTAGACTGTTATTCAACCAAATAAATCATGAAAGTTAAATATAATGGGGAAATGAGAAGACGACACTGACAGACAGAAGAGAAAGAACAGTGTTACACACCTAATTGTACACACAATCACATTAGAAGCAGAGACAAGCGACAGACAACCACGCACTAATAGAAAGAAATGTTTTTCTTTGAATGGTTATCATGAATAAATAACCAAAGAGAAACATGCGTTTCTTGTTTTGTTTCCGAATTTTTTAGATGAGAGTGGAAAATTTATATAATTTGGATTATTCGGACTACTGTTCTCATATTGCATGTTATTCTCACAACATTTAGGCCGATGTAACCTCCGACATTTCTCAGGTGTATCTTGTCGAATTCGGGAATCGTTCTGTCAATCTCGGGAATCTAAACCCTTTATTTAATCCACGAGGGTAGACTGCTCTCGTTCCGTCAGCGATGACAAGGTAGAAGTCTCCAGTAATTCGCAATTTGATCGTACTGAGAATTAAACCTTCAACGTTAATAAGACTGCATCTAGAACTGAAGTTTCCTTAGTACTTGATCCGTTACGCCATTTATCTGCGGACTGACGGAACGAGATTCCCGAGCTTGACAGAAAGATTCCCGAGTTCTACAAGATACACCTGAAGAAGGTCGGAAGTTTCATCGGCCGAAATGTTTTATTTTGTTGACCACTAATTTCAACCTGAACGAGATCTCCCAGACAGCAACAACATCACACAAAGTATAATACTTATCACAATTGTAGTATCAGAACTGCATGGCTAACATAGCTCTAGTTATAGTCGAAGAGAAAACCAACATCAGGATTTGTCGTCATCCTGTCGTGTGGCAGGCGAGGACACGTTCGGTGCGAAACGAGCAATTAATGGAGTGGGTATAACAAGGCTGGTTCTCTTCCTAAGCATGGAGTCTTCAAATCATTATGACGACTCTATTTCTTTCCTCTGTCAATTATTTACACATTTCATGCGTATTTTTCTTCAGATAACATGCGTAAAACTAATTAAATTTTAACTCAAAATAGTTCCTCATTTACTAATATTCAACAACAACAACAACAACAGTAAATAATATTTATCGCATATACGCAATTGTTATCACATAATGTTCAGGACACTAAACTACGCTTACACCTTTATATGTATTAATACAATTTACATTATGAACACATTCGGAATTTTGACCACTAGAGTACATGTGGTATCGTGGTGAAATGATTATAGCGAAAAAGTAGCATAGACGGAGGATGATCTACCACATTAAACTCCTCACACTTTTGATGGTGTTGTGCTTTATTTTTTTAACATTTAAATTGTATTTGTATATGTTTTGCAAATATTTAATTTAAACTGTAATATCTGTTATTATACTACACTTCATCTTCGATCAGTGAAAAAGAAATACTTCTAGACTGAGACAATTTTAATTGTTGTTCCAATACAAATGCCCTTTTGTGAGAGCTGAATGTTCCCCACATTAAACACAGAATTTTTATCTAACTTTGCCCTCATGAGGATACAAGTAAATACGAACATACGTAATTACATAGAATCAATAATATACCCTTCAAATATGTTGATACTTTAATAAAAAAATCGCCATTGCTTGATTTGCATGCTTTTATTTAAATAAAATGAAAAGAAAACTGTTTTAAAATAGTAAACAATCAAAATTATAAACACATTTTAGCCTTTAATATCAATGAAAAAACGTGATGTTTATTTAACACAGAAACAATACGCACCTTAACTATTCCCTATAATGTTTTAATTAAATCTTGTTTTGTTTTTTGAAAATTATTATTGAATAAAATTCACTTTCAGTATGAATCGGATCGTGTGCCTTTCTTTTCTTTGTCTGAATGCAAATAGTTGCCTAAAGCTTTTCAAAAAGATATTCATCATCGACAACCTGGCTTTTTGGCATATCTCGCTTGTCCTACAGTGTATACCATCATTTTTCAGTGGCCAGGCTTTCTTAGCCTTCGATTTGCTCAGCCAAAACGAACAGTAGCACGCTTTACATCAGCATGAAAAAAAATAAAGATTGACAATAAGAAATGTGTGATTAACAGCAACACAAATGCTCTATACACCGTATGTTCGATCATCATACGACAACTATTCAGGTAGAGCTTCACTGTAACAGTATATTTGTGTACATGTAATAAACTTACATAACCGTTTCTAGTACTTATGTAAGATAATGAAGAGTTGAAAAAATGAATCGTGAACGAGTCCATTGTGGGTGAGACGTCGAGAAAGAAAGAAAACGACTTGATAACTGTTAAAAAAGAGACAGTTCCGCAATGCAAGCGAGCCTTGAAAAAAGTCGTTCAGAAACGCGAAGAGCCGGAGCGCCTGGTGATCGGAGTATCGAAGTACCGGTAGAAAGGGAGTTTCCCGATGTTTATGGCACCGGTGAAGGTTTATTGGCTATAGTACCCAAGCCCGTATTGCTGTTAGGTGTTCGTGTCCGCTGACTAAAAATGCGACTGATAAGCAAGTTGGTAACGTGAAGACATGCTCTGACTTGTATTTCATCAAGCAGACAATTGAAAATGCTTGTGGAACAATTGCCTCAGTTCACGCTCGGATAGACAATGCATACCAAATTGCTTTCCAATCGGATGTATATATGAACGAGTTTCTAGCAGAAACCAAGTCCGTGACTTCAGCAAGTAAAAAGACATTCATGAGACAAATGTATGTCAAACGATTGTTTATATGTGTGTGCGTAGCTGGCGTAAACTGCCGGTGATGGGAAATTAAGAAAACCAATTTTTGTCCATATACGTTCTGTTCTTTAGCATTCTTGTTGTATCTTACTGAGTACCCTGAAAAACGGGTAATGCAACACTTACACCCAGAACCGTGTATACTACACTGACAGCATATATCAATTTTACAACTAGGAGTAATGAAACAAGTCAATATCTAATAGTAATCCCCAGAGAACAACACTGTAACTTGGTTTCGAAAGGACCGGAAACGAACAACAAAAGAACCAATAAACCAAATCCTTGCAAGACGCGTTAAAACTAATAGCAAAGAAAAAAGGCAAACAATTATTACCAACAAGAAAAACAAGTAATACCAACGAAGTGCCATACAACCAAAATCCAGATCTAAATGTATGTATGTTCTTTTACTCTTTTTATCGTCTGACTCGTGATTCGTGTCTTAGTTTCGTAAGGGAAAAGAATGAAAATAAATAAAATTAAAAGAAGTAAAAAGTAAGAAGAAAGTACCCTTGTTTTAAAAGTAAAAATGCAGCGACTATTGTCACTAATACGCTGTACATATTTAAGAAAAATAAGACTATTGAAACATTAGCATAAGATCTTGCAGTGAGTCTATATTCAAGAAATGGAGAATTTTGAATTATTTAACAACAATTGCTGAAGGGGTACGTACGTCTATGATTGTGTTAATTACAACTAGGGACACAATCGATGTCCTAAAAAGTGCTAGTGTGTATTATTAGCCCCATGCAAGATGTTGGATGAAAAACTATCAGTAATAGTAACCCCTATATATATTTAATAAACTCGGCTAGAACCCGACTACATAAATATGACAGTATAGAAGTGCACGTGAAAAGAATGGTAGTATCAGAAGATAATGGCTATAATAATGACCAGATAAAACAACTAATATAAAAGAAAGAAGTGAAAGGTTTAACAGAAGGGAAAAGGACGCAAATGTAAGGTAGATATATTTAGAAACGAATCAGACAAACAAGAGTATGCATACAACTCAGCACAAAACGAATATATACTAAAAGCTAGAAGTCACATAAGCTCCATCTAGCAGACAGAACCCTTGAATAAATGGGAGTATGTCATGCCCACTAACAGAATTGATATAGAGCATTCTCTAGAAAAGAAAGCTATAGCTGACCCTAGATAGGTATATACGGAAACAAAGAAACGAAATATTGATCTAAGGGTACAATGCCGAAAGCGATGAAGGAGGGGGCACTTATCTTATCAATATAGTTGAGGAAGTCATGGAAACAGTTTAAATCGTTTGCAAAATTAAGTAATAGGTAACACGGGCTAAGCCACATCGATAACTATTAGACTTGATGGCTGAAAAATAGAGGATTAATAGATAATGGAGTCGAGGTCTCAGGATTCAATTTAAGTGTATAGATCTGTAAACCTAATAACCGAGTTAGTAAAAATAAAATAAATTTACAGACGATAAATAGAAGATCAGGCTAGGATAAAAAGTAAACTTGGAACTCAGTATGATTTTGTCTAGTTTGAAATTAAAAGACAAATATTTTAGGTAGTTACATAATTGAAAACCTTTTTATGTTGATTCATTGACCATTATGGCTATGGTAGAAGAACATAGAATACTGGCAAAGTTGTTTGATTAAAGAAAGCAGTGGTACTAAAACTTCATTACATGTATACATGCGGTGGGTAAACATGTATAAAATGTAATAAGTAAAACGTATCAAGTAGAGTCCGATTAAACAAGCAGATTGAAGTTCGTAACTGTATTCACTGTGGCAATTAACGGAATCCTGCGACGCATTTAAACTTGTAATAAGATATGTTGCCAAATACCTAGGGTCAGTAAGGCTTATTCTATGAATAAATTGTTCACAAATAAAGTCGCAAAATAAAGTTACTGAGCATATTCGTGCTGATAATATGAATAATAAGGAATTCCTATTGTGAACCAGTCTGTATACGTATAGGGCAACATACTCTTCCTCAGTAGACTAGTACATATTACCTAATAAGATGTAGACGATGAGAGGTGTGTGTAAGGAGAATGTGTCACAACTAATAACGAATCAGATATCCAAATTATGAAGCGTCACGTAGACAAGTGTAATTAAGAAAGCAATGTTGTAGATTGATGGCTAATCGAATTTAAAATGTACTACAGAGTTGTAGGAGAAATCGATTAAGTCAATAGATGCCTTATGTTCTAGAGAAAGGCGTAGTTTTATTTCGTTTTGTATTTTATTTCCTGCATACAAAAATGCAAATTATGTCTTGAAACACGTGTAAACTATTAAGGCAATATTTAGTACACCGAAAGTAATAGCTAAATAAGATTCTCGCATAGCGTTGGGATTGAAGTTTTGGTTACAGGTGAGGGAGGAGAAGAAAATAGTTAAGGAAGCAAGGTATACATCTACACGAACACGGTTACGTATCTCTCTCTATATATATACACACCACTACATATCTACACACATATATATTTGTACACACGCACACGTATAGTTTTCCGTGATAGAATGTTAGCTATACATCAGTAATACATCTATTGTTCTCTTACTAGGCTATTAGAGATCTCTAATAAAAAGTAAACACTTCAAAAATTCCGGTATGGGTATTTATATCAGATACTTTATTTTCCAACTAAATGAATTAGTAACATTAACATGTTGGGTTCCTTATGCCGGTGCCCTGCTTACGTTTGATCGCGTAGTGCCTAATTTGATTAAAATTTAAATTGTACTTTAAACCAAAATCATTACAAGTGTAATATATGTTTTAATACGACACTTCGTCTTTTTCCGTTAAAATCTGTCCTGCACTCGCGGGAGTTAAGGAAATTGAAATAGTAAATAATAATCCATCAAACTACAGTAATAACACAACCATTCATTTTGAATTCTGCCTTTTTAATTAATATTGAATAAAGTTCAGTTTCAGTATGAATCGAAACGTGTTCCCTTCTTTTCTTTTTTAAATGCAATTGTTTAAGTGTTCTAATGTTTGTTCTAAAAGCTTTCATTCCTTATAGACAGTCGAACTGTTCGACAGATCTCGTATGCTACTCATTAGCATGACGTCACGTTTAAGTGATCAGGGCTTACTTAAAAAGGTCACGCTAGTGCTCGAAGCAAACATTTGTAACATTTGTGGTATTATGAGCTTTTTATTATGCAATATTTCATTGCTATTGCATCAACTATTATCAGCGGTCATTAGCTTTTCTGAGCGTTTCAATTTTAGTAATTATTAGTTTAAAACTAGTAATTATCAGGCAGTCACATACTGGCTGTTAACGATGTTTGGAATTGTGGCTGTGCAATTATGTTGTATCAACATATATGATGACGACTATCCGTTATATACGGCTTTGACTAGTGCAACATAAACCAATATACATACACCAGCCCTGTTATAAGCCGTTGTTTATTCATCTGCATACAAGTGCGAGACTCTTCAGCATCTACAACTGCCGGTGTAGTTAGTCGCTTGACATGTATGGACGGCACTGCCTAGCATCTAGAAGGAACGCCGACAGATTTCGCAGACACAATTTCGCCCGACGGGTCTTAGACATCCCTGATTTTTAGTGGATCTTGACACCCGTTGGCTTCGAAAGAGAGAAGGCAAACGGCTTGATTTTGAACCTTCATCGGTAACAGAATTGGTAACACACACTTGACGTGTCGCAGAGTTACAGAAGCGATTAAGATACATCGGTATGCTCGTGGAGATGAGTTGAAAGCCTGGATCTAATAATGATGCGTCTGTCCATCGCGATTATACGAGAGAACAACTCAAACCTGCTCTAGGTTTACTAAGCCAACAGTACATCCAATGAAACTCTCTGATATTTCGAATATAGGCTTTTTTAAATAAATTAAATAAAGAAATTACTTTTTACTTGACTGTTTAAAGTTTTCGAAACCACTTTCGAATATCGAAGTTATTTAATTTATAATTGACCGGCTCCTTTTCTCTTTATTCGCAAATAAGGATAACCGTTCTTGTTTTTGTCATTTTAGGGTTTTTTTACAATTCCTAGCCAACAATTAATCAATGCAGTCCAGCAACTAGAAATGACAGAACCCAAGATCCGGTCTAATACGTGGAGATCAGATAAAACCACTTAGACGATCACGAAAGAATGGGAAACAAATAGCTTTACGCCAAGAGGCTTCGGGCTATTCTTGTTTTTCGATGAATCGAGGCAACGATAATTAATAGAGCGTGAAAATACTGGAAGAGATTGCGACAAATGATCTGATAAAATATGCCATTCCAACCATGGACCATCTACTTAGCCAGATGATTTGTGTTGGCAATGGCAAATGTGCAATTACTAAACTCTATGTCTTGCTATATTTTCTATTTTATTTCTATTTTACTGTTCAATCGAACTCATTCTCTTTAAAACCTTGTGAGAGTTACGACATTAATCCCATTACATTTTGATAGGCTAAAATGTTGCTCTCTTAAAAGTTTCCGTATTAATTGCTTTTTATTTCTCTTATTTCTTTTTTGTTTCTTTTAATTTTTCGTTCTTTCTCGTAACGTTCCTTTTTTGTTTTGAATCGTTGTCTTTTCTATTTATTTATTTCCTTGCTTTATTTGTTGCACCATTCTTTTGATCATTCATTTTACTTATTATTTCTTACTTTTTAATTTAAATTCATTTCTATTTTCTTATTTCCCTGAATTCATTGTTTTAATTCTTTGCTTTTTAACTTTTTTCATTCTATTTTACTATTTTGCATATTTTTCTTCCTTCTGTGTTTTATTTGGCCAAACTTCTATTTGACATTTTCGATAGCCTAATGAATTCTTCTTCTTTGTTTCATATTGCTTTGTTCTTTTATTTTTTTCCTTCTTTCTTTTTCCTTTTTTTCTTTCGTTCCTTCTATTCTTTGTCTTTCTGTCACCATTTCATCTTTCTGTCTTTCCTTCCTTTCTTCATGCCTTGCTATGCCCGACTTCTCAGTTTTATTCAATTACCTTGATCTTTCTTTTGTATGTCTTTTATTTCTACCTTTATTTTCCTTGTTTGCTTCTTTTTACAATTTTCCTTCCTTCATTTTTACTTACCTGCCTTCGATTCTTTTGTTGAAATTTTGTTTCGACTTTGCTATTCTGCTTTTTTCGACATTAATACTATTTAGATATTGCCTGTCTGAAAATATTTGCTTAACGGATTTTTAAATATGCTCATAGTAACTTCATTTTTTCTTTTCAGATCTTAACTTTCTATATTATTTATTTCCTTTTATTTAGGATTTCCCTCTTTATTTTTCCATCTCTTCTTTCCTATATTTTTGTTCCCCTATCCCTTTCTTATGTTGTTCTTACTTCCTCATTATTTTATAACTCTCTTATATTTACCCTTTTCTGTCCTTCTTTCTTTTTCTTTCTTTCTTTCTTTCTTTCCTTATTACGTCTTTTTCTATTCATTTTATTGTACTTAATTTTCCTTACCTGCTCTTTATTATATCTCCTTCCCACAGAAGGATATGTAACACAAGCTCGGAACGTGGCATTAAAAAGCCAGCGCACTTGGGGAATAGCACTTCGGTCTACAAAAAAATTTCTAGGCAGCTCCGTCGGTATTCCCCAGTAGGTGTGCCCCAAGGGATTAGCAATAAACGAACCCCGAACGGCGAGAAGGTAAAGCCTGATTAGGCGCACCTCCTAGAACTGCACACAACAATACATCAGACCAGCGGAATCAAGGCCCGAAGGTAAAGACGGTATCGATCTACAAAGTGTGGCAGCCATCGGAACAGATACTATACACAGATCTTAGCCAGAAGGTCAAGCTATTTACCTGCAGGAGGTTAGGCACAGGTCAAAATATTTTTATTCACTCTTTTCCCAGAAGGCTAGATAAAAGGTCAGGTGTGGCTAGCCAGCGCAAAGGATTAACATCCATCACAACAGATACTACATTCTGATCTTAGCCAAACATCAAAGGTAGATATTTGTGTTTTCTTTTATAATGCCATCGTTCCATTCTTCCTTTTGTCTTATTCCTGGTTTCTACGCGCTGGCCTCATTACTTTCTTTCTTTTTTCCCGTCATTTTTTTGTTTTATCTTCATTTGTTTTACGTGTTTTACTTCTCTATATCTTTTAATTTGATCCATCTTCCCACTTATATCGCTGTTACCCTTTTTCATTTCCTTGTATTCCTTAAACTATTTCTTTTTCTAGTTCATTCCTTATACCTACTCCCTTTTTCAGAAATTCCATCAATTTATCTTCCTTTCGCCTTTTCCTGACAATTATTCTCACCTCATCCATTAATTGTCGAGATTTTTATTTGTAATATTTTCATTTTCGTCATAATACTTTCTCATGCTGGTTGTGTTTTTTTTTATTCTTCACCCAAAACATTTTTCCAATCATCGATAAAATACATTAGTTTCCGAAACGTTTCCCAAAAAACATCATTTAACAACGTTTTCCATGAAAATCCTTTTCAATTTTTATATCTATTATTTCCTTTTTATTTAAGAATGTTTTTTCTATTTTGAAAGTTTTTTCATCCCGCAATGCGGTGATCAATCAATCTTTTATTATTTTCAATGGCATGTTTTACCTTCTACTTGGTAAATCACCTTTTAAAATTCCACGTTTATTCTTCGATGTTCCGTTTTTATCCCAACAGATGTGCCATAGAAACACCCCTTGATATATATATATATATATATATATATATATATATATATATATATATATATATATATATATATATATATATATATATATATATATATACAGGGTAGGGCAGAGAGGACGGACGTTTATCAAATAATCATATCATCGTTAATGTCCGCCCTCTCTGCGGAACCCTGGATATATGTATGTATGTGTGAGTGTGCGTTGTGTTTGTCAGAATGCTCCAGAAATATACTTTTTAATCAATTTTGTGTCATATTATATAGGTGAAAATAAACATCGCCTTGAAAAAGCTTTAAAATATTGTAAACGGCTATTTATTTAGAATATTATTAAGAAAATTAGTTACTAATTATGAATTACTATATATATGTATATATATAGTAACTTACGAAAATATATTTATAGCAATTAAGCTACACAGAGGCTTCCGCGTTAATCCCCGTAGGAAGTCGTATATATATATATATATATATATATATATATATATATATATATATATATATATATATATATATATATATATATATATATACGTATTAGTAACGAGTCAGTACTTATCAATGGGACAAAGCATTCAATAATAGGGGTTAATGAGATGACTCAATTGTCAGTTGAAAGGTAAAAAGTTATATAAGCGGACAGAAAATGATGAATTGCATGCATAAAGTTTGACTACTCACGACATTTATTTTTATATTAGATTTTAAGACTACATAATTTAGTTTCAAAAGGAAAGCAATCTCGTAGTAATGTGTTTTATTTATATATATATATATATATATATATATATATATATATATATATATATATTTATATATATATATTATATATATATATGAAATTTAAATTTTACTACAGCTTAGACGCGCCGTTGAAACTTGGGCATTTTGGAATCAGTTTACATGATGCGATATTTTGTTAAACAAATGAAATATTTATTAAATCCTTCTTTAATCCAAATTCTTGGTTTTAAAAAGCTTATTCATAGTATAAATAACAGTTTCTTTTTATATTCTATTTTTTCATAGTCAAAGTTTTACGACGAAAATTGATCTTCTGTTATTATGAAGATAGTGTTTGTTTTATGCCCGATATGTAGTGTAGCGCACTGAAACGCATGTGTACAATAATGATATTAATTTTTTACTGCAGCTTAGAAGCGTCGTTGAAAAGATATATATATATATATGTGTGTGTGTGTGTGTATGTGTGTGTGGGGGGGTGTACTACATGTGACTCGTTTTTTTCTCTGCAAACACGACAGTAAAATACGTAGTATAGTATATCATATTTTTAAATAGTTAAAAGTGTTAAAGTGTAACAATTTCCTCCATTAGTGTTTACAATCAAACACCTCATAATACTTATTGCATATTTTATGGCTAAAAAGTGTTACGAATATGTTATTTACTTTAGCGGCGTATAACAGTACAACTAGTTAAATCATTTAAACTTGACATGTATGAGGATACACAAACGAAAGACACTAAACATAATACTTACAAGTAGTGGATACGTTTGAAAACATAACGGAACGGACGTCTAAAATGCGAGCTCTTACTGATATTCAGTTGTACACTATACTTTCTCATCTCTGATCGACTAACCTACCTAAACGTATATACCAAGCAAAATATATTTAGGAATACACACTTCTTCACGTTAATTACTGGTTATTACAGACGATCAGTCTAGAAAACCGACCTTCCTACAGAATCGTATCTTTACGAAACGGATCAAAGCTTCTATTCTTTAATTTGTATTGTATCATGGGGACATCAGCATTATTATATCAAAGTCTACAATTTTATAATAATTACCACCATCTTACTGCTGGTAAAATTGTACTCTGCAAAAGGTGTATTTAACCATGTTATAGGGCTTTGTTATGAATCGGATAATAAAAGATAAAGGTGCTTGTATAATAAAAAGCCGAAAAAAGTTTTTTTTATTGCCTTATAGTGTTGGAGAAGTAAATAAAGTGCAGGTAACTTTTACAACGAATTATAAACACGATTTTCCAGTAATCAAAACTGATGTCTTTAATTGGTGTTGCACATGTTGCTACTGTGCAAGGATAACGTCGATTAGACATAAAAAAGTTAGGGTTAGGGTTATGGTAAGGGTTTAGGGTTAGGGTTAGGGTTAGGCTTTAGGGTTAGGGTTAGGGTTAGGGTTAGAGTTAGGGTTAGGGTTAGGGTCAGGATCAGGGTTAGGGTTTAGGGTTAGGGTTAGGGTTAGGCTTTAGGGTTAAGGTTAGGGTTAGGGTTAGGGTTAGAAAAATATTGTTCGAAAGCTAGAGCTGTTGTGAAGAGTTACCTGCTCCTTATTTACTTCTCCAACACTAAAAGACAAAACACACTTTTTTTCGGCTTTTTATTATACAAGCACCAAGATAAAACGTCGTCCTTTCTTTTCAGGGATTTCCAGCGCGAACAAAATCTAGGCTATAACTGAAAACAAACGAATAAGAACTTAACACCATCATTGGATTCATGATGAAAGTTTTCTTGAGAAATGTTCGATCTTCGTCTATGGCTATAGAATGCCAACTTCACCCCCGGAGAAAAAATAGAAAAAGAAAGAGAAAACGAGAGAGAGAGAGACAGATAGAAATAAAAAGAGAAAAAGAGAGAAAGAGAGAGAGAGAGGGGGGAGAGAAAGAAAGAAAGAGTAAGACAAAGGGAGAGAGACAAGAGACGCTTTTACTAACCTCTTATTTCTGTGTGTATGTTGTATCATTGTCGCCTCCTCATATCTTCATCGTTATTTTGTTCACCTTCCAATTATTCCCACTAAGTTAATATTTTCAATCTACGTTTTCGGTTCCAACCAGAGTTTCTACTTTTCCATTAGTCTGATTAGAAATTGTGTTCGACCGGCAAAATTGTTGCCAACACAAAAACATGCTATGTACCAGACTGTGTAATAGGATTATATAATATTCTTTTATCGCATTCATTTATTCACACGTCTAAAATTCTTAGTATTTATATGTGTATATAAGCGTCTGAAACACAATGTGGATCATGCAGTTTTAGCATATATATATATATATATACATATATATATATATATATATATATATATATATATATATATATATATATATATATATTACTCTTTCATGTATCCACATAACATTTATGAGCATATATAATTTGTTATGTATCAATTTTCAGTATTTACTTTAACAGTGTTCGATACGTAAGTAGGACTAGGTAGTAAGCTATGAATATATATCTATGGCAATTAAGCTACACAGAGGCTACCGCTTTTTATCCCCTTTTGGAATCTTTAGACTAAAAATGCATATAGTTATTTTGCTGCGTGTTTATATATACATTGATAGCTAGTTAACCAATCAGATTCTTTGTTGTTCTCTCAGCCACGAAAAAATAGCCTGTTAGTGTTACATCCTATATCTTGTTCTATTGTTATATTTTCTACAGAGTTGCCTATAACTTGTTTGATTGAAATACACTTCCCCGTAACAAATCCCCTGCATGAAATATTCAATAAAAATAACATAAAGCTATCTTACAGCTTCTGCGAAAACCTAGAATGATAATAAAAAGAAACAATACAAAATACTAAAAGAGACAAGCAAAGAGTAAGACAAAATAACAAATTACATAAAAAAGTGACAAATATAGCAAAAATAACACTAAGAAGAAAAAATATTAACAATACTAATAAAATTAAACAAAACACTAATAGTAATCACCAGAAGAGAAATGAAAAAGATAGCAATGAAGAGAAAAATGTAACTACGTAAACTGTACACTCTGTCCACTGCAAAATAAATGCATAACCAAATCTATTAAACTGTAGAAGTGAGATAGCAAACAGCTGCCTGCACAGATATACATTTACTTTAGGCTAACAATACATGAATACATGAATAAATAAAAATTAAATTAAAAGTAAAAAAACTAAACTAAACAAAAATTTAACAATTAAAAACCAACACCTAAAATCGAAATAAAAGGAACCACGTGTTAAAATGAGTTCACCCACAATATTGATCAGACAAAAAACATGGAATAGGCCACTTTATAGAAACATAACAATAGAACAGGATATAGGAAGTAACAATAACCGCACCTTTGTTCGTGGGAACCCCAACGATTGGCTGAGAGAACAACAAAGAATATGATTAGTTAACTAGCTAGCCGTGTATATAAACACACGCGGCAAATATAACTCCACGAATATTTAGCCTGAAGATTTAGCCCTGGAGATAAAACGCGGGAGCCTCTGTGTAGCTTAATTGCCATAAATATATTTTCATAGCCTACTATATATATATATATATATATATATATATACAGTAGAGAAATACATATTTCGTTTTATTTTCGTTTTCTTAATTTACCAACATAAATATATATATATATATATATATATATATATATATATAGAGAGAGAGAGAGAGAGAGAGAGAGAGAAAGAGAGAGAGAGAAGAAATAAGAGTGATACACATGTACGAATGTCCAGATTCATTTCAAACTTCGATTGTTCAATGCATGGTATATTCTGTAATAAACTAGTGTTTATTATTCTTTCCTTAAGCCAAGGTTTTTCAAAGTTCGAAATCTTATCATCAGAGGAAATATACAGATAGATAAGTTAGCTGTGGAAAAGTCAAAATTCAAACATTTTAAAACATATTATTAAAAATGGTGTGGAAAGAGTTCGTGTAAAAAAGATATGTGGTTTGTCCAGATGGTATTTGTCCGTTGAAAAAGTGTCCAATAAAAAGGAGATTTTGAAGACACCGAAAAAATTTTTTTGTAGAGGCAGTATGGAGAAACTGTTCAAAGTGAAGTTAATCCAAATGGTGAAGTGTTGAGTTCAAATCGTAGATGGAGCGCACTTAAATGGAATTCATATGAGAAATATCTTCCTCGTATATTCCATTTATCTCGCATTTAACTACGCTCCTATTTTACTCTTTCAATCGGTCCTTTTACTTCCCCTTATGAAGCGATTTATTACTTCAAAGCACTGGCACTACTTTTAAGTTTACTTGATTCAACGCAACCCTACCCCATATTACTTATAATTGAAATCAGTTGTTACAAGCGGTCTCACCTTTTCTCCTAAATTGTCCCCTACCCTAAATTTTAATAGGACTCAGTAGGACAGGCTACATTAGGCTTGTTTTACTTTATTATTTAATTATTTAATTACTTAATCATTTAATTATTCATTTAATTATTCATCTGGGCCTTATTTAATTAATTATTTAATTTAATTATTTTAATAATTACTTTTTTTTTTAAATTTATTTTTATTTATTTTATGATACATTTAACCAACTTTTTAGAAATGTTAACTAGTAAACGCTAGTCGTTGGCCGACTTTTACTTATTCAACATTTAAACTGCAGATTTCCATTCATTGGAATTCTAATCTCCACGAATTCTGAACTCTCGAAATGATTGTGTCCTCTGTCCAAAATCCGGTTTTAACCACGGCCCCTCTTTTTCTTTTCAAACAATATTTATACTCAATGACCTATTTCTTAACATCTGACCAATCCTCGCCCGTATCCTACCAATCACACGATTATCACTTGAACTCGTCCTCTTTTCTACTATGGCCCAGGTAGTTTTTAAAATGGCTAGATTTCTCATATGAATTCCATTTAAGTGCGCTCCATCTACGATTTGAACTCAACATTTCACCATTGGATTTACTTCACTGTGAACAATTTCTCCATACTGCCTCTACGAAAACATTTTTTTCGTCTTCTTCAAAATTTCCTTTTCATTGGACACTTTTTCAACAGACAAGTACCATTGCGTGAGCCTAAATGATTTTTTAAAATTCTATAGTTCGTAAAACGTTATTAAAACACAAATAATGTTTGCAAGACAAAGTTTATTGAACATTTAAATGCCCCAATAATCTTCTAATAAGATAGCTAGAACATATACTGTATTTAAAGTTTTGTTTAGAGATAGTACATTTTTTATTTAATATATAGCTCAAAATAAGACTTCAAAGACGATCATATATAAAATAATATGAATAATATTACATTTGTGCATTTCTCTACGTATGCTATCACCTGCCCCTGTCTATAAAAAATAGTTATAGCTTTCCTCACGAATTGAAACATTAACACGTTCATCACCCATTAAAAAATATGATCATCCAATCATGAAGATGAAATGTAAAATAAATTAATTCCTGTGTCTCTTATATCGCTAGTTAAAAATAACATAGATTCTAACTATTTCGAATTGAATTCTCCCAAAATCAGATAAAACGTCATATAATAATTATGTCGACTTAGATTGATAAATGTATAGAGTAAGTACTTCATGACCTTTCACCCGCATTAAACAATAAGATCATTCTATCACCAAATGTGGTGAACATTCTTACTTTAACCATTTTCAAATGAATTGTTCCAAAATTAAAATTTGTAACCCGTTCGAATAAAACAGTACAATAACAAATAAATTAATTTCAAAAAGTAACATTCGTTTTATTGATTTGAGAAATAAAAATTTTACAGATATTTACGGCGAGAAGACAGAAAATATTTGTGTTAAAAAGAATTAAATGCAACAATTGTAAATAAATAAAATAAGGAACGAAAAATTCGTTTAATTTAGTTGAAGAATATTTATATCATGATTACAATTATTTTACGGAAAAAGGAAGAACCATTTCTTTTTCAATAGTATTGACCCTAGAAGTCATTTATTATTAACAAAGGCTATTATTATTATTAAGAATAGCACCGTGGAATTTTCATGTTGTCTCGCTAGTATAAAATATTTTAATGAATTAAATTATCTTTTTTACAAATATGCTATCACATAAAAAGCGAAACAGTATTAAGTATAATTAATTCAAATTAAATTATGTATTTTTTTAGTTATTATGTCTCTTCTCATGCATCAACTTATAGATTTATATCCAGATGTCAATGGTTCATCGAATGATTGATTTCAATCTCGTCCGATACTCGAAGGATTTTGCAAAGAATAGAAATGATTGAAATCCGATTTTTTTCATGTTTTTCCTCAAAGATAATTACATATTTTAACAATAAATCCCTCATTTTTCATATTAATTATGTCTTATTTAATTAATAAAGATTATTGTACAGTTTCTAGAAAATGAATTTAGCAAACATTTAGCAACTTGCAAAAATATAATGCTATCGTATTACTCAGCTGAACATGAAATTAACTGATTGATTTTACATATTCGTTAAGACAAAATCGATCGTCTCATTTTATAATATAGCTTGCTTATTAGAGAAAAATATATTTAAAACTTAAGCTGATTAATTTCTACGTAAATTATGAATAATGTTTTCCAGTACGCGCGTAATTAACCTACCAGTTAGTCACGTTTTGCACTGAGTTGTATCAACTCTAAAATTTTTTAGTTTAACACAATATGGGTGCAAACCCTTTACAAAACCACTAATAGGAACGTATTCAGTCAAACGTACAATCGGATCACATGTGATCCGATTGTACCTTTGACTGAATACGTTCCTATTAGTGGTTGTGTAAAGCGTTTGCACCCATATTGTGTTAAACTAAAAAATGTAATTTTAGAGTTGATACAACTCAGTGCAAAACGTGACTAACTGGTAGGTTAATTATTTATTTCTGCCTTGGCACAAGAAAGCATTATCGTGCTCTCTTTGATTTAGTAAGCTCGAATAAATGTTTGCATACAAATTGACTAAAACATTCTCTAACTAAAATATAATATAGTATTATTAATGAGGATGAATCTGAAAATATAATAATATCCTTTTATCGTCTGTTGTGTTGAAGGAGTGTGGGATAGCGATGAGAGAAGACGCTAGCACAGGAATTCAATGGGATGTTTTACTCGGGCCCAAATCGTCAATGATATAACGGGTGGTTAATATATAACAATTTGTGACCTCTTACAAACGCTCAATTTGGCACTTATCTAGCAATGTTGCCTCGCTCTCGGAGCGTTTTATTCAGCAATGGGGACTTTCCACTAACGTTAACCTTTTGCAGATCGTTCCAATCAACAATTATTTTATTTTTGACAATCTTCCATATTTGTTTTCCCGGCCAGATGGCCGACTTCAACTAAAGATTACTTTTTTGACGATGAATCATGAATTATGTTGGTTTTTTTTTGGATAAGTACGTGTACATACCAAGCGCACCTAATACACCCGACCTTGTTATTTAACATTACATTAAGTTCACAACCTCCACTTAAAAATCGGTCTCTGTTCAATTCCATCCAGTTACTCGTTTATAACATTGCAAATATATCTTTCAGCTTTTTGGATCACATGACTAATCCAACAAAATACAGGTTTTATGAGATTTTTTGTATCTTTTAAAAGTATATAATTAAACATTACTTTCCCAAATATTGTTAGTTTCTTTATAATTAATACAAGTTATTCAGAAATAACAGGTGTAACCTTCACCCATTGCTACGAACACGAGATATACAAAAACTTACAGTATTTTAAACAAAACTAATATCGCTAATCACCGTATGACATCGACCATGGTATCATACGCATATCGCCCAAATGATTATGCTTTCATAAGCATTATGAGATTGACATCAACCTCACACATTTAGCAATTAATAAGACTCATTTTTTATTTATTTTTTAATTTTTTTATTGAGATCGCTCCAGACAAGGCATGACGCCACTTGATGCAAATACTAAGAAAAATATCACTTCAGGTCACAAACTAGTCAAGATAACTGTTATATAGATGGATTCTGAACCAGAAGACAACAATTATTCCCCCTTTGTATACAAAAAAAACTCTCATTTGAAATGTGAGGACTAAAGAACAAAACAAAGGAAACGAGAGTTACGATGGTCCCAGAAGTAAACCCAAGCTCAACTTTCTACTATTAATTTACTAAATTGTTGACCATTCAGTGTAAAAATAGATATTATCATTACTTGATCGTTGAAAGATATCATTGATTCAAGTAGATGATGTTCCAGTTTTCAACAAATGTTCTCTGTCATATTTATTCCTTTCCTTTTTTATTCTTATTATCACAAGCGATATTCTAAATAGAAATGAAAAAATGCACTTAAATCCCTGATGTTTCAAGGATGTTGTAGCAGGTTTAATGAGGTTTATTCAAATGTGAGTTTTTGTTGAACTCGTATCTTCAAGAATCCAGAGATAATCATATCATTAACTTTGACTTAAAACGTGGATATAACGTCAAATAGAATGAATACACACACAGAGAAATTCAACGCAAAAAAGTGTATTAAAAATATAATTCCGAAATGTATTCCGTGTTTCAGAAACTGTAAGATATATATAAGATGAAAAAGAATTGGTGCAATAAATACCGTCAATCTAATGGAAGCCAATTACCCGTTTATAAAAAAGTATGAAACCACGACATTTACATAGTCATGTATTAACTATTACTTGTTCTTAAACAACATAAAAAAATATGACAGGGAAAAATTAGGTTTCGTCAGTGTTTGCACTAATTTTCATATAAAAATATGGATATTTAATATTACATATATAAAGTAGTATTACCCTTACTGATGACTCAAAGAGAAAAACACATGAACCGTCGACTTTCCGAATTCTGGCTGTTGGGTTGTCTTATTAGTTATTTGTGTATCGCTTCCCCTCACCACGAATGGTTTCGTCCGGGTCTAGACAAAGGCACATTTTAATAGCTTACTTTTGGGTGAGGAAACGGTTTCATAATTATTTATATACAAATCAATACACATTGGTCTTAATTATACTGTGCAGCATTAATCGTTTACAATATTTATTGCTTCAGCATTAACTTATTTGCCATGATAATCGGTGGTTGAAGAGGTTCCTTGTAGTTATTGAAGGAAAGTAGCTTCGTCTTTGCGGCATTAAAAGTTACCATACATTTACCATAATACACTACAGACTGGGGGTCATTTCCTAATGATTCAGCCATTGCCTTAGATGTGTGCGCGTCGGTTTTGCCCACATGACGAGAGTAGAGCGTGGTGTCGTCAGCAAAAATTCCTATCTCAGTCGCAATGGCATCAGAGAGGTCATTTATAAAAATCAGGGAAATTATGATCCAAGAATAGATCCCTGGAGTACACCAGCAGTTATGCCATGTGCTTAGAAGAACGACCATCGAGTACAACCCGGATCTTTCGTTTTGTTAGGGAGGATTAAATTATATTACATATTTGTCCAGTAATACCATATGAGTGCAGTTTTATGAGAGGCCCTTCATGCCAGACCTTGTATACGGATTTGGATATCTCGAGCGCTACCGCCCTAACCTCACTTGCCTTGTCCAGTGTATGGTATATGCATTCAGAGATGACCGTTAGGATATCTGCAGTAGATCGTGCTTGTCTGAATCCGTATTGATTATCAGAAAGAAGTTTAGCATTAACTAGGTGCCTGACTATAGCTAGGTTGATTAATGAGTCAAAGATTTTAGCAAGATTCAGTAAGGCATTTGTTGTATAGTTTTGAGAGGACAGGAGCTAGCTCAGCAGAGCATTTCTTTATTACTATTACTGGTATAAGATCAGGCACACAGGCTTTGGAGGTGTCAAGCTTTTTTATTAAGTCTCACTTAAGACGACGTGATGACCAGGTACTCAAGTGTGACTGAAGGCCGCAATTTGAATGTTGGCGAGCCCAGAGTGGAGTTTAAGGCGACGGCATAATAATGTTGGCCCGACGGTTTTCCTAAGATCACTGACATAAAGCGACGTTTACATGCTCAGTCAACATTGGTGACAATTTCGAAATACCAGATGATGTATTCTGAGAGGATGGCGAAACCTTTCTCCAAGAAACTGCAAAGAATAGCGCCGTAATCTTCCTCGACCAGGATATACTGGGGTTGGGCAAAATAATTGAAATCATCTCATTACATCCAGCCCTGTGAAGCCTTCAGCGTACAGTTTTGGTTGAAAGGAGATTATGCAGATGATTGTTAAGCCTTGCTGTAATTTTTAATGCCGTGATTTGTAATCTTTCTTCACACTCCTTACAAAGACTCTACAATCTTTTCCAGTCAGCTTCGGCTTTCTTCTAGAATTTTGTTTAGAAGATGATATTTTCCATTCTCTTTCATAGACTGTCATGAGTTTCGAGAGAGTTCCTCTCGATACGGCCATCATCTCAGCAAATTCCGTTAATGTAGCACCCGCTATTAGGCACCAACTAACTGCCCTATTTGAAAAACTGATATATATGTCATTTGAATGTTTCTTACTAATATACACTATCTTAAATGTAAAAATGTTAAATAATCAATTGAAGACCACAATAACCATGAAGAAAAATATGAAACCAACATTTTGGTAATTATTTTTACTTTTTATAGATGTTTTACATTTCATGCAAAATTCACACGGTGTTTCCATTTTTTGTCAAAAAACATGTCCATGCGACTGCGGACTGTTTGTTCATTTATTATTCCCTAAAAACTTTCTACTTGAAGAGGAAGCCGGCTAAACCGGCTCGAAGTCAATGTTTCACTTCGTACCATCAGCTATCAGGTACGTTAAAAATAGCAAACGCCTGTAAGACATTTGCCATAACAATCCATTGACATTGCTATATAAAATGAACTACCATAACAATCAGTTTTTGATCACTCCTAAAGGAGGACCACCCTGGTTTCCGACACCTTATTGCTAACTGTCATTCAACGGTTTTCGCCATAGTCGCCACACTAAACGCTGCTGGTTGGCTACACTATTTGCCCATAGCTAAATGTCCACATACAGCGCCTGGTATTCGCAAATGGTTATCCATCTAGTACTGGCTAGGCTAAACGTTGCTTAACTTCGGTGATCTAACGGGAACCGGTGTGTCAACGTGATTATGTTGTATTACAATGAATATTATATATGGATTGAGATAGCAAATGATGGGGGAATTCGGAAGGATAGAGCTTAGCCTTCCGATAATAACCTGCCCCGACTCTTTCCGACAGTAATACCATTATAGAGGACTCTATTAAATGTAACAATATGCCGTCACTATGATCTCATGTGACAAACAATTCTTATAATATTGAATACGGAACACAAATGACAGAGCCAAGCCTACCAGTTTAGACTTACACAACTTGTGTGTGTGAACTATACCAATATGAAAGCTCTTCATGTCGTATCCTGTATAGGCACTTCTTTGTTATACTCGTCAATCAATGATGTGAAACCACATAACATGAAGAGAACGTGAAGCAAATTAATTTGAAATAACATTTTTCGTCTGATATTTTTCACATTTAATGATATTTGAAATCCTTTCATTCAGTATAAAACTCATCAGGCCATAATCCTTTTCTAATATGTGAAAGATTAAGAGCATTATATCCTATTTAGAAAAGGAATTATTTTTCACCGTAATCTACGGGCAAAATTCAAAATATTATAATATTAGCTTCAACAGAAAGACAGGCAAATAATTTATTGAATTTGTTTCTTATTAAGAAATCAGGTCTGATTAAACTCCTGATATATTTGATTATCATGCAGCGGAATAAAGTATTTCGAAAACTTAAGTTAATTCAAGAATAAAAAGAAAAATCGATTACAAATGTGAACAGTTTTCAATTACATCAAGATCGACGTAATGGAATTGACAAATCATTCTAACAGTTGATGTATACTCAATCTTGGCATGTCTTCTTAGAGAACGATTGTTTTGTCTTGTATTTCTTGCGGCATGTCAACTCTATTTTGCTTATTTAACATCACCGTTCAATATTTATCGTAACATATTACTGTTGTACGCTTTACTGAACACAGAGTTGCTACATTATGCATAGCCTACGTGTAATAATAACCTCTCCAAGGTAATCAGCGTTCAATTGAAAACAATAAATCTGAGTTCAAATTTGAACACCGCATCGTCATTTCGAAAAATATATATACGAAGCATGCCAGAGAGAGAACAGTCTCTTTGTGTTGGTTTAGGAATGCAGTGCGCAGCACACTGCAACTCTACTGCCCGGAAACGCGCAGAACTAATATATAGGCTTTAACCTTGTGGCTATGACAAAGACGATGAAGATGATAGTTGGGTACTGTATGTTCAATCTTTGTTAATAATAATCAAATCCAGATTAGCCCTGACCTTACCAAAACAGCAGCATGATGTTATACGTCTTCAAAAACGTTCAATAATTTGATTTCGCTTCCATGCTTTACTATATTAAGACAAATTACGATAATAAACTATTTGAATGCTGTAATATATAAACCCTCGTGAACTCGACTAGAAAATCCGATTTTTTAGACAATGCCAGCAATATGTAAGAAAACAGCAGTTGTAATGTTTTTAGTTAAGCCATGATTTGTTTAGATGACTTTTCGCTTCAATATTGATTCAACAACTTTTAAATATTATAGTCAGATAGAATATATTTTCTATGTTCGAACAAGGTTGACATATTTGCTATTTCAGATCGGATGTCGTCTTTTTCGTGGATCTTTGCGGCATTTAAGGGGGTCAATGCCTTGTTTAGTTCTGCTACAGATAAAGGTACATTAAGCTAATTCTGGTTTCAGCGGATGTTTCCGTGACAACGTTTTGTCCCGATTTGAATCCTGGTCGTGTTCAGCTCATCTTCATATGTCTGCTATGATTTCACCGACAGTTAAACTCAGGGATACAATATTGTTTATGGATGGACCAGAGGCTTACTACAAACCATATTACATGCCACAAATGTTGCCGCAGTCGCCAGAGAGTGAGACACTCCAACAAAGGTCAAGGCAGTGGTCATTGGCACATCTCTGAGCGATCTGTTGAGCGTCATTCCTTGCTCATGAGACAGAAAGGAACCAACACCAACTAGATATAAAGTTTGTTTGTATATTAAGTAGTGTCAATACAGTTCCAGTTCTCCCTGCTTATAGTGTTAAGTTTCCAATTGTATGAATTTCGACTGTTTTTTATAAGCTAATCAAATGTATTTTGTCACTGGTGTAAGTGTAACAAAGCTTGTGAAAAGATTAATTCCATATTCTTATGTTTTATGAGACGCATTATCCCTGACTTTCTATTTGCATTCAAAATTGCGAGTTGTCGGCTTGGTTGCATTTGATATGATGTCATATATAGACTTTTACTTGAGCTCGAAATGTTTAAGCGATTTTTAATTATTATTTTGTTTGTATTCTTCAGGCTAATATTTAGTTATTTCGAAATGAGTTAAAACAAAATTAAATACTAAACAACATTGAATAATTAAAACTAGGGGATGAATAAGAGGCTATAAAATATTACAGTCATATAAATATAGTTAATGGCTGATATTAGATCAATGAAGCATGTGAGTAGCACTTTATCACATACATACATACATACATACATACATACATATATATATATATATATATATATATATATATATATATATATATATATATACTAGTGTACACTCTCCCTAAATAACGAACATAATATGCTTCTTTAGTGTTCGCACGAATAGCCATATAAAATCATAAGAGCAAGTCACTAATTTTGTTTTGTAAATAAATTATCATTAGCATTTCTGATAATCTAAAGAAAAAAACGCCCACCGTTAAAATGTTATCATGTAGTAAACGATTTTATTATAGAATGCATTTAAAACAGCGGGGTCAGTCTGATTAGATCTATGTTTTACTAGCTTACTAACTGAAATGCTTTGTCCGGCGATGGTAAGAGACACGTGTTTTACTAGCTAACTTTTTCGTGACATAATAGAAGTATATTAATTAATATACAAATAAATATACATTGCTCTTTATTTATTATATATAGTAGAAAATGTATATATATATAATTATTTATAAATAATATTTTCAAATTAACCCTATATACACATGTGTTTAATGCTACTCCTGCACTCATCAGCATGAGAGAAGACAATACCTGCCGGCCCCACTGCTCGAACCTCTATACGAAATACATATTTACCTCAGTAGTCAGAACGTGTACCGATGTGTCCACCACTGATTGCCGTATAAATTGGAGAGTAAATTAATGTTTAAATAGCAAATTCAGCGGTCATATCAGCAAAGCGTCAAGACAACTCAATATGCTGATCCTAAAGTATTCTAAAGTATTGCATTATGCTATATATATATATATATATATATATATATATATATATATATATATATATATATATATATATAACAAAAAACGGTTCAAATTCGAAACAAATCTAAGTAAAGACATCTTGAATAAACAAAGTATTCAATGTATTTTAATTGCTATTAATCGGACAAATATGGTCGCAATTTACATAGAAATTGGACACGATGACAAACATTTAAATCTAATAAAATCCCTATCTGTCATGTATTTAAAGAGAAGACTTATTGTTTTTGACTTCATCAAAAAAGTTGCGGATGCGAAATATCAATGTCTTCTAAAACTTTTCGCTAATTTTTTTAGCAATCATAACTGACTGTTTCAAAGCATTCCACTGTTTCAGTGATTAGTGAAAATAAGTTGTTGAATGAAATTATATCTAATAGGTTTATCTGGAAAACCTCGTTGATAATTGGAAAATAGGAAATCACCGCCGATACACACCTATGGAATGCGCTGTTTAATTGGCTGAAACAATAGTTATGGCGTTGCCTGCTATAACCAGCTTCATAATACCATGCAGCTTAAGGTGGAGAATTAATACACATTTCACAAGAACGGGAAGGATATCATTACAAAATAATAGTAAACCATGAAAGTTGTTAATAAGACTAAGTACATTTTAAAAAAAGGGACACGCTGTATTACTGACATCAGAATATATTTAGAAAATCGGACTGGCTTTGCTTATTCACTACCGGGCATGCAGGACAAAGAGATACTTTAAATAACCAATCCAACCTGACACAAAGCCAATAACTTCAAAACAAGCATATAGCATTTGAGAAAAAACTAATTGAAAGTTTTCCTAGAATTACTTAACACCATATAAAATTACAAGAGTTCACTCAGGGCCGAGTAAAAGGTCACCAGCCAGCCACGCTCAAGGCCGAGATAGCTAAACAAAACAAAATATCGAAAACTTAATGACTATTAATAAAAAACAGATAATAAATTAGTAAAGTATTACTAATGACAAAGGAAAAAAAATTATCTCATTTTCAAAAAGAAGTCGAGGGTGATAAAGGAGAATTGGAAAACAGCATAAATCATATCTTTGTACCAGATAGAAAAAAAAACTTTTAACATTTGCTAATTGGGACCATGGTAAAAATGGGCTATTATTATATTACGAGCCGAAAACACGCAAGTGGGAGTGGAGACTTGCAAAAAGATAAAATAAATGTGGAATGGATTTTTGGGAACAAGATTTGTGTTTTTGCAGGATAAGTTCAATGTTGGGGCAGTTCGGGGTCAGAATAAATTAGAAGAGTGGGCACTAAACGGTGAAATTTAACTAGCTAAAATACACTTTTTTTATAAACAACTAGCGGGGCAACCCGGCGTTGCTCGGGGTCATAAAAACATATAATTGAAGAAAAATCGCGTGTGTAACATCTTTATCTTCAAACTTCTATTTCTCCCCCTCTCTCTATAGCCGTCTCTTTATCTTTCTACCTTTCTCTTCCCTCGTCGCCCCATTTCACCATTAATTTAGCCTTTTGCGAAAGCTGTTTCTTCCTCACCATTTCTCCTACGTTGACCAGGGCAATAGTATGACATATTTCTATAAAAAGTAACACCTCTATCTGCGCCTTCTATATAGGTACTTATCTCCGCCCCGGTGTTCATACTATATACGTATCTATCGCCACCCCGGTGCGCATACTATATACGTACCTATCGCCGCCCCAGTGCACATAATATATACATACCTATCGCCGCCCCAGTGCAGATACTATATGTACCTATCGCCGCCCCGGTGCGAATGCTAAATAGTACCTATCGCCGCCCCGGTGTGAATGCTAAATACGTACCTATTGCCGCCCTGGCGCGAATGCTAAATACGTACCTATCACCGCCCCTGTGCGAATGCAAAATATGTACTTTTCGCTGTTACGGTGCACGTGCTATTTACGTACCTATCGCCGCCCCGGTGCGCGTGCTGTATATGTACCTATCGCCGCCCCAGTGCGCATGCTATATATGTACCGATCGCCGCCCCGGAGCGCATGCTATGTACGTACTTATTGCCGCCCATGTGCACATGTGATATACGTAGCTATCGCCAATCCTGAATTCTAAATACGTACTTATCGCCGCCCTGGTTCGGAAGCTAAATACGTACATATCGCCGCCCCGGTGCGAACGCTGAATACATACTTATCGCCGCCCCGGTGGGATTGCTAAATACGTACCTTTCGCCGCCCCGGTGCGCGTGCTATATAGTATCTATCGCCGCCCCGGTGTGCGTGCTATATATGTACTGATCGCTGCCCCAGAGCGCCTGCTAAATACATACCTATCACCGCCCGGTAAGCATGCTATATACGTTCCTATCGCCACTGCTGAATGCTAAATACGTACCTATTGCTGCCGCGGTGCAAATGCTAAATAGGTACCTTTCGCCGCCCCGGTGAAAATGCTAAATACGGTCATATCGCCGCTAAAAATTTCCTCGACCCCCTAATCTATCCAGCCCCTCCTCAACTTTTTTTTTTACTTTCCCTCAACCCTGAGAAATATTTTTAGTTCAAAAAATAAAAAAAATAAAAAATTGGGGCCGACCCCTACAAAGTTTGTCCTGAACCCTAAAAATTTCCCCGTCCCCCCCAATCTCTCCAGCCCCTCCCCACTTTTTTTTAACTCTCTCCCAAACCTGTGAAATATTTTTAGTTCAAAAAAGAAAAAAGAACCAAATTTGGCCCGACCCCTAAAAAGTTTGTCCTGACCCCTAAAAATTTCCCCAACCCCCCAATCTCTCAAGGCCACCCCTAATTTTTTTTATCTCTCCCAACAGTGAGAAATATTTTAAGTTTAAAAAAAAAGAAAAAATTTGCCCCGACCCCTAAAAAGTTTGGCCTGACCTCTAAAATTTTCCCCAAACCCTCAATCTCTCCAGCACCCCCAACTTGTTTTTCATTCTCCCACAATCCTGAGAAATATTTTAAGTTCAATAAAAATATAAAATAAAAATTTGGCCCGACCCCTAAAAAGTTCGGCCCGACCCCTAAAATTTTCCCTGACCCCTTAATCTCTCCAGCCCCCATTCCCCAACTTTTTTTTCACTCTCCCTCAACCCTGAGAAATATTTTAAGTTCAAAAAAAAAAATGTGGCCCGGCCCCTAAACCTTTCCCCGACCCCTCAATCTCTCCAGCCCCTCATCCCAACTATTTTCACTCTCCCACAACCCTCAGAAATATTTTAAGTTAAAAAAATAAAGATTTGGCCCGATCCCTAAAAAATTTAGCCTGACCGCTAAAATTTTCCCCGACCCCCTAATCTCTCCAGCCCCCACCCCAACTTTTTTTCACTCTCCCACAACCCTGAGAAATATTTTAAGTTAAAAAAAAAATTTGGCCCGACCCCTAAAAAATTTAGCCTGACCCCTAAAATTTTCCCCGACCCTCTAATCTCTCCAGTCACCCCAACTTGTTTCACTCTCCCACAACCCTGAGAAATATTTTAACTTCAAAAAAAAAAAAATTGGGCCTGACCCCTAAAAAGTTCGGCTTTCCCCCTAAAATTTTCCCCGACCAATCAATCACTCCAGCACTTCATCCCAACAAATTTTTCACTCTCCCCAACCCTGATAAATATTTTGAGTTCAAAACAAAAAAAAAGAAACAAATTTGGCGTGACCCCTAAAAAGTTCGGCCTGACCCCTAAAATTTTCCCCGGCCCCTCAATCTCTCCAGACCCCCATCCCAACTAATATTTCCCTTTCCCCCAGCCCTGAGAAATATTTTTAGTTCAAAACAAAAACAAAAAAAACAAAATTGGCCTGATCCCTAAAAAGTTCGGCCTGACCCCTAAAATTTCCCCCGACATCTCAACTTCTCCAGACCCCCATCTAAACTAATTTTTCCCTCTCCCCCAACCCTGAGAAATATTTTGAGTTCAAAAAAAAAAAAAAAATTTGGCCTGACCCATAAAATGTTCGACCTGAACCCTAACAAGTTCGGCCTGACCCCTGAATCTCTCCAGCCCCCCCCATTCCAACTAATTGTTCGCTCTCCCCCAACCCTGAGAAATAGTTTTAGTTCAAAACAAAAAAATGTTATTTAACATGTATACAAATATTACTGAAAACAATGGCGGAGCATAATTATTTCTCTTTTTACTTTACTTATTGAGACGTTATTTAACATGTATACACATATTAGTGAAAACAATGGCGGAGCATAATTATTTCTCTTCTTACTTTACTTATTGAGACGTTATTTAACATGTATACAAATACAAGTGAAAACAATGGCGGAGCATAATTAGTTTTCTTCTACTTTACTTATTGAGACGTTATTTAATATGTATACAAATATAAGTGAAAACAGTGGTGGAGCATAATTATTTCTCTTCGTACTTTACTTATTGAGACGTTATTTAACATGTATACCCATATTAGTGAAAACAATGGCGGAGCATAATTATTTCTCTTCTTACTTTACTTATTGAGACGTTATTTAATATGTATACAGATATTAGTGAAAACAATGGCGGAGCATAATTATTTCTCTTCTTACTATTCTTATTGAGACGTTATTTAATATGTATACAAATATAAGTGAAAACAGTGGTGGAGCATAATTATTTCTCTTCTTACTTTACTTATTGAGACGTTATTTAACATGTATACAAATATAAGTGAAAACAATGGCGGAGCATAATTAGTTTTCTTCTACTTTACTTATTGAGACGTTATTTAATATGTATACAAATATAAGTGAAAACAGTGGTGGAGCATAATTATTTCTCTTCGTACTTTACTTATTGAGACGTTATTTAACATGTATACCCATATTAGTGAAAACAATGGCGGAGCATAATTATTTCTCTTCTTACTTTACTTATTGAGACGTTATTTAACATGTATACAGATATTAGTGAAAACAATGGCGGAGCATAATTATTTCTCTTCTTACTATTCTTATTGAGACGTTATTTAATATGAATACAAATATAAGTGAAAACAGTGGTGGAGCATAATTATTTCTCTTCTTACTTTACTTATTGAGACGTTATTTAACATGTATACAAATATAAGTGAAAACAATGGCGGAGCATAATTATTTCTCTTATTGCTTTACTTATTGAGACGTTATTTTACATGTATACAAATATTAGTGAACACAATGGCGGAGCATAATTATTTCTCTTCTTATTTACTTATTGAAACGTTATTTAACATGTTTACAAGTATTAGTGAAAACAGTGGCGGAGCATAATTATTTCTGTTCTTACTTTACTTATTGAGACGTTATTTAATATTTATACAAATATTGGTTAAAACAGTGGTGGAGCATAATTATTTATCTTCTTACTTTACTTATTTAGACGTTATCTAATATGTATACAAATATTAGTGAAAACAAAGGCGGAGCATAATTATTTATTACTTTAATTTTACTTCACACCTCTCAAAAAGGAGGAGGTAATACCTGAGAGGATGGTATCAGGTCAACAGAACAACAGAAGAAATGCGGTTAGGATTAAGCAACCCTTGCTTCACTATGGACTCATGTTCAAAAAAAGTGCCGTTAGGGATTAATCAACTCTTGCTTCACTATAAACTCATGTTAAAAAAAGTGCCGTTATTTATTTAGCAACCATTGCTCCACTATAAACTCATGTTCAAAAAAGTGCCGTTAGGGATTTCCTCTGACGTCATTTCCTGTTAAAAGCGTGACTGCATATTTCTAAAATTATACATGATGTCATTGTTTTTTTCTCAAATTAGTACTTAACAACGTTGAAAATGGAGAAAACGTCACCCCCCCCCCCATTGGAGAAAAGTGCTCAGTCGACCCCCGAAGAGTCAGTTTTTTCTCCGGTTCTGAGATATTACACGTCCCACGGCTGGCCGGTTATAATGATGTCAACCGTGTGACTGTTTGGTGGGTACTCTCGGAGGAGTATCTGCACATACAAACAAACAAACAAACAGACAGCGGTGCGTGGCCACCTACGTTTAAACTGCGTATTATGTAACCTGTTCCTATCACATTTTATGTTAGATTTATCTTGTGCTTTAAATACGAAATAAGATCCTAATATGAAAGAAGAGCAACTGCACATTTTATGTTTCAGCATTAAGTCCACATGGTAAATGTTACATTAACGGGCACCAACTGCCCGGAAATAATGCGAGCTATCACCTCGTTTGCAGACCTCATTACACAGCTTGTTGCAGTTGAGAAAAGCGTGTTGAGTCCAGCGCAAACAAAAATAGTTGCTAACCACTTTAGTTTTGTAGAGCCTACCATTGAGGTGTAGCGCATTCCGGACCAATCGTCAGGTCATAGAAAACTCAGAATTATTGAGAGGACTCCGCTGTAAACGTGTCTCTTTCTCTGGCAATCCTAATCGCTACCCAGGCGGATCTTAAGTGGTCCTCACAATTAATTCCAGATACAGCGTCTGCCTAAACTGTGAAAAGTCACTAAATCCCAGCTTGCTATTTGGTAAAGAACTGTGATTGGTTTAGGTAGGCCTTTAACCAAGTGGTCGGGAATGCAGTGTGGAAAAGCATTTTCAACGGTACGGCTCTGCATAAATCCCTCTATTAATGTTTGACTCAGTCTCTTGGCATGTTGATAACTTGCCAAGTCCGGCATCTAAAAGTCACAATCAGGACGTTTAGTACACACCTGTCTACGCCACAATAGTGACAAGATCGGGTGCGTAAGAGCCACCAACTGGTCTGAAGTCAGAGGTAGTACAGCAAATCGGTAAAGGATAAGAGCGAAAGACTACGCGATGAACGCCTCTGCTTAACTTTTGAGGGAAAGCCTACTTCGAAGTTGAATTCTCAATGACTTTCGGCTGTATTTCCAACCAATTCTATTCATACTGGAGACTTGGTCCAAACCAAACCCAAGTTTTCGAACATAAACATCCGTCAAGTCGAAAATGCCCGACAGAGCAGCCTTTTTTTCTAGCAGCCAACTTCAACCATTGGATTTACTGAAGGTTACTAGAGTCCACTGCAACTTTCTTGTTCCGTTTGAGTGCTTTAGTAACAAGGATAAATTTTAAAAAGCACGATACGCACATAATGACATCATCGACAGAGACGGTGACCCTTGCTTGTGCACTAACAGGTAGAGTGATACCGTGTAGGGCTGGTCCTGACGTCCCGCCCCTTACCATGCGGAGGAAAAGATAAAACGCAAGAAAATAAAGTAGGGCTAACGCGGATAATTCCGGCGTACAGACCGAGAAGGACGGACGATCCTGATAGCCTTGCGTTTATCTGCATCACTCTTCTCTGCTGGTGATTCACAATGGAGATCAATTTGCGGAATTCTGGATTAAAACTGGCGGCGTTTAGAACAGATCCCAGAAAACGATGATTGTCCCTGTTAAACGCTTTGGACTGCTATAAATAGATCAGCGCGACGTCAATGTCGTATCTATTCCTTCTATGATCGTGCACATCAGATTCACATTGTTCTTAATCGATTTCCCCGTCAAAACATAATTCTGATCAGGTTGAATCAAATCACAAATAACAATCTACAAACAATTTCATAAACACTATTTCAAATATCTGTAACTTTTAGCATAGTTATCAGCCTATAATAATCTAAATGTTTTAAATTAAAAAAAAAAAGTGTTGGAGTAGAATGGGATCGAACGCCTAAACTGGCGATCATGAAACCACCCTTCTTAACGATTGCGCCATAGTTTCAGGATAAAAATGAATGTGAAAATAGGCGAATTAACCTGAGCTTGTTTATTGGAAGCTTCTGCCGACAAATATAAAGTTAAAAAATGACACGGTGTAGGTCATTTATTTGGGCAAGTATTCTATAATATGCGTGTTAAAGGTTTGTGATTTTGAAAATGTAAATGTATCGGGGTCTACCAGTATCTTGGCGCTTATTGAATTAAATAGCGAGTCGATTCAATGAAGAAATTGTAGCCGCCATGTTGGAAGCTTAAATGTTGAAGGAACTGTGTTTGTTAATTTCACTCGCTGAAATCCGGAATGAATTTTAATATAGAAGTCATAGGTAGGATTAGAAATAACGTAATCTGATATTCGAGGAATATCATCGGAGTGAACGGGAGCGGTCATTAAGTCTTTGCGTATTGCTTTATATAATGTAGTAAATTAATACCAGGCAAATAATAAATAAGGACGGACTGTTTTGTGAAAAGTAAACTGTGTTTATTAGTTTCTGGTGTCGATGAGTGGAGTGACATGACATAATTGTTAGGGAGGAAGGTTTTTGCTACCACCTATATGGAGTTGGTTTTTCGGAGAGTCGGAAATGGTGGGCCAAATGTAATATAGGGATTGTTTGCTAAACAACCATAGACCATATTTTTTTCTAAACTGAAACTGCTTAATTGCAGTGTCAATGAAAAGTCTAAGATGACTGGAAGCAAAACGCAGTAAGCCAATTTCGTACTGACCAGGCTGGGCATCGCTAAACTTTGTTGATCTTACGAATACCGGTGTGTCAACGATGTGATACTGTGCGTATTTCAACTAGTAACATTAAATAAATCTAAATTGAAGACACGCTTTTTTTCTTTCGTTTTAATCTGGTGATTAACAATTTTTTATTACCGTTTTAGTGTTGCCTCTATCGAAAACATTTCACTAAAATTAAACTAATTTTAATTCTATTGAGACATGACGCTTCTTTCGTCTTCAGGACGCTCCTGGCATTGCTTCCCCCCTCAAATTCGTTCTCCGATATATTTTTATCAAATAAACGTCGTTATACTTATTAAAGAAACGATTTCTGATTCTAGGAATACAATTACGAATTACTTAAGACGTCTAATCTGCCAATGCTACCCTCGTGGATTAAATAAAAATGTGCCGTTCAAAATTCCATACAGATTCCCGAGTTCGAAATAAATATAGCATAGTTCGAGAAGACGCGCCTGAGATATGCCTGAGTTTTCATCGGCCGAATTGTTGTGACGCTAACTGTTACGTAACGAAGGTCATGTAACCCTGTAAATGTTAGAGTAACACTTTTAAGAGTCAAAAGTGACTCCAGACGGAAGTCGCAAAATCACGTGACTTACGTGGCGAGATTTACTCTCTTCTTTGGCTGGCGCGACTTCAAGCGGAAAAGACGTGTCTGTGATACTATCCCCAATTGAGGGCGGGCGCGCACAATGTAACTATGCGTAGTGAAGCGAGCTATCCGTCTATCTATCTGTCTATTATTCCCTCCCACACGCGTACGAAAGATACATATATATTTGATGTTTTCTGTGACTGTTCTCTTATTTGTAATAAACCTTTACTAATAACTAAATATCGCCGCCAAAGTGATTGTATATACAAACAAGCACGGACCTAGGTTTCTGAAACAATATTAGACAGTATTTTACTTCACTGTGTTTTTTATATTTTTAATGTGATGATCGTCAATCTTTATCAAACCTAATGGGCGTTAAATATTCAACATACGAGACTGTTAAGCTATTATTCTAGTGAAGTTAATCCATACTGGGTATCGCAAATTTCTCACTCATTCCTAAGTGTTGGCTAATCTTAGAACATGATCAGCAGTGACATACTTTTGAAATCTCATTATAATACTGAACATGTATTTGGGTCCAACGTCTTCGGGGAGCTAACCAGAGCCTCGGAGCATTTTTAGTTCAATTATTTTTCTTGCCATGAAGTGAATCCTTGAACTGTAGTTCTTTTACCTTTAGCGTGTTGATTCGTGTTTCAGCCTCTGGGGAAACAGCATGGCAGGGTATAAGGATATTAAGGATTGAGTTGACATCAAGATTAATAAGAAGAAATGCAATCATTAAGACGATGGAGAAATGTTATTGATAAAGAAACGAAGCAGATAGAGATACTCATCAAAATCAAACGATATATTCGAGATGTATTAAAAATAAAAGAGTAAGTCTATATAATAGTAAAAAATGTTGATTGCTTTCTCTTTTGCGCATAAACGGTTTTACATGCCGGAAGAAAAAGCGAATTAAGTGAGAATTGAAGAAAGAAGAGGACTAGTGAGAGGGGGCACGCTTGAAAGAGTAGAAGATTCAAAAGCAGCCTACAAGAATTTTAAGAGGTAAATAAATAAATAATGTAAACAAAGAAGAAAGTTACATGATGAATTAGTAGTAGTAACAGCACAAGTAACAATGTAAATACATCAACTCAAATAAACAGCGTAAATAAAGAAGCAATAAAAATTACAGAAAATTATATGATAATTACGACAATAACCAGGCTTCTTTGTGATTTACCGGCCAACTTCTAATGGGTGTTCGAGTATGGGATAAATGTTTAAAAAATATATTTCGTTGAAACGTATAAACTGAACATATATATATATATATATATATATATATATATATATATAGAGAGAGAGAGAGAGAGAGAGAGAGAGAGAGATACACACACATACATACATACGTACACACAACCATATATAACTAACAGAACTTACATTCAGCAATTTGACCGACACCCTAAATGGACCATTCGGAAAATTGAAAATAATAAGATTATCAAGCAAAATAACTCCGTCTTATTTAATGATGTTTGCCTAAATATATATATATATATATATATATATATATATATATATATATATATATATATATATATTAAGCCTGCGTTATATTCACACAAAAGTTAATTTCATAGCTGAAGAGTATATATATATATATATATATATATATATATATATATATAAATATATATATATATATATATATATATATATATATTTGTAAGGCCTAAAATATAATGCTTTAATACATTTTCAGCTTTGTTTAAAAATCATATTTCTTCATACAATTTGTACTACCTATTTTAAAAGACACACACTTTTCTTGATTGTAATGTTAAGTGATTTCGAAGGTTTCTTCAGGAGATTTGTTTTCTATATCAAATACCTCCACCCCCTCAACAAACGAATACATGTTTCATACCGTAGCAAAGCAGAAAAAGAACGATGCAATGGTTTGGTGACATAAAGAAATGAATAAATATAAAAAGCGATAAGCGAGTGCCACATAATAGAAGCCGTGTTTAAATGGAAATGTTCAGATAGCAAGGGGTCAGACAGTGAAACTAGGCTGAAGTTGCAAATCATGGTATGTCCGTCTGGGCAAATCCCTCTATCTCTTTCTCCTAAGCAGATAAAACGTGCCTAGACGCTCTTCCCAAGAAGGAAGGTGGCTACGCACGAAAGTTACTGATGTAGGGAGACGGGCTCGATTTTCATCTGTATCCCTTTTTATCCGTTTACAAGCTGTCTCCTTGGTGTAGTTTCCGGGACTGTCTTGAAATAAAAAAAAAATTGTGTTACCGACCGGCGTCTGAGTGATTGAATTCAAGAGACGACCAACGAGCTGGTTTCACAACAATGACAACGAGAACGGCAACACGGTAAGGTATACTACAACGATTACGAAATGGGTACTGATTTACTCCCCTCCATGAGTTAGGCACAAGGCCAGTTTTTATTTTACTGACACATGTAAGATGTGACCCAAGGTCGGGTCGGGAAAGTGGGGTTTGAAAAGCCAGCGCCCGAGAGGTGAGCACTCTGGCAATTAAATCTTGCCTGGGCCGCCCCATCGGCATTCCCCGGCAGGGGCGCCTCAGGCAGTAAGCAATAAACTTACTCCTCCCTAAAAAGGGGAGGCGAAGCCTGGTAGGGTGGACGTCCTAGAACTGCACAGGACAGACCCATAGACCGGCGTAAATTAAGCCCCAAAGGCCAAGACAATACCAGTCTATGGGGTGCAGTATCCATCGGAACAGATATTACACTTTGATCTTAGCTAAAAGGCCAAGTAAAACAGTAGTGAGTAAGTAAACCCTTTTTTTCTAATTATGCACTCACAAATATATAAAAAACACAAAAAACAAAACAACGAAAGGACATTTGAAGAAAAATAAGGAAAAGGACAATTGTGAACAGATGCATGGACACATCCTGTGGATGCATTCGAATTACTCGAAGTGAGAACACCGTTAATGTTTTTAAATAAAAATTACATGCAATTTTTTTTAAATCTTGCAGCAGATACTCATACAGACGTACTGTCTCAAAAAAACACGCGCATTGAAAAAATAAAAATAAAATTAAAAAGAAAGACATAGAGGAAAACTGAGACACGCACGCACACGAATGGGGACAACCATATGCGTATATTGACTATTTTCTATGTGTTTGTTGTATTACTGCAGACAATTGTTGTTGTTTTTCAATATAGTTTTGTCGTTTCTGACCATGATTTTCTTTTTTTACGTTGTACTTTTTGTTTACAAATTAAGAAAAACGAGTTAAATTCCACGCTTACTTTAGTGTCTATTGAGAAAAAGAAGCAAAGAAATGGAAAAGGCAAACGTATTTTTTTTTTCCTTTTTGTGGTTTTCTTGAAGTAAAGAAAAGAAAGCAGAGAAAGAAAGAGAGAGAGAAGGAGAAAAGTAAGAATCTTTTTTGTGATTTTGGTGTTGTAAAGCGATCGATTTATGTCGTAGTGTGTAATGTTTATTCGTTTCCCTTGCATGGGGGCGAGAGAACGAGACACAATTAAACAATTGTTTACGAACCAAAAAATATGTAATCGATCAGATCAACACATATCATTAAAAAAGCAAAACAAAAAAAAAACGAGCTAAGAATGAAGATGTTTAAATGAGAGACGGACGGGGAAAATACTTTAGATTAATATATTTTATTTTAATGGAAGGAACAAGTGGAACATAAGAGTAGCTGTGTTTTGAGTGGAAAGGTTCAGAAGTAAAAGAGTTAAATAGTGACACTAGGCGAATGTGGCAAACTACGTGTTTCCGGGCGAACATTTCTCTCTCTCTCTCTTTATCTCTCCTTCACAGCCTCGAGGTTTACACAGGTGCTTGCTGGATAGCCAGTATGTTTGCTATTTAGGTGATAACTTACTTTTTCGAGACAATGCGCAGTAGAGCAGTGCTATGCGCTTCGGCTACTGAGTCAAACCTGACTTTTGCACCGTGTGAATGGCGGGAATTACCTCCTCCCATACTGACGATCGCAGGTTTATCGTAGAAACACTAGTGTCTATAGGATTATTTTTAAAATAATATTTATTTATAAACAATTATTCAACGCTCTCGCAAGATTGAGCACTTTAAGTAAAGTTGACAACAAGCCGTCATTCTGTGTTATGCGCAACTCTAGGACACGCCTATTGAGTTCTCTATCGGCTGCTTGCTGGTTAGACGCTGTGTTTTTTGTTTAGACCTTAACTTAATAGCCAATGCGCGTTTGAGCAGTAGTATGCGCCTCGGCTACTGAGTCAAACGTGGCTCTCGTATCGGGTTCGAACCGTGTAACCCGCGGGTATTGTCTCCTCGCATACTGACAGTTGCAGATTGGGCATTAAACTAGTGTATATATATATATATATATATATATATATATATATATTATATATATATATATATATATTTATATATATATATATATATATTTCAACATAAAATACTATTTATTCATAAATAATTGTATATATATATATATATATATATTAAAGAAGGAAAGATGAAGATAAAACATTGCATAACACCACATAAAATTGATACAAATATTATTACATCGAAAGTTCAGATTCAAGGAGTGACATTCTGCGTTATGCACAACTCTAGGACACGACTATTGAGTTCTCTCTCGGCTGCTTGCTGGATAGACGCTGTTTAGACGTTAACTTACTTCTCAATGCGCGTTTGAGCAGTAGTATGCGCCTTGGATTAACGTAACACCTTGCATCGATGTAATAACATTTGTATCAATTTCATGTAATTTTATGTACTGTTATACAATTTTTTATCTTCATCTTTCCTTCTTTAAAATTGATTGCTCTCATCAACGTATTGAGCTTTATTTTATCGCGATAGATGACTTTACGATACTTCACTTATCGTTAATTCTATTATCATTATATATATATATATATATATATATATATATATATATATATATATATACTAGCAAATATATGTTCCTTCCGGTCGCATATATTTGTTAGGCTGTGAGAATGATATCATGATGACCGAACTACATAAACAGACACTCAAAAGATAAATGAAATCCATGGGAGGAATGTATCATGACAAATAAAAATATACAATACTACATCTCAAAACAGGAGTAATGCATTTTCCGATGGTATGATAATCACAGAGCAGATAATACAATACCCTTGCAAAAATCAAGCAGGTAATACTCGGGACGACACCCCTATAAAAGGAGAAGGAAATGCATACGAGTATGGTATCATTGCAACAGAAATATACTTCATTACCCCACTCTATATATATATATATATATATATATACATATATATATATATATATATGTATATATATATATAAATATATATATATACATATATATATGTATAATTATATATATATACATATATATGTATATATATATATATATATATTTATTTATATATATATATATATATATATAATTATATATACATATATATGTATATATATATATATATATATATATATATATATATTGGGTGCATTTGAATTTACGTATAAAGGCATACAACTAATTGCTTTATATATAACTTGTATAATTTAATAAAGTTTTACATGCGATATCATTAGTTACAAAAGCAAAGGAAATGAGTCCTATGATTAGTTGCAAAAAGCATTATTCATATCCTTATGATATCCTTCCAATTTTTGCATTAATAACATAGCGATAATTACGAAATAGGAATAATGCCATTAGCTCTTCACAATTAATACATCAAATAAAGCAACGATATTTTATGGCAGGCTGTTCTCTCCGAAAGTAATACAACTAACTAAAATATGTACTGTCGAGCACTTAAATGCCTATGTGTATACTTTCGGAGAAAACATATGATTAATGAGGAGATGTAGTTTGCTTAAAGCATTGCGTATACTATGTATATAGAAGTGTATTAGAAAGCGATCACAATGCCAGACATATAAATATGTCGGTGATTAAAAAGAAGACAAACACTAGTGATTGTTTTTATTGCAAATCTTACTTTATTAGCTAAAATATATTTACAGTGAGCTCATGTATGTGACTATGTTACTGCTGTGGTATTACCATAACACAAATTCACCATTTGATGAAGGGGTCTTTCTTCGAAATATATTATGGCACATGGTCACACCCATTAGATCAGTATGTAGGTTTTTGACTAATCAGGTAAGATTTACTACTAAAAATCACTTAATTTTGCATCTCTTCGAAATAGCAACATATTTCTATTTCTTGCATTGTAATAGCCTTTGAATACTCCTCGAAGTATATAATTGTTTTGCTTTTAATATTTATCTAGATCAAGATTAAATATCTATAAAATAAAAATAAGGATCTATCGCCTGGGGAAAAAATATATACAGTACCGGAATCTCTTTCAGTGGCTCACATATTGCAGCGAGTTTTTATGTAAGTCTGGTATTGTTTAGTTTTTTAGTTGTTTTTTACGCCCCCCCCCCCGAGTTATTTAATGCCGAATCTGGTCATTTTGTGAAATTTTTCCTGCTTCAACTTCTTTATATGTTCAAGTATTTATTCATGGTGTTTGGTTGAGTGAAATAAGAGAAGGGAGAGAAAGGGTGATTAGGGGGGAAGGATGACGGATTGAAATTTGTTGTTTTTTTGTTCATGGTTTTGCAGAACATGGTTGAGCTTTGCAAAGAGAAAAAAATAAACAATAAAACATCAATATTTAGTGCAATCTTGGCAAAGAAGCCGATACCTTCACACAGTCTGCTATTCGGCTCGGCTAAAATGTTCTACTAATATAATGTCATTCAGTTAAGTATCGCGTCGCTTTCGATATGAGGTATTATTCACAGACTGAGGTCGAGCCGAGTTACTGGTTGTGATTTTCTAATGTTGAGTATTAAAACAAATTAATTGCTGAATACTCGACTTTTCAAAGTATTGTTCATAAGGAGGCCTGTGACTTTATGCATACTTACACGTGTTATAGCCGCAGTAAGGTGAACCTAATTCCATACTGAACTTGTTGTCTTTAAAGTACTAGCTAAAACTTTATATATCATGGAATACCAAATAATAATTGTTTCTATTATACGAAGATATAAGTTATACAATATTTAGACTTAATTGGTTGTAGAGAGTGTTGTTCTACGTTAGACTAGATGTGTCTAGTTAGAATTCTTTAGATCTTTTGACTTGTCTGTTCTTTGTTAATTATCGATAATTCAAGTGTATACGTTTTGACATAAATACATAAATAACTTGTCTTATTCTAGACTACATGATTTTTGCAAAAGAAGACAGAAAATGTTTAGATTAGAGTCTTGCACTGACGACTTTAAGTGCTACACTTTACACGTGCTTTCGTCACGCATATAAACTAATTGTATTCCTAATCGCGTTTTTACCATTTACATTTTCATGCCCTGAATTTTAATCTTTCAACTTTTAATAATACAAATTCTGTCTTTGACTTTCTCAAGATCAATTTAATATATAATGATATCATTTAAAAAGAATATGGTGGTAAATAAATCTCTCTCTCTCCACTTTTGTACCAATTGTAAGAATGAAAATAATATATGCGAGAACGATATAATTTATATATATATATATATATATATATATATATATATATATATATATTAGACATATTTCTATTAATTATCGGAATATACTCTTTTAATCAGGAGGAAAGTATTGTCCAATGAAAAAAATAGTGTGCAGCACATTTCTAGAATTTCAATCATTCTCGGAATTATATAGTATTATAGTGTACAACTCTATGCTTTAGTAACATTAGCAGTATCGAGGCACTTATCTCTCATAGAGTTACAAAACAAATATATATTAATATAGCTTATAAAATTATGCTGTAGTTTTTCATTGAAATTACATGAAGTTTACAATTACAGATGTGAACATAGATAACTATGTATACGTGTCTATACATTAGGACATTATGAGAAAGAGAAATTAATTAGCAATAGGAGCTGCAATATATAACAATACAGGGTGACCCAAAAAAAACGGGCCCCAAATCTAATTAGGCTCTGTTTCTTAGTGTTTCGTCAGAATGAAATGGATTTTGGGGCATAACTAGTTTATTATATTCACAACATCATATCAAAACACTAGGGTCTTTGGCCTTTTTTTCTCCGTTCTACAGCATGTGTTCTAGATGGACTCCTTTCAGCTCCGTGCATTTCTTGAGGCGCAGAACGAAGTTGTCCATGACGTTCTTACAGACTGAATTGGGAATGGTTCTCATCTCCTCCTTGATGGCTTCTTTGAGTTCCATGATGGTTCTAGGTTTCCCTGCGTACATTCTGTCCTTAAGATAGCCACAAAGGAAACAATCTGGGGGGGGGGGCTTAGGTCAGGGCTATGGGGTGGCCACTCAAAATTAGTCTTGACTGATCACTCGACCTTCGAAGTTCTCTTTCAGCCAATCTCATGACAGGTTTGAGGTGTGAGAACTTGCTCTATCTTGCTTGAACCAGAATTTGCCCATGAGCGACGGGTAGAGGGTCTGGAGCTCACTCTTGAAGACTTTGAGGACCTCCACATACCGCTCCTTGGTGACTGTCACTGCTGCGCCAGATTCTTCGATGAAGAGTGGTCCGATGATGCCTCTGACCGAGATTGCAGCCCGCACCGTGCAATTAGGAGAGTGCAGGAGCTTGGTGGCTACTTCATTCGGTCTGGAGGACCCCCAGAAGACATTTGTCTTGGAGTTTGCCTTTCCGTCAAGATGGAAGTGGGCTTCATCTGAGGTCCAAAGGAGGTTTAGGAAACCTGGTGTCTCTTCCATCTTATCGAGCATCTTGACTGCCATAGCGCTCATCTGCTTCTTGTCTGAGGCTGTAAGGGTCTGCAGCGTCTGTATTCTGTATGGGTATGCCCTGATATCGTTCACCAGCACTCTCCTGCAAGTCTCACGGGAGATACCGAGGGACTGACTTCGCTTACGCACAGAGCGTTTCGGACTATACTGGAGATACTCATTCACACTTTCGACTAGCTCGGCTGTCCGCTTCTTGGGACGTGCCGAGTGGCTTGGACGGTTCTCACTGGCAGCGTTGAAGTTCTCCACGGTCCCATATTTCTTGAAGTTGTCCACCCAGTTCTGAATTCTGCTTTTGGGTGGGACCTTTTCACATCCGAACTGATGCATGAAACTGTCTTGGGTTTTCTTAAACAAGCCTGTCTTGTAGTAAAATTTAACACAGTGTATTCTTTATCCCATCTTCTACTGAGGTCTTGGTGTACTCACGGTCGTTGATTCTGTCATGTCCTGTAAAATAAGGGCAATCGGTGAATAAATAAAGGAGATATCACATAAAGTGTACACGGGGCTTGTTTTTTTTTTTAGTCACCCTGTACTTATGATACTAGCATACAACAAAAGGGCTAGGATCGTGTTTGCGAAATATAGATGATGCTTAACATATGACATTTCACATACTTGCCACAATTCAGCCCAACTGAATTTAGAAGTAATTTTCAAAAAGATATGGCGATGCCCACCATTTGTCTTAAGCTAATATAATTACATATTTAAAAAATGACTCATGTTAACTCTTACGAAAAGTATAAAAGTTATCTCCCTTGGAAGAAAATATTTACATTTTATTCTCAGATGTGAGAACAGTGTTTATGTTAAATTAAAAAAAAACATTGTGTTGGTATAATGTCGACCTCGCAGCTACGGCTCACGTTTAGAAATAATTTTGTCGATTTCCGATACAAAACGCAAGTATATTTAGTGTGGTCGTCTTTCAGCTATCAGATGGCATGATAAATATGTCGACTGACACTTTAGCTTAAAATTAAACTGAACTGTTCTGTTCTAAATTAAATATAAATTTAATCGGACTGTTTTGAGGACATCAACTATAATCTAAATTACAATTGATGCTCTAAAACATATTTTGATTGCAAAATAGACATAAGACGGCGGGAGGTGAGTAAATTGCGATAACTTAAAAAATGAAGGAAATGATTGTTTTATTTTAAAACTCTAACTATTTAGAACACCCTGTATTGACGTCGCGTATTGCGTAGGTAAATGGAATTAAATAATTATTTATTTTTCGAAATCTAAAAAAGATTTTTTATAATATTTTGAGTTATTCTGATAGCAAATTGTTAACCAATAGTTGAAAATCATGAGTTTAAAACAAACGAAATGAAAACAAAATCTTTGACGTTCATGTTTGAAAAGGGTGTAATATAAAATTAGGATGTTTTCGCACACGTTAATTAAATGCTGTGACATCTCGCAAGGCGACATCGAAATTGATGAGGAACCAGATATTCAATATCTATTTCCACTTCTGCTTCTATGTGAATACAAATATACTGTTATTTAACTGTTGTTTATCAGAAATAATTTAAATAATCATTTATCTGATATGTTTAATATAAGTAACTGAAATTGTTGATGATTTCAATGATGGCGTCCATTTAAATTGAAAAAGTAATCTGCAAAATTGTTGAATGAAGTATCTTTGGACGAAACTAAGTAAAAAACGTTTTTTAAGGAACATGATTAAATTATAAAAATGAAAACTTGGAAAATCAGAATCAAATATCTACTTGTCACATTTAAATATATTGATCTCTACCTTCGCTAAATAAATGGCTTAAATGAAAATATAAATTACCGGAAGTGGGTAGGGAATTGTACGGTTGCTTCTACCTCTATCTTATAATTTAATACTAATAATAGAATTTATCACGAAATGCGTATATGTAAATAAAGTGTAATACTATTCCGAAGATTCTCGTTTTCTGTTGTTAAAAATTGCTGTCATTTTAAAATGAATATTGTTTGAATATATAAATCTACTATTTACATATTTTATTTAAGTATTGAAACAAGTTCATTATTTCGAAAACAATGATTCTTATCTTTCTTATTGTAAAATTATTGTTTCATTTTCAAATGACTGTTTTTTTTTAAATCAATTAAACAAACATTTTTCATTTCATTTATTTATTGTACACATTTACATTCTCTTGAAGTACATAATCTCGTTGTTTTTGCTTGGAAATAATTGTCAGGTAAATCATTTTTTAATTTATAGAATCGATGTTCACTTTTTCAATATATTTATTTAAATTTGTAACAATTGAGTCTGTAACCAGAGTCAAATGATAAAATTTCGACGAATTATTTTTCTAGAAACTGCTTAAAGCACGGAATGACATACTTAAATTTGAGAATAATTCATTATGAAAAAAATTATTACCACAGCGACACCAGTTGATTTCCAATTATTTGTTGGATTGAATTTTATTTTTGCCGATCAGGCGATCTCATTTTTTATGCATGTGAAAAATGATAACACAGTGCACACGTGTATAAGCGTATACTTATACTGTATCAAATACCAAATATTGTTTTAGAAGCACCCAAAGAAGCATTACTTATTCATCTAGAATACATATTAATCTGGCGATAGTCCTTCACAATGGAATTGATTTCATGGCTGCGAGATGAATATGAGATATTTGAAATTGCACATATACGCTATCTGATTCAGGTGACAGTAACAAATAATATATAATGTCCATCCATTGCCATACTTTCCAAGACTAGGCTATAACTATATTGCTTGACGGGATATGCATATTGAGCATGTTGGGAAATCACAAGTCGGAAAATAATGAAATGTGATGCTATACGTTTCGGTTGAAACTATACAAGTTAGAGCGAAGCGATCTTGAATTTTACAGGATAATTGTATTTCTTATATGCCCATTGTTGTCATCGAATTAGAGGTCGATTTAATTTCATGTGATTTATAAATATCAGGTGTGTGCTGGGTGTTATTGGTTCAAGTTGGGTAAATAACACTAATTGCACGGGCAAAATAAAATACATAATAACGTAAGTATAAAAGATTATAAACAAATAGGTAATTTGTATCATTTGGATTATTATCAGTACTAATTATTCCTAGGGTATTATATTCACAACGTTTCGGCCGATGTAACCACGAATGTTCATCTTTATATATATGTATATATATATATATATATATATATATATATATATATATATATACATATACATATTACTATTTCATGTATCCATATACAATTTTATAACGAAATATATATTTTTTATGTATCAATTTTCAGTATTTACTTCAACAGTGCTCAATACGTAAGTAAGGCTAGGTAGTAAGCTATGAAAATGTATTTATTACAATTAAGCTTAATTGCCATGAATATATTTTCCTAGCTTACTATATATATATATATATATATATATATATATATATATATATATATATATATATATATATATATATATGCTAAATGTTGCTTTCTAAGTTGGTGTCTATACCCTGTGCTGAAGAAGACACTCAACATTAATCAACAATATATCGTCTTCGATACATACACCTCTCTCTATATATGCATCTCTCTATATATATATATACATATATATATATATATATATATATATATGTAAATATATATATATTTACATATATCCATACACACACACACACACACACATATATATATATATATATATATATATATATATATATATATATATATATATATAAAATAAAAATACAATAATACATTCTTTCCGAGAACTTCCTATCTCTGGAATGCAATACTGCGGGACTGCTTATTTACAAATCCTTGTTTCGGCTGCGCACTAACGTTATCAAATTCTGACTATTTAACCCAGCGTTCTCAATAATCCCAAAGGTGTTTTTATATCGCCAACTGACAATCTCATTAACCCTTATATTCGAGTGGCTTTCGAATAATTGATAAGCAGTGACGCATTCGAATAAAAGTAAACATTTATTTGAGTAAATATTCTTTTATCTATAAAGAAAACATGACTGTGTGTTTTTGTCTATCAGCGCATCTCTCGTCGATAGTTGATAGCCAAGCCTCTTGCTTTAAGATCACAGATAAGTTTTTTTCGCGAATAATCGTGATTCCGTCTGTTTTTTTAATTGATCCAATACAATTGTTTGTGATAACATTTTTATTGGTTTTTCCATGCTTAGCCATAATTGAATATTATTTTGTACTGAATTTTACGTAATTTTTAAATAATTTTACAGTGTTTATTTATTTATTTCGTTAAAGTCGGGTAATTACACTAGTATTATATGCAATTGTAATACCGTGTAAACACCATTCGAACGCCGATGTTTTTTACTTCATTGCTAAATTAGAATGCGAATTTTTCTGACACCATGCTGATAATTATTGTTAGTATGAATTTTAGTCGTTAGTCCACGTTTTCCTATCGCTGCTGACCTTATTATCTCGCAAATGTTTCAGTCAAATTGTTGCTAAATCTCCTTGTTGTTCAATTATGGGAATTTATTGTTGACGTACGCTACCCTCCTCTATGAAGAAGCCAATGTGTTGAATGATGATCTCATGACACAAGAACAAATACTACGCTAGTCACCCTAGACAACAGAAAAGGTAATGCATGGGAGGATGGTATCATTACGACTGATCTAATACTACAGTACACAATCCGTCAACAAAATGTTGAGTTAATGTCTATGAAGAGTATCTCATAACAAAAGAATATATTATATAATACTCTCTAAAAGTGAAGGCAATGCCTGGGATGAAGGTCTTATAACAAGTGAACAGATACAAAATTAATTCCCTTGAATTTCGCATTAAAAATACAAACATATTACATTAATAGAAGTAATAATAGAGTTTTTGGCTTCAGACAGACAGGTAGCAATTTTCCATTAGTAATAGATATATCGACCCGTAGTGTTGGCGTATATAAATAAATGGCATTATCGCTTTTATATTAAAATAAATATCGTTTTTCTTTCAATTAAAACGTAATAAGAAAATACTATTACCTGATACTTCTTTAAAGTAAAAGTTTTACCCAACTTTTTTATTCCTCAAATATCGATATTAATATAGAATAATTATTTGAGGACAAGAACCCGATTAGGTATATTCTTTGCCAGACTTTTCGCCTCCTAATGTTACCTTACGTAATGCTAAATCAGTCGTTTTCCAACATATACCAATCGACAAGCGACTGAGTGTTTGATAAAGAAAATAGAAATCCATTCCATTCAAACTATCAATATTACATATAAAACCATCGTGATAAAAAAATTTAAAAACAGTTTACACTCACACGCTTAACACTATTCTGCTAAGTAATATCCAGCTGCAGTAATACATTCGAGTTTACTATTTATTTTATGCTGACGAGCGGGGTTATTTTTGCCATACAGCGTTGATATCAATTTCGAAATTAGCTGAGATAATCTTATACGTCGAGCTGTGAAAAACACCTTGAAAATAACAATTTGGAAGTAATTTAAACTGTGTTCATTAACACTTGGACACGCATGAATTCATTTTTTCAAATACACAAAGTAATATACAAGCGACAAATATTCAACTGAAATAAAGAAGATCTTCGTGTATTTATATATTTTATGAACCAGTGGTTTACCATTTAAAGATGTTTACATTAGCTAATACATTATGTATAATTATAGATCATGTGATTCGAAATGGGACTAAAAAGTGGGTGAACAATTGAAAGGGATTTTAATTTTGTGTCGGGACAGACACTCTTTTAGATTCGACACATTGAGCACGGTTCTATCATCCGTTGAAATAAATACGCTATTTCCATATATATTAGCTGTTTATATAGCCGGAATACAAAGTGTTGATATTAACGGATATATTGAAATTAGCATAAACCTTTTTTGCAAGTCTAATTAAACACGAAAAGGCAAACACAGAAAAAAAACGAAAACAATATAGAAATAGAAATAATAGATATAAAATTTTACAAAAAATTTAAAAATACAATGGAGTTGTTTATCATGTGAGAATAGCTGGAATAACAACGTCTATTGTTTGAGAGGAGACCATTTATCTGAAAAACAGATTTTCAAAAAATACTTAAGCAGAAAACATTTTATTCCTGATATTTTCTGTTATTCAATTGAGTTTAAATCAGTATCTGAGAAAATATAAAATAACACTCGCACACATACGGATAGGTATTTCTTATATATATATATATATATATATATATATATATATATATATATATATATATATATATATATATATATATAACTATATATATACCTCTCTCTCTATATATAAATACATATATATATAAATATATATATATATATGTATTATAAAATATGAAACTAAAAGTAAACTTTTAGTAGTTAGAACCTATAGTGAAATGGTTTAAGCTCAATATACGAGATAGAGCAATTATAAAGATAGATGAAAGAAGAGTGATACACATGTACGAATGTTCAGATTTATTTCAACTTTGATTGTTCAATTCAAGGTATACTCGGTAATAAGATTATGTTTGTTATTTTTTCCTTGCGCCAGCATCAGCCATAGCTCATTCAACTAACCCTCCCACCTTCTTCCTTGTATACTTTATTTTCCTCATTCCAGACCCCTTCCTCATTTGGCCTCATTTTTAACTAAAGGATTTCTTCTTAGAATTGCTTAAATATTTTACTGCAAACGCCAACTGTTCACAATTCAACTTACTCCGGACCAGGAAGCATTTTTAAAATGACCCCATTTCTCATATTAATTCCGATTAAGTGCGCTCCACTTACGATTTGAATTCAACATCTCACTATTGGAGCTACTTCATTTTTGAAGGGTTTTCCATGCTGCCTTCACAAAACTCTTCTTCCCCATCTAAATCCCATTTCATTAGACACCTTATCAGCGGACAATTACCATATCTTTTTTACACGAACTTTTTCCCACCATCCATTTCCTAATATTTTTTTGAAATGTTGAATTTTGGCTTTTCCACTGCCAACTTATCTCTATATGTAATTCCTCTGATGATAAGATGTTGATCTTTGAAAAGTTTGGCTTAAGGAAAGAATAATAAACATAATTTTATTACCGAGTATACTTTGCATTGAACAATCGAAGTTGGAATAAATCTGGACATTCGTACATGTTTATCACTCTTCTTTCATATCTCTCTCTCTCTCTCTCTCTCTCTCTATATATATATATATATATATATATAAATGTAGAAGGATGGAAAGGAATTAGAAAAGCACAAGTCAAATCGTATTTCTATTCAGTTGCTCAGAGCAAAGTATATTCCGCAAAAAGGCAATTTATTCAAGTTAATTTTTTTCTCAAGCCAAGCTTTTCAAATATCAAAATCTTATCATCAGATGAAGTCGCTGGGATAGATAAGTTGGCAAAGGCCAAAATTTAAAATTTGAAAAAGTAAAATAAAAATTGTAGGGAAAAAACACAAGGCAAAACTCTGCCCGAATGCAAGCAAATGTCCGATTGCAAAAAAGTCCGGTGTCAAAAAGTCCAGCGGAGAAAGTGAAATGTAGATAGGTAGGTCGTTAAAAGGCACGAAAAGTGACAAGAGAAAATTCAAAGTTAAATTCCCAAAACAACATCTTCAGGTGCGGCGAAGATAGATTGAATCCAGAGGGTAAAAGGTCCAATAAAATGTACGTTCGGGGATGCAATAAGGCTCAGTAAAACGTGAGGTGGAAAGTATTCGCCATTTAAAAGACATCCTGGTTTAAAAATCGTGGAATAGGTTTAAATTGGCAAAAAGACATCCAATAAATATTTAAAGGCTTTCCCGTTGAAAAACAAGACTAGTCTGAAGAATGGCAAAAACTCATATACGACCAGTAGGCAGGAAAGGAAGGTGTAGGGGGTGTGAAGGAAGAGAAGGGTGCGAGTGCGATGAATAAGTGCGATTTAAAACTAAGAGTGTGAGTGTGGGGGGTAGGTCGCTTAAAGTTGAAAGTGGACGTTAGCGCGAATTAGGGTTCAACTAGAAATGGGATAGAATGGTGTGGGGGCAAGTCAATGAGTGCGGAGAGGGAGAATTAAAATACCAGAATGTGTCGGGGAGGATATGAACAGGGGCATGGGGTTAGGTGTTTAATCAGATGACCTTACTTTATAAGTACTTTATAAGTACTTTATAAGTAAGGTCATCTGATTAAACATGAGGCAACATATATTTGAAGGGTAGAAATAAAAAAATAAATAGTAAAAATGAAAATTAAAAGTTAAAATAGAAATAAAAATAATTAAATGAAAAAAATAAAAAAATTAAAATAAAAATTAGTCTTAGGCTCGCAAGGAGAATTATGGAATTACCGATAAAGAAATATATAAATGAGGAAATAGTCGATAAAATTGGAATCCGGGAGTGGGTATTAGAATAAAAAAAAAGGTAATTTGACCTCGAGTAAATACTCGGGATGAAAATCCTCAAAGTGTTTAAAGATTTGGGTAGAAATTATATATGGTGTTACGGGACGCTATACTTTTCACAATAGGTTTTACCTTTCCTAAACGTTCGCATTTAGTTCACCATTTATATATATATATATATATATATATATATATATATATATATATATATATATATAATATTAAACTTAAAGTAGAACGTATACTTTAAACAATTGAAACCTATTGTGAAATGTACAACGCTTCATATTCTCTCTCTCTATATATATATATACATATATATATATGTATATATATATATATATATATATATTTATTTATATATATATATATTCAAGTGATGAAAGATGAGAATAAATAATTGCAAAGATATAATATTCATTAGACCATGAAAAGTTCACAGTAAGGAATCCTATATCCTTAATGCATAGATTTTCAAATACAAACTCTTTTCATCATGGAATAAAAACACGACAATGTAATAGTAAGTATTATCGGCAACATTTAACTCTGAAACATTCATACACAAAAACAAAAAAAGGGATAAAGAATATCATGTAGGGAAGAATACGTAGAGTTAGTGTAGTCACCGTCAAAAACATGTCAAAAGTGAAACAGCTGTTATATTAGAAATAACTTTTTGAAAAACAATCGACATCTCATCTCAAGAAAATTACAGACACATACTCATCCAAGCGTTGAAGCCATTTATGATAAATGTGCGATTGAAAGATTTCTATCACGATTTTAATATAAAACCATCAACCCGGAACCAACCAAATACAGCAGACATCTCCGAACCGAAATCCAACCTCTCTCTGATATCATATACAGAACATAAAAAAAATAGAATGAATAGCCGCTGCTCAATACTGCTTGAAAACTATATACTTTCCTAAACAGAATAACTATTTAGATGAAGTCGAAGATGCCTAATTAAATCCTGCGAGGAAAATTAAATTTAAAAAACGTAAAAATGTCCTAAACCCGATTGTAAAAAAATCAAGAATTTTGCTGAGAAATTAAAAACAGACCCTAACATAATAGTTCTAGCGGATAAAACAAAAACTACTTTAAACTAGATTACATCAACCTATACAGTAATTTGATTTATAAAGAACTTAATAAATCTTATAAATAACACCACTAGTAACTCTGAACACCATATAAAAAAGGCTAAATCCCTGCTAACCTCCTTGAAAATTACTAATCACTCTTAAATAGTCACCTCGTCTACCCCACGATTCACCCCTAAGTTCACAAATGTAAGTTTCATGAAATCGTTCAATTTAGTTCATTTGCTCTTCTAAATCAGACATAGGGATTATTAGTAAAAAAGTCTTAGACAGAACTATACCGGGAATGTAAAAATGTCTTCTGACACTGTAATTAATTGGTTTCTTAACCTTAAAGCCACACTTAGATTACATTTCATAACCTTCGATATAAATAACTATTACCAATCGGTATCTCCAATCCCAACATGTTTTGCTAAAATTAACGTTTTATTAAAAGAAAAAAATAAATATGACCTCACTGATATAGATGTCAACTTGATCTTACTAGCTAGACGATCCATACTTAGCTTTAACAATAAATATTACACCAGGAAAGACACCACTAACAATTACGGCGTTGTTATAGGGATATATGACATTGCCCAAGTTTCAGATGTAGTAGCCCTTTTGTCATTCAAAAATCCTGTATATACTCCAAAGAAACTGAAATTAATTAATTGGTGTGTAATACTTTTGTTAAAAAAATTAACAAAATTCGGAGATATCTACATTTTCACGAAGGGCTTCCACCCACCTGAAGTAGAAATTGAAGCCTTTCCTGAACATTCAGATATTTCCGATTTTGTGGAAATCGTTGCATAAAACTATATATGTATTTTACATTTCAGATTCTTACGCCTATCAGCTATTTTCCAATATTCATGAAGCTCGGCTAATTAATTGAAAAGGTTATCCTGTGCATACAATTATATAAATATATACACATACAAACTAAAAAATCTATGAACCTTTGGAATCGTTATAACCTGTTCAATTTACTGATTTTAACTTGCAAACGAAATCGATAGTAGAGAAAGAATACACATTCAAAAATGCCTACATTAAAATTAAAATAAACATTTAAAATGATGTTTTGATTTTTATGTATTAATTTGATAATAATGTAAAAACAACCAATGGTTAATTCAAAAGGTTGATAAATTAACCCGAACCCGAGTATAGGTTCGGGCTAATTTATCAACACGGTAGAAAAGATTTTGCAAGATGTTTGTATATGCAATTGATAATCATATGAGACGTGTATTCAGCAAAATGGGTTAGGGTTAACATTCATTTAATTAACATTCTTAAATTACCCATACTAGTTTATTTAATAAATTGTTAAATATCAAGTTTATTAAATTACTCCAAGTAGCTTTTAAAAAAAAAACGTGGAAAATTAACTTTTAATGTTAATGTTCCACGTTTGTTTAGTTTTACTGTCAGTATATTTAAATGTGTATTCTAACACTACTATCAATCTTGTTTGAAAGTTGAAATCAGTAGATTAAACGAGTTATAACGATTCAAAGGCTGCATACATTTTGGAGGGCATCCTATATATATATATATATATATATATATATATATATACATATATATTTAGCAATAGATAAAGTGAAAGAATAAAATAAGGTGCGAATCAAATTTTATTACAATTCAATGTTCAGGCAAAGTTCAAAGTACATATATATTTATATAGATAGCTAAATGAAATGGTGAAAAACCAACATGGTTCAATTTAACTGATAAATCATTTATTTTTTGCAGGATTTTGTTGTAAAACAACTTTGCCGGGCGAGACTGTCCTATATTTTTATTTTTACTTTTTCAGTTTGATGGTATTAACCCCAAAGGATCAGAATCACAGTATAGTCAGAAAACACGTCAAGTTGTAAGGAACGTTTGTTTAAAGTGTTGTTTGGTCGATGTTTCGCGCTGGATAGCGCTGGTTGTCGCTGTTTGAATATAGAAATTGATCACATCTTTAAAGCTCACATGAACATTTATTTAAATAAAGTTTTTAAAAACCAACACATGGTGCAATTTAAATTATGAATCATTTATTAAAAATATTTTTTGTAAGCTTTCGTTGACAACAACTTAGTCAGGATAGATGGCACAGGGCCTCTTATTAATTTTTAATTTCTATGGTATTAACTCCGAGGTGTATAATCACGCTTGCGTCAGAAAAATACGCTGATTAAAGAAATACATTTTCACGTGTACTTCAAAGATGTTATCAATTTTCTTTATTCACAAAGCGCACACCAGCGCTAAACATAGAAATATATCGAGTAATCTCCTTCACTTATGAACAAGTCATTAATAGTTTTTAAAATATGAAGTCTAAAAAACGATAATATGCGCACGCTATTTTAGGGGGGAAATGTTAACATTTAGAAGATACACACACACATATATATATATATATATATATATATATATATATATATATATATATATATATATATATATAAAGAGGTGTACTAAAAGCGAACTTTTAGGAAAGGTAAACCCCTATTATGAAGAGTATACAGCTCAATACAGCTTTGAAAAGCCTGGCTTAAGGAAAATTTAACTTGAATAAATTGCCTTTTTGCGGAATATACCTTGCTTTGAACTTTTGAATTGAATTTTGATTTGGCTTTTGCTTTCTCTAATTCCTTTCCATTCTCCTTCATATATATATATATATATATATATATATATATATATATATATATATATATATATATATATATACATATATCCATTTTCTACAGTAACCCGGTGAGAAATATGGACACATTTTTGTAAGCTCTATCATTAAGAGGATGCGCCCCCTAATTAACAATTACATGAACAAATATCAGGAAAAGAATTGCTCGAAATCAAATGTTGGGTAATACGTTTTTATAATCATCAGTGCGAACGTGTGAGCGTCTACAATAAATACAGTGTTTCTAATAAATTGACTAAAATCGATTAATAAAGAAAAAACATAAAATAATCTTATGTTTCTAAAATTTTTAAATAATGATTGATAATTTATATAATTTGGATTATTCGAATATCTGTTCTCTTCTTGAGTGTTATTCGCACAGCGTTTCGGTCTATGTAACCTCCGAACTTCTTTAGATGGCTTTTGTCGAATCTGGAAATCTTTCTATGGAACTTGGAAATCTGCACGAAATTTCAGACGGACCTCTTTATTTAATCCACGGTGGTAGCATACTCTCGTTCCGTTAGCCATGACCGAGGAGAAGTCTTCAGTAATTTGCTATTGTTAGTATTGCCTGCACTGAGGATTACACCTGAAATAATCTGTTTGGTAATTCCTTTTCGCCATATTTTAATCCTTGATTTAAAAAAGAAAATTTGTATTTTTTTGGAATTTATACTCCTTATTTTAAATTTCGTTGCCACATACGTTCTTTTCTGAATAGACGTTAATATATATATATATATATATATATATATATATATATATATGTGTGTGTGTGTGTGTTGTGATTGTATATATACACATATATATATATATATATATATATATATATATATGTGTGTGTGTGTGTTGTGATTTCTTCAGTCAAATGACTAATTAGAAAACACAACACTGAAATTTTTCTGAAACTCATAGTTATTCACTTTGATTTTGTATAGTATCGCCAAGAATAAATATTGACCGTACATGCGTTAATTTCTCCTGTCGGAGATACGTCCTTGGCAATCAATTCAACAGTGGCTTCATTGCTATCAGACTGAGGTATGGTCCTGTTCAGTTTAAAGAGTTCCACCCTCTTAGAAAGGTTAAGTTTATTGCTAATCGCCTGAAGCGCTCCCACTGGAGAATGCTGACGAAACTGCTCAGGTATTTTTTGTAGGCCATAGTACACTTCACGTAGTGTGCTGATTTTTCAAAACCTCACCTGACCTTGTGGCTAACCGCCTATAAAGACACACACACACACACACACACACATATATATATATATATATATATATATATATATATATATATATATATATATATACATATATATATATATGTATATATATATATATACAATTTTGCATTCATTACATTTTTTAGCTTAATGTCGATCTGGTCTTACACATTTTATATGTGTTTAATACCGCTCTTTTATTACTGAGGTCGATTGTATTGTTCTCTAAAATATTTGGATAGCAATGATGCTTTATTGAGTTTATTAACCGTATAAAACGATTACTATTTTTACAAATTAAATCAAAAAATTAAATATTATTCATGAAAGATAGTGCCTGGCAAAAAACGCACTACCTTGGAGTCGGAAGTATAGAAAAGTATAACCAAATTGTGCTGGGAATAAAGCTGAATCTAAAGCAAAGATTTTTTGAAAAACTGCACATTTCTATGTTTTTAAGTCAAGTAACTTAAAAATCATGAAGAGGCAGATAGCGTCATTGTAATTGTGGGTAACACATTATTAGCAGTAGTTTATCAGCATCTGACAATCATATTGCTTGGTAACATGATCATGACATTTATTTTACGGTTGTTGTGTTTTTGATATTTCTTATTGGTTTGAATATGTAAATTAGGAACATATAAATCAGTTGTGTCGCAGCCAACAAAAGCTTTGGTTTTGTTATATCTACTCTGCAGTTAGAGTTGACTTATATCAACAGTATGTAACAATTCATTGTAACTTATTTATCCAAGAAAAACTGATTTTCTAGTTCTATCTGACCAAACCTTTCAAACCGTATTAAGATGTAATAAACTATATTTTAACTCGGCTTGCCGGATTCGATTATTTGCGTCAGTTTTTCCATCGGAGAATAAGAAATCCGTTATTCTATGTTCAAATCTATCAGACTTTTCCCGGTCATACACGCACTAATACTGTTGGAAAAGCCATGTAATTTTAATTTCCTCTCAGCTATGATGTAAATTTATTGTGGTATGGGTCGTCACTAAATGTGACTCACAATAAGAGAACGTTTTTTACCCATTGGAAGCTTTTATTGCAGACCCTGGGAACTGGCAATTCAGTCAAATCAAAATGCCCCACTTTTCCAGGTACATCAGTAACTTACATTAAAAATAGGAGACGACGATGGTTCGTGTTTCAGTCGATATAAAGTATGACATTTAAAATTACCTAAGATGAGAAGACGATATTTAGCGACACTTCTTGTGCCAATCATCACACTCATTTAATCAATTATTCAATAAGTTATTGCACTTAATTAATCAATTAAAAGTGCACAAGGCAGCTCTTCGTTGTAACGAAATGGTTCAAAGAGAAACTTGTGTTTAATAAATTGTAAACAATACATCGTTTGAATTAGGCATTGTATGTAGGAATTATAACATTCAGCAACAGTTTATATACTATTGACCTGACAAACATAAACGAATAGTCGTGTAATAGCGAAATCGATAATTAATAGTTTAGATAAAAAGTACCGCAGAATAATGCAATGAAAAATGAATGAAGAAAATATTTTAAAAGCTGTCGCATTGGCGTCTAAGGAGAACATTTCAGTTGTGACTTTACATTGTATTTTTCACTAGGTGCGAATACATCTATTTTTCACAATTACGTCGATTGAATATATGAACGTCAAGTAAATAAACGAAACACACAAATCTATAGATACATCCATCTGATCCCGCGTGATCGACTGAAAAACTCTTATTCTATTCGCCTGGAGACCTACAGAATTGCTATTTCTTATGTTAGTGTGACAGAATATGGATATGTTAATTCGAATGTAAGCCTGCTAGACAAACTGAATACACTATGTAAAACTTAAACGTGACAAACCCAGCAACTAATATGCTTTAAAGCATTTAATTTAAGATATATAATAATTTATACTAATGACCCATGGACAAAATAAAGGATTCAGCTCGAAATTCCGTATAGACTCCCAGATAGAATATTAGTCGAAATACCCCAAATAATGCATAGTTGTATATTGTCAACGAACGTAAACAACTGTATGTAGTAACTAATCTAATTATTTTGCTAACAGAGCAATGTATTTTAAGTACAAGTTGCCATACAGATTATGAACAGAAACTGGAAGTCAGTAATAATAGTTAAAACAGGAATCAACAGACATTTAAAGGAAATGTTGTATGAAACATTTCTTATTTATTTTTTTACTTCAATTAATCCTAAACAAAACATACTACCTCTATGACGTTAGGGGCTATTGTTAATTGCGATCCTGTTTTATAAGAGCATCCGAAGTGGGAAATTCTGCAACGAGATACTTGTTTAGATTAAATGTTAATCTCTGCATCTTGGTACAGTCGGGGAAACAGGGAGCAAAGAATTCCAAAGTCTAGCGGTTCGAGGAAAAAAGCTTAGTAGAGTATAGCGCCTTCCCGAATCTGGGGACTTCCACGGTGAAGGGGGGTGATTTTGCTTGTTGGATTTGTTGAGAGAATTAATCTTGACGGCGAACAATTGTAGCAAATACTTGTGAAAATGCACTAGGATACAAAATCGCGGTGCAACAGGAGCTGAACCTTGGTAGACAGTGTGGGACCTCTTAGGTTTGATATACTTTTTTAGACTCTCTCTCATAGGGAGATATCATGGTTGCTGCACCATCCTAGATGTTGTAACACTACTCCATGTCAAAGTATTAGATCAGCAATTTAGTTTCTCATATAAAACATTAATATAATCTTTAGAAACGATCTAAACACACACACACTGTCGACGTTTTATTATAGAAATAGGGCGGGATAGATTCTCACGTCATTTCTATTGTTAAAATTATATATTGGAAATAGTTTAATTGTAAGAATTTTCAGCTGACGATGATAGTTTTAAATGTTCCACAAAAATTAATAACAGAAGTGTCAAAATGAGTAGGTTTCACTAATCAAACTGTCACCTCGCATTCGCCGGCAATTTATGACATTTTTCTTTCATTCACCTATATAAGTTGCTTTTAAATTCATGAAATATTTAGTTGTCTCTCTGACATTTATTAAATTTCTCTTTTTTTGGTTTTTAGCTTCAATTTTTAAAAAGAACTTGAATAAGCAATATTGGCATTCAAACGTCTTATGTAAATATTACTTCTTCTTAATCTTTTTATTAATATGCGTGTGTATATTTTCTAGACAGAAATGTTCCGGCAATGTTCTGTCTTTGTTTGCTTGTCATAAGACCATAAATTGACTCAGCATACAAACAGCATAGGAGGATCCGAGGAGGATACAACATATTCTTTCACAATACCGTATCATTCAGATCTATAAGTGCCTGTGTCCATATACGAACAGCACACGCATCATTATCAACTTCCGTTGGCAGATAAAACACGACCATGTTCCTTATTTCTTACCATTTGTTGCTTGATTGACCACACACTACTTTCACATGAACTGAACATTTGTAGAAAAATCCGGTTTTTCGATAATTACTTGTTTGCACACGTCCTACTGAATCTTTACTAAAATGAATATTTCCTGTGTGCATGTGTGTAAGAATAACTCATGATATTATTCTTTCACTAATTGTTTACGACTTATCAAGGTAAAAATGCACTAAAGGATAACGTTAATGAGATAAATAAATTGCCAATTAAATCATGAAGAATATTATGAGTGGATTAAAAATGATGAATTGAATGCGCAAGATTTGATTACTTACGAACCCGGTTTATGACAATATTTGTTGGCATTGCATTTCAATACGACCATGTTGTAGTCATCAGGGAAACAATACCGTTTTATCATGTTCCAGAGATCAGAAGTTTTATCTAAGGGGACTCTATTCGTGGACATTTCGTTTGATGTTGACATACGGAAGAAAAACGACCAGTTCTTTAGAGTTGTGGTAATACGACTTGCTGTGAATATCTTCCAAGGAAGAAGCCGATAACGAAGCTCATTCGATCAACTTCCATGATGAGTACGATAGAAAAGAACAAGACTAGCAATGTCTGTTTTATGAGAAAAAAGCTGTAAAGAACAGAAAGGATCATCCCTGACTACAGTCGATTTTGTACTTTCTTAAGGTAGAAAATATTGCTATTAGTGATATGAATACCCGAGTTTGGCAAAAGTGCTCCATTTTAATGCGTATCTAACACTTATTTGTATGAAACTCTTCCAGACACGGACCGAAGCCACTTGATGTAAAGAGCTGTATAACAACTACTTCAAGGTCTAAAACTAGCCAACGATCAGTTTTAGATTGATAGATTCCGACCAAGAAAACAACAATTATCACCCCATTGTCAGAAACGTCGCTCATGGAATGTACGACTAAACGACAAAATAAAAGAAGCAAGAGGTACGAAGCTGCCGAAGGTAAACCCAACGTCCACTATCTACGTTCCTTACCTAGTGTTAGGACACCTAACGAAAACGGAATTAACTCCCTTGAACCATTTTGGGAGTTAAGAGTTATCGCCCTTAGAAAAGGGTCGTCTGCCGAGAAAGAAAGAAAACAAAAACCACAGCGTCAGACTGTGAATATATCAATCGCGTCCAGCGGCCAATTAACTCATTAATTCATTCTGTGTTCAGTTTTAATAAATCTGTTAAACGTTTCTCTTGATAGTTCAACCATTTATTTACAAGTTATTATTCATAATTAACCTAAATTACGAGGTTATAAAACCTAGGTAGAGGATTGCATCAGAAGCCATATACTTTTTTCGGGATGTAGAATGATCCAATACTTTAAAAAAAATCTTAACAACACATTGGATACAAATATTCCATTCAATTTTAGATCTGAATTGAACATCTGTCCTAAGAGCTTATCAAATTAATTGGTTCTCTCAAAAAAAGGGAACTGAAGCAATACAAGGATATGAGATTGTGTGCTGAAAGGAAAACTAGGTTTCGATATATGCTAAATGTTACTATACAAGTTGTTCACAATGAACAACATGTTTCAATGCCATTCGAGATTCAATGCCATGTGAAGTGCTTCCACATGTGTGTCGTAATCATAGATTCCAAGAAATGATCTCATGATATGATTTGGAAGATCATTCATGCAAATATAATAGAGAGGTAGCCCAGAATTTAAAAAAAAGTCGTGGTGAATAACGCCAGTTATTTTATTTAATTACACGGATAAATAAAGAAAAAGGTGGTTATTGCGCAGTGGTTAACAATTCTGACACGTCGTCTACACGCTCATGTTCAAGTTCTATCTGAAGCATTGAGTTATTTTATCTAATACAAGGGGGAAATAGTAAGATAGTCTAGACGACAAATATCGTGTGCACTTTTGAATAAGAATTTATTTACTAAATCTTTATAACTATTTTTTAAAATTCAATGCTTAAAAATAAAAATACATATACATATATATAGATGCACAAGTAAATTTTACGATTAATACAACGTCGATATATTCATATGAAATTGCGATTTCTTCCTTCAAGCGTACAAATAAGGCTAAGCAATTGATGCTATTTAGTTTTTTTTCAAGATAATTGATGTACAAAATATTTTGCGCATCCCAAAATACGGAGGCTCTAATGTAGGATTTGTAGGAGAGAACCCCAGCAGAATGCCCGATTATTAAAAAAATTGGAAAAATATAAATTAATTGAGAGTAAGGGTGTGCGTGTGAAATATGGAGTCTGTCCAGTTGGTGAATGCCCGTAGATAAGGTGAAAGGGGATTTAAAGATGGTTTCGTGAGGGAAGCCTTGAAAATGTGTAAAAACGAAGTAAATCTAACAGAAAGATCTTTAATTCAATCGTAGATGTAACACATGTATTCGGATGTAATTTTGAGCATTAGGGCCATTTTAAAATACTTCCATGGACCGAGAATGAAAGTAGTTTTTCACAAGTTGAGAATATGCTGTGTATATTTAACGCAGCAAGTCGGGAATTTAAGTAGTGACTTCGATCGAGTTCTTAGAAGTCAACTTCTGAAAACATACTTTCATTCTCGGTCCACGGAAGTATTTTAAAATGGCCCTGATTCTCAAAATTACATCCGATTAAGTGCGTTCCATCTACGATTGAATTAAACATCTTTCTATTGGATTTACATCATTTTCAACGCTGCCTTCACGAAACCCTTTTTTGCATCTTTAAATCTCCTTTCACCGGAAAACTTATCTACGGGCATTCACCAACTGTACACACTCCATATTTTTACACGCACACTCTTACTCTCAATTATTTTATATTTTTCCAAATTTTGAACTTTGGCTTTTCCACTGCCAACTTACTCATCTATATCATTGATCTGAGGATAAGATTTTAATCTTTGAAAAATCTTGTTTTAAGGAAAATAAACACCTAGCATTGAATAATCGAAGTTGAAATAGATTTGTTATTCGTACATATTAATCTATCTTCTTTCTTTTATCCGTATATATATACATGTATATATATATATATATATATATATATATATATATATATATATATATATATATATATACCATATATATATATATATATATATATATATATTCACACGCTAAAGAAGCGTATTTTCATGATACTAGATCGGTCGATGTAGATGAATAGGTAGATATATACAATTATATTTATCATGTAGATGAATGACAGTCGCAGAAACTTTCAAGATAATGGAAGTCTTAACTTTAACTTTCGAATAATAGTAGTAATTTGTGGTTTAAGTCAAGTTGGAATTTACTTTGAATGCCTTTAACGTTTTGGAATTACAAACCAGACAAGGATTGTTATCTCGAGCGAAGAAAACTAATTCTCCAAAGGCCACAGGTCAGTAAAGTGCGTCGTGTGTATAGCAGCGATCGGATGTGATATTTCATTTACACCATCATTGCCGTAAAGCTAGTTTTCTTGCTATCTGTTTTCTGGTTCAATACAATATACAAAGAAACTAATTACTTTATGGTTGCGGGGTAACACGTTGATAACTTCTTAGCCCGTCGAGATAGACAAATAATATACTGTTTTCTCAGCAAATATTTTAAAACGAAGTCTTATTTTAAACAAACGAGGCAATTCAATGCTTACTAGAACAAATATTAGTATCCGCATGTAAACATATGGTAATTTATACTCAACAAGACCAAAAGCCACTCGAGGAAAAGCGTTTATGAATTCTTACCAGTGTATATATATATATATATATATATATATATATATATATATATATAAATACATACATATATATATAATATTTATAAATAAATATTAAATTATTAATACCTACAGACACTAGCGTTTCAAGCTTATTGCTCTCATCAGTGCAGGAAAGTAACAATTTAAGACTGTCGGGAGGCGCGAACACGGTTCACAGAGTCACCCTATCCACTGGGCCAACGAAACTGTCACATTATCAAAGGAAATTAAGATCTATATGTACCTAGAAGATAAAAGACTAGTGAAGAGTGTTCGACGAACGCATTCGGAACTTTGCATTAGAGATTATTATTATTATTATTATTATTGTTGTTGTTGTTTTATTTGTTATTGTTGTTGTTATTGTTATTGTTATTGTTATTATTATTATTATTATTATTATCATTATCATTATTATTATTATTATGATGATTATTATTATTATTATTATTATTATTATTATTATTTTTTGTCTCAATACATGATTACATACTTTATTATTTTTTATTAAGCCCTTGCCAGTGAAATCATTGCGTTAACAGTGGCATCAAATCTCTATTAATATGCATTACTAAACTTCCTCAACTCCGGTGATGCTCAGATGCCTACTCGACCGCAATGTTTGTTAAGGAAAAAAACTATCTTACTAGTAACTTTCACCTTGTGACCTCACAGCAAAACAAGACTGACACGACTCCATACATAACACAAAGAGAACAATGTTGGGGCTTTATAACGACCGGTAATCGAACGAGAAATGGGTACAAAAAAGAAATAGGCAACAAATAAAGGCAGGATAAGGTACTCTCCTACTACTGGATAAGATTTTTGTGTTTTAACTTATTTAAAAACGTTTCATGTAAAAGAAACCTGGTGTCCACCTGTTTAGTTCGAACGGAACGAAATGGCTGTTCATGAGCCCAGCACGGAGATCCTTGATAATTGGTAAAAAATCGTAAAATGAACAAAATAGTCTTAGAAACACATCTGATCAATATCACCAATCGTGGTAAAATGTCATATTCTACCAGTTTTAGCTTTGTTTTTGATTTTAAGCGATTATATAAACTGTGTAATTTTAGCAATTTTTTTCAGCAGTGTATAGATCCATACTCCTAGCCCGAAATTGAGGGCGGCAAATAATTATAAATATCTATTTACTTACATACGTATACCATAAATCCATCTGGAATTTTCAGTGTAGAGATAATTATTCAATCCGATCGCAGGACTCGAAACTTCAGAACACGAGTCAAGTTTTAACTCAAATTCCGACCCCTTAGCCTAAACAGCTACAGGTAACAACCACATAAATCGGTGAACGTTCCTATAACACCGTGTTGGCGCAACAGAAAATAAACATCAACAGTATTCAACAAATGAAGGGCATGCATTACAGCTATGATTTTGACGACTGTTTATGCTACTCACTAAAGTGGCTAACCCGGAATTGGGGGCGACAAATAATTATAAATATTTGTTTATCTACATACATATACGATCCATCTTTCCTGAATCATCAGTGTAAAGATAATTATTAAAAATATTTCGATTTATATGTATATATATATATATATATATATATATATATATATATATATATACACTGTTAAGTTAATATCTCTCTTACGTATAAACATTATTGTAAGAGAAGTCCAAGATATATTTTATTTTCTATACTATACAATCAAGCTTTCATCGTATGATACCCGGGTCTCAATAATCCGACCAGGGACTAGATTATCAAGTATCAGAAAACAGTGTAACCGTTCAACAGTCGTAGATGAAATATGCAATTTTCAAGGAACCCTAAAAAAATTTCATAATGATGCGATCACTGCGGATGGTTCACTTCTACATGCTTACTACGTAGATGCATTAACAATACAATAATGTTACAAAATATGTAAGTTTCAATTCACTTATGTGACTGCAGAGAATTTGAATACTTACTAGATACTGCCCTCGAGTGTCTAAGTCTCTATGTACAGGGGTTTGTCAGGACAACCTGGCATGAGGGTACATCTCTCTACAAGTAAGCTGTAACCAAACTTTCGAAATAACATAGTATTCGAAGCCCAAATAAGATACCCTCTGTATAGCTACCAGCCACAAGCTTATACGAGGAATGGTGCACCTTCCCCAAGTTATGTTGCATCTAGTAACAGCACTAAGCTGGATACTCCATCAGTCTGGATGGATGCTGGTCCTAGAATCCGGTAAATCCAAGAGATCACAATGCAAATATATTATGACATAGTTAACTGGTCAATTGGTAAGAGGAAATTGATGTTCCTAACTTCTTTACTGGCTGGGCGTTTGAGAGGTAGCGGAGAACTTTAATGGAACACTCGGAATACTTTAATGTATCTCATATTGAGATCAAGTTTTAACCCCAGAAAGTGGCTCTTCGATTTCTGAGAACCTTGACTGAAGTAAAATGAAACAAAATAAAGTATCTGAAACAAATATACTTTTTATTTCTTATAAAATGTCGATTAGAGAGTACTACATTTACAATCTGGAAAACTTTTTAGGGCAAACAAAGTCATTTATTTTTACTGTAACAAAAATACACCTAAGGAAAAGCCGATCTATCAAGTTATTAAAGAAATGGGTGTTTTCTGGTATTTAAAATCTAAAGAGTGAAAATTAATATTTTCCAAGGCTGTAGATCCATTGATGGAGTGGAGAGCAACTATTTTCATACTGTTTATAGATAGTCTACGATAAATTTGTCACCAAAGATTTGAAAATATGTAAACATGATTTTTTACTACAGGGTGGAATATGGCAGTACTACTGCTGAACGTTTCTATATTTGTATACATTTTGTACTAAATAGCCAGCTATTATCGAGGCTTAAAGGCAACTCGAGAATAAAGGTTAATGGGTTTATAAAGGGAACTCTGAGACCACACCGTGATGATTGGTAACGATAGTTGAAATTGGACAGAATTTCATCATTTAAAAGTACGGTTCCACAAGAATTTGAAAACCGCTATTTTGTAGTCAGCTGGAAAGCAGTCTCGCGTTATTGTTTTCTACAGGCAGGTTGTTCTAAGGGAAAACACTTTGTTCATGGAAGCTCCGTTTAACGTTAGGTACACTCAGAGAGAAAGGGAACCTATTTACAGTGGTTGTTAATTAAGGAGATTTTCGTTGTGATTTTTTCCAGGGGAACCATATTCTTGCAAAACCTGTTGTCGGGTATAGGGCGGCTTGTTTGTGTTTATATTGCTTGGTCAAGTGTTTAACGCATGTAACTGGCGTAGAAAGGGTATTGAAATTAAATTAAGTCATTTAAAACTATTGAACTTTTTTCAATATGTTGCAACCATGTTGTTCAGATTGCCAATATGTGCAACACTTGACAATGAAGTTAGAGTCACGTTTTTCTATTCTCTTTGAAGAACGAATTGATCATCATTGAATTGGGACGCAATTATATTATTTTGTAAGATTATGTTTTTTTACATTAAAGAATTACGTTGATATATATTTGTAAGAGTTTATAAATATCTTTTAAATCTAACAAAGTAAGTCATTTTCTTCCGAAAGTGAAACATTGATCTAATTTTCCAAAGAAGATTTGTGGATTAAAAAAACTTTGTGAATCTAATAAAGTAAGAACAAAATATTTTATCTCCTAAAATTTCATAAGCTTCTTAAGAAGATGGTTGGTTATCGATCAACTGTTAATCTACATTGTAAAGGTTTGATTCAATATAGATAACCTAGACTTGTATCTGATCCCTGTTCACATAACACATATAAGAAAATGTGTCTACTGATGATAAGTAGTCTTCTATAAATATATTATTACATATTAAACATCTATGTTAAAAGGGTTTTTTTTACGCGTGAATGGAATATGTTAGTTCTACTACAGATCTTGACATGATAGAAATACTCTTTTTTATGTGCTTATAAGACGTGTTCTCTAATATAAGACGACCGATTGGTGTGTAAATTACCCTGTCAGAGGTTATACACAAATGTCCTGCTTAGAAAGTTTAAACAAATGAATAAAAGAAAAGTAAAGTATTGAACTTTTTCGAATATGTTCCAATGATTGCCGATATATGTACATCTTGACAATAGCGATACGTGTCCAATTGATAATGTCGGACACCAGCTTTTATTGTGTACATAAAAGGTCAGACGTAATCATCATTGAATTGGAGTTCAATTGTAATATTTTTTGTAAATGTATATTTTACACATCAAAGAATTGCGTGGAGGTATCATATTTCAAGTGTTTATGAATATATTTTAAACCCGGTATTCTTTTCGAAACGGAAGCATTGAGCGCCATACGTCTGTGAAACACATGTGTGACTTTGGGCATCAATAACATATGAACAAAGTATTTTCTCTCCCAAAATATTATTAAGTCGCTTGGCTATCGATCAATTCTAAATTTACATTAAAGATTTGTTTAAATAAATGCATAGCAGAATAGGCTTTAACAATCCATGCGATGTAGACACCTTTTATTAAATATCTTTTAAATATGCATAACTAAAACAAACAAAGAAGCAGACGAGAACGGATATTCTTAAGGTTGCAAGTTTTATATTAGCGTTCAGCAATGGAAATAAACCTAATATATGGCTGAACAATCGACATAACAGACCTACATACGTGTAATCGCTCTTATGTGGATGTTTGGAGAAATTTGAAAAAGAGGCGTTACTTCAATATGTGCGTCTAGCGATGAAAATGCTTTTTCAACTATAAAAGTGGTAGATAAACGGGCTGATCGCCAGAGCCCATGCATATATATAATCAAATGAATGAAGCAGTGAAATGTTATTTTTTATTCGAGAGCCAACATCTATATATCATAACTGCATCAACTATGAGAACGCAGTAAGGTACTAGGGTGTTTATTTGTCTAACATATTTTCTAAGATAAAAATATCAGTTGCGAGCAAGGTTTCACCCTGAATTTTACCAGTTTAAAGCTATATATTTACATCCAGTAAATGAATGAACAGCGTTAGCTAGTAATATAATAAAATATGTGTTTTAAAGTGACTAAAATATCTTAGTCAACTTTATATACAGCCATTTTCTTCAACTCGCGGTTTCATAGAATGTCGGACACAACACAACGAATGTAGCTGTTCTTGTATTACGATAACTCTTTCTCAGACAAGACCAAAGTAGATTGACCAAAGCTATTGACAGAGTAACTAGTGGGAACGTGTGCTATTCTCATAGCACCGGACAATATAAAGTGCCGAGGCACCAAAAATACAGGCAACGATCGTATAGCATCCGTTTTAAAAGGTGCATTAACAGTAGGGCTTTAAATGAAAACGATAGCACATTAAATATCGATAGAATGTACAGACAATCCACGTATTTTAAACGCAATTCTGATTATCCTCTTACTCGTGTTATGCTATTGACACATAGTTGAATTTACGTGCAGGTTTCGCCCCTTAATAAATAAGATAAGTATTTGAAGGATGTAAAGATTATGTTCATATATCAGGATTTATTTTTACCGAAATAACAATTATTTAATTATGGAACTAGTTTCTCGGAAAGGTCAATGATGAATGTCATTTACGGACGACAATGTTAAATAAAAACGGTTATATTTTTATCTCATAAATAGTGTAACTGATTTATCGCATACAGTTAGTTAAACACAAGTTGCTATTTTTATTCATAGATTGGTAGAATATTCAGTTGTCTATGTTTCCCAACATTATTTCCGGGGTCATTTATTTTTTTAAATATTATGTTCTTACCAAAATTAAGGAAAAGGTTTCTTCAAAGCTAAAGTAAATAGATACACGCAGATGATATTTCAAACTCAATTATCACAGACCGAAAAAAATTAATTTCAAAGTTGAATTCCACAAACTAAACCGATATGTCTACAATATAATAAGCTTATTAAATATGTGCGTATAAAAATGAACTTTCTATCTCAAACTGTATTCTTCCTAACCGACAGATGTGTAAATCCTTTAAAATGTCTGACTTTTTGTATAGATTTTATTATTCTTCATTACATACATTCGTTGTATTTTTGACTTTTATTTCTGTTGTGGTGGCAACCACTCATTTGCATATACGAATAACGTTACACTATAAATGGCAAGCCTAGGTTGGCCTTAGTGTGTGTTATCTAAATGCCGTTTTTTGACGTGGTAAGCAACAAAGCTCTCTGTTATTTTTCTCTGCCAGTAAGTCCGTTATCATAGTTATTATTGTTATTTCTTGTTACTATTGTTAATTGTTAAATTTGTTGCTTGCTTTTTGTTACTCCTTATATTTTTATTTATTTGGAGTTTGTTAATTTTTTTTTACCGTTCTCCGGCCATGGCGACTGCCAGCTGTGCGCCTTCGGAGACCTCTGAAGTGGTTGAGAAGTCATCTCAGCCTACTGATAAAACGGACTGGAGTAAGGCACCCGCCCTTCAAATAGACGTTGACGATTTTGTCGCCAAGGCAAAAGACTGCACGGATTTCGTGACTGAAACTGGAGTAATTATACAGTTACCAAGGTTGGAGGAATTCCAGAAAAAAACGATATTAATGTTCGTAGTGGACAGAAAGTCCAAAAAACTGATTAGGTCCTCAAAAGAAACTGTCGCAAAATTAATTGCAACGACCGGAGTACGTGCGGAACGAATCGTGAAGTGCAAGGGCTATAACACATGGAATAGTCTCTTTAAGACCGAGGATGTGTGCATCGAACTCTCGAAGAAAGAAATAATCACTAAAGACTACATTCTGCGAATGGAATACATGGGTCGAAGGAGAACGACCATCTCCGTTTTCGAAGTACCGGCTGTTGTCCCTGGCGAGTATTTGGGCGCCTTCCTGCTGAAGTTTGGAGATATAACCGCCATTACGGTTGATAAGTTCAATGGAACGTGGTCGTTTGACGTGTGGCTTAACGAGTCGGCTTTCAAGAAAGTACCGTACTACATTGAAGCAAATGGAGAAAAATTGCCTGTGGTGGTGGCTGGAAGACGTCCAGCTTGTTGGATATGCAATGAGGTTGGGCACTTAACATTTACTTGTCCCACAAGGATTAAACCGGCCCAGCCTAACCCCAAGAACAGAGTGCTAGAACACTTGACACCTAAAGTTGCAGCGGAGAAGAAGACTCCCTCCTCAAAGCCAACAACTGAAACTGTAACCCCGGAGGAATTCGAGGACTTATGCAACACCGAAAATGAATCTCCCAAAAAGAAAGTCGTTTGGAATATTGTGACGGGAAAAAAATCACCGAAGTCATACGCCTAAGTGATGACCGAAGAGGAACAACTGGAAATAGAAACCAGAAATGATCCAGGTGGAGAGAAATATAAAGAAATATTAGATCTGAAAAAGACTCTCGACGAAGAACGTAATGCTGAGCAAAAAAAAGAAAAAAAAAACGAGGAAAAAAAAATGGTCAAGTCAAATAAAACTACTTCCTCGGCCAAAGAACGTCGCTCTCCAGCCAAAGGTGCACCCCCACCATTAAAGTCATCCCCACCAGTAAGGGAATCTAATTTGACCCCCTTATCAAAAGATAAGCCCGTTACCCCCAATCCATCTCCTTTCTGTTCCCCGTGCAACACCCCTAAAAGTACACCGCCCCCCTCTCCAATGAAGACCGATATGCCGCCTCCTGCCTCACCCACCGCCCCCTCCACATCCCAGAAACGCCATCGAAGTCCCTCGCTAGAGGCCCGGAAAAAGAAGACCCCTTTCTACACAGGCAAGGATGTCTGTAAAGTAACTCCTGAAACTGAAAATCTTATGATAAACCATCATAAGAAGAACTACCGAAACCTAGCTACACTAAAGATGGTACACAAAAAAGACATTACCAACCCGGAAAATTTCTTGGATGCACAAAGACTTTTATCTGTGGTTAGATCAAGAGACAAAGCTAAAGGAGTTTGGAATATGATGGAGGAAGCGAATAACGCCTTTAATATATCGCCTCCTCTCGCTTTCTTTAACGATGAAGAAGTAGTATTACTGCAAAAATCTTGTGTTGGGAGGGTCCCTATACGTATCCATCCTACACTCTACAGGGCATTAAAACTAACTTTCCCCTTAGACATTGGCGGTGTGGCCCCGGACGGTCTCGTCTCAAATGAATTGGGACAAGGTTCTCTGGGTTCATCTGTCGGTGTCTTAAATGCATCAATGTTCGTTTCGGGTTCCCAACTCTAAGAGCACTAGAATGGCACTCAGATTAGCAAGCCTAAATGGCCGAGGGTTGAGGGACACCGCTCGTAAACTTCGAGTAGTACGTGACCTTCAGCGACTCGGCGTGGATGTATGTTGTTTGCAGGAGACCCACTTCATTCCCAGTGATTATCAGGGTGCGCTGACTAGAGACTTTCAGCTCTATTCAGCGTACTTTGATACTCGCTCAAGAGGGGTTTCCTGGCTAGTTAAGCGCACACTGAATGCGACGTGTGACCCAATCTATGCAGATCCTGAGGGAAGGCTGTGCGTTCTTGATGTTACCGTAAAGGATGTGGCTTTTCGGCTTATTGGGGTTTATGCGCCCAACGCCAGTTCTGAGCGGGTTCCTTTTTTTCGGCGGATCGAGCCCTTTATGGATACGTCGCGTCGGATAATTCTAGCGGGAGACTGGAACGCGGTCTTGGATCCCGATTTAGATCGCTTGGGAAAACCTAGGGGAACTAACAGCAACGGGGATGTTAAGGCATTTCGGGACTTTATCGATAAGTTCGATCTTGTCGATAAATTCCGAAATGAGAAACCCCGTGAAGTAGTATGGACTTGGACTGCTAGTCGCGGCTCCGATTTAGGGCAACTTTCGAGTTACCTTGATCGGTTCTTAATTAGGAGAGTCGATTTAGGGCTTTTAGATTGTCCAAGTTTTCATAATATAGTTTACTCGGATCATAGGCTTGTCCGGGTGCGGGTAAACTTAGATAGTCCTAAGCCTAGATTGGCTGGTTACTGGAAGTTCAACACATCGTTGTTCGATTTGAAGGACTTCCGGGAACAGCTTTTACTAACATTACAGAGGGAATTGACGGGTGCTATCATTGGGAATAAGTGGTGGGGCCACCTTAAGAACGTTATTAGGTCCTTCGTTGCCGATTATAGTCGTCGACTAAACCTTAGATCTAGGGCAACGAAAGTGGCACTAGAAACTAGTTTAAGTCGGGCGGCGGAGGCGGGGGATAGCGTTACCTTTACTGTAGCTAAAACGGAACTGAACTCCTTGGATAACAAGGCAGATCAGGGATTGATAGTTAGGTCTAGGTTAAAAAGAGTGCCGCACGAGGCGACAAACATGGCCGCGTCACTGCGTGCGGAGGAACGTCGACGGTCTACTGATCGACACATCGCCAGTGTCACATTATCGGATGGGCGTCTCGTGACTACAAACGACGGGATTTTGGAGGGTTTTCGCTCTTATTTTCAGGATCTTTTTACCAAGGAGCCCGGTCTGACAATGGCTCAGTTCGACGCCTATTTAGCTGACTTTTCTCGTCTCGAGGCGACCGAAGCAGCTAGGTGCGAAGGGTGTATAAATGAGGATGAAGTCCTGGAGGCCCTAAGGCAGGTTGGCCTTGATAAGTCTCCGGGTATCGATGGTCTGCCTTACGAACTGTATTTGAGGTTGTCGCCCATTTTTGTCCCCCTGCTGGCTGTGTTGTTTAACTCCTGGTTTAGGAACGGGTCTATCCCCCAGTACTTTACCAGGGGTATCATCAAATTGCTCCGCAAGGACAAGAGTGGTGGGGATGGTATAGGTAATTTCCGGCCCTTAACAATGTTAAATAAAGAGTTAAAGATTTTGGCCAAGATCTTGGCTAATCGTCTGCAGGTTGTCTTGTTTCGTCTAATAAGTCCCGAACAGACTTGTTCTGTTAAGGGCCGGACTATTCAAGATAATTTGCACATGATACGCTTGATCATAGAGAAAGTCGACACTGAGGCCGCGCTGATCAATTTAGATCAGTCCAAAGCATTCGATAGGGTCGATCATCGTTACTTGGAGGCTGTCTTGTCTTCGGCTGGATTTGGTCCCCATTTCCGCTCCTGGATTCGCCTCTTTTATGCAAACCCCAGTGCGTTGGTTGAAGTGAATGGAATAAGGTCAAAGCCTTTCGATTTGTCCAGATATATTCGTCAGGGATGTCCGCTTTCACCGATGCTTTATGTGCTTGCGTTGGAGCCTTTCCTTCGCAGGCTTAGGGTGAATCCGGTCCTTCGTGGGATTACTTTGTCTGGTGCTTGCCCCATGATTAAGTACTCCGCCTATGCCGACGACGTCACTGTGCTTGTAACGAGCAGTGCTGAGATTAGGGTCGTCGACATGGAAATAAGACGGTATGAACAAGTGACAGGGGCCAAAATCAACTGCGATAAGTCTGTTGGCTTACGCATTGGTGCCTGGAGGGGTGTTCCCTTTCAGGGGCCCTTTGGCTGGACGGATGGGCCTTGCAAGATACTCGGCGTCTGGTTTGGTCCTGATCTCCAGTTGGAGAAAAATTGGTCGGAAGTGTTGAAAGCGGTTAAGGCTGCAGCCCGTCTGTGGTCTTTGAGAAATCTTACTTTAAAAGGAAGAGCGGAGGTGTGTAATTCTCACATTTATCCTCTCATCCTCTACCGTCTTTCTGTGCTCCCTCTGCCGGCGATCACACTAGTTGAACTAGTGAAGGCTCTTTTCGCGTTTTTGTGGCGCGGAAAGCAGCCCATGGTTCGCCGGGAGATCTGCTACTTGCATCCGTCTGAAGGCGGTCTAGGTATGCCAAGCGTTGAGATTCGTCAATATACGCTTCGCTTACACTACCTAGACCGAATGTGTACACCTTGTGAGGGAAACGGTGAATTCTGGAAGGAAGACACCAAGAAAGCCTTTCCGGCTTTGAAAAGTGTGCACTTGCATGGGGGTGAGGCATTTCGTTTACCTCGACGCGAGTGCTCCTTTTATCGCAAGTGTCGACAGTCCTTGAAGTACCTTCTAAGGGTGTCAGAAAGCCTCTCTGACACCCGAGTGTTGTCTCGTAAAGCACTATATCGGGTTATGGTGAGGGGATCTGTTCGTGACGATATTACTGAGGAGCTCGGTCTTACGAAGGGAGAACTTCGCTTGATCTGGCCTTGGGCGCCTGGGTTGAAATGCTTCGATAATTACGAGGCATCACTCACCTGGCTGATAATACGAAATGCACTCTGGGTCGGCAAAAAGCTTTACGCAGCGGGATTAGTAGAGACACCAAGTTGTGTTCGATGCGGCGACTGGGAGGAAACGACCAGTCATGTTTTCTTTCATTGCCCCATCGTTCGCCCGCTGTGTGAGTTAGTTGAAGGCTACACGGTTCGCATGTTGAACGGACAGTTCTTCGTTTTGGAGTCTTTTTCGACATGCTGCAATTGGGCACCAATCATGAAGTGGGAGGAGCATTATGTGTTTCTTTGCTTACTAGCAGTCATGAGAGGAGTGATTTGGTCGACACGACAGAAGGAAGTCTACGGGGAAGAGACCTTCACTGCTCCCCAGCTTGTCCTCATTTTCCAGTCTCGCTTGAAAATGCGTGTCAGGCTGGAGAAGGTGAAACTCCCTCCGGCAGATTTCAACAAAAGGTGGGTGAAAGTTGCACGTTTGTGTCGTTTGAATGGAGCTAATTTTGAGTGGTACTTGGACGTGCCTTAGACAGAATATTGGGTGGCCGAACCGAACACTGACCCTTTTATTTGACCCGGTTAGGCAAGATTAGGTTATGTTTTGTTTTTCTTCCCCTTTTTTTAGCTTAGCTAGAGGTATGTAAGTTGTCATAGGTCCCCCTTTTTTTTTTCGTCCTCTCCCCCCCCCTTTTTTTTTTTTTTTTTTTTTTATCCCGACTTTTATTTTATAATTCCCATTCCCGACCCCTATTAGGTGACTGATCTGTTGTTTTGTCAGAGATGCAGGTCTCCTTTCGTAATTTTCGAAGGAGGTGTGAGAATAAAACTTTCGTGACCTGCATCGCCTTTTTTCGACTGGCAAAACTTCTTATCGGCCACATTTCTTTAGTGGGAGGTTCTTATACTAACACTTAATTTTATTTATTTTTTCATTGTATATATATATATCATTCTTGTTCCCCCACTCCCAATTACATGTATATATTGTCATTTTTGGGTTTTAAGTAGGTATATCATGGAGTAAATTTGTTATGGTGATTGTGACTAGTTAAGTTAAGAATGTTAGTTAGGTCAACATTTTCCCCACCCCCCTTGTAGGCCTTGTGCCAAATTTTGTATTTTTTACAAATAAATATTGTGTTATCTAAATGCGTTCGTGATTTTCACTTGTTACTGACTACACATTTACTTTGGGCCGGATTATTGGTTTGTTACGTGTTATTTCTGATTGTTGGACTTCCCGTTATTTTGTTACTTGTTAATATTTGAACTTTCTCGTTATTGTTGAACTTTTTGTTACGTTATTTTTGAAGCACGGAGTTTTTTTTTTCTCCCCACTTTTTTTTTTGTTTTTTTTTTTCCCCACTTTTTTTTTCTCTTTTCTAGCCTCTAGTGCTTACAAACTAAGATGGCTACGGAATCGCCGAACTCAGAAAGTTCTGAGTGGTCTAAACCACCGAAAGTCCATATTGATGTACGACAATTCGTGGAGGATGCCAAAAAATGTTCCCATATGGTCACAGAGACTGGATTGCTGGTCGATTTGCCGAAACTGGAGGAAATCCAGAAAAGAACGGTGACGCTTTTTGTCATGGATAAAAGAATCAAAAAATCTATAAGAGCCTCTACGGAATTAATACTCAAACTTCTTAACACGGTCGACTTCAAACCTCAACGACTGATTAAATCTAAGGGTTTCAATACTTGGTCGGCCCTTTTCCAGGATGAAGACACCTGCAACAAACTTTCTTTAACCCCAATAATAACACCAGATTATGTACTAAGAACAGAGTACATGGGAAGAAGGCGTTCTTCCGTATCTTTTTTCAATGTGCCCTTCCATGTTAAGGGGGAGCACATAGGCGCTTACTTACTAAAATTTGGCGAAATCACCGACGTAAATCACGAGGAATTCTCGGGAGTATGGAATTTCGAAATCTTTGTAGACAAAAAGTATTATGATGGAATACCCTATTATCTACTAATAGGAGAAGATAAACTACCAATAATACTCACAGGCCGAAGACTTATTTGTTGGTTTTGTGAAGAGGTGGGACACTTAACAGTGGATTGTCCCAAAAAAGGAAGCAACAATTAAGACGACTTCTGCTTCAAATACAAAATCGAGAGCAGGAGCTCACATCGATGCACCGCCGGTTATTGGACATCAAATAATCTCCGAAAGCGAAGATTCCGACGAAGAATTCCCGGCACTTCCGACAGCTAAGAAAGGCGAGGATAAAGTAACTGACAAGGAAGGATGGGTCATTGTACCTGGAAAAAAAAACCCGGGACGTCTAACCTTGGAGATAAGGGAAAAGGAAATGTTGAAAAATGACCCCGGAAAAGACTCTTACGTTAACGCAAAACAATTGCTGAAAAAAGTAAATAACCCTAAGCCCTCTCCTGACTCTGCCCCTAAAAAAACCCTAATCCTCAGACCCCCAAATCAATGCCCCCTCCGATAACTGGACCTATAATCGATAAACCGTACAAATTAATCCCTCTGAGTCCCCAAAAAGTCCCAAAAAAATCCCCCAGACCTTCGCCTTTTGTGTCCCCTGCTAATACCCCCAGAAGCTCCCTACCTGCATCCCCCTCAAAGCATCTCTCCCCTGCACCTTCTCCAGCGTCTCCCATAGAGCCTAGCTCCCCCTCCCCTTCCCCCATGGAAGACATGCCCCCTCCTACTCCTAAAAGACATAGGAGTCCTTCCCTAGAGAAAAGGAGATTTAAAAAATCTACTTTTCTCTCGGGAAGAGATATATGTAAAGTTACCCAGGTCCAAATCGACACAGCTAAAAATTTGCGTAGCACCAACCTCATCGGACTATTAAAATTCGATGAGGTTGGTGGCTTATCTATCGAAGAACCCGAAAACTTCCCCAACGCAACAAGAGTAGTTACTGTCATAAGAAAAAGATCTGAAGCAAAGGCTCTATGGGATATGTTGGAGGAGGCGAACTCGGCCTTCAATTTTACCCCCCCCCCTTGCCATTTTCAAATCCAGCGAATTGATGGAGATGAGAAACGATTGTTTTGGAAGGCTACCTATCAAAATTCACCCTTCCCTGTATAGGATAGCTAAACTAACGTATCCTCAGGATATTGGCGGCATCTCCTATGATGGTCTAATTAACGACCAAATGGGTAAACAGTCATTTGGGAGAGCCGTCGGTATCCTGACCTCTTTTATGTTCGTTTCTCAAACTCAACCCTAAGCATCTTTATGGCTCTCTATCTAGCAAGTCTAAATGTGCGGGGCCTGAGGGCAAATGATCGCAAGTTTCGTGTCGCTACTGACCTTCAGCGCCTCGGAGTGGATGTATGTTGCTTGCAAGAGACCCACCTGATTTCAGGGGACCATTTAGGTGCGTTGGCTAAGCGTTTTCACGTTTATTCAGCGTACTTTAATTCTTCCGCAAGGGGGGTTTCTTGGCTGGTAAGCAAGACTTTAGATGCGTCGTGTGACCCTTGCTACATGGATCCGGAAGGGAGACTATGTGTTTTGGATATTACCATAAAGGGGAAAGCATTTCGACTCGTTGGGGTTTATGCTCCCAATAGCCATTCTGAGCTTCGTTCCTTTTTTCGGCGAATCGAGCAGTTCTTGAATACTACTGGGACGGTCATTTTAGCGGGAGACTGGGACGCGGTCCTGGATCCCGATTTAGATCGTAATCGGCCTAGGGGTACTAACACTGATCGGGATGCTATAATATTTCGGGACTTTCTCGATAAGTTTGATCTTATCGACAAGTTCCGGAGTAAAAGCCCCGTGATAGGGTATGGACTTGGACAGCTAGACGCGGTTCCGATTTGAGACAACTCTCGAGTTATATCGATCGGTTCTTAATTAGGGGAGTCGATGTAGGGTAGTTGAATGTCCAAGTCTTCATAATATAGTTTACTCGGACCATAGACTTGTTCGGGTCCGTGTGAACTTAGATAGACCTAAGCCTAGATTAGATGGTTACTGGAAACTCAACACTTCGTTGTTCGACGTGAAGGGCTTCCAGGACCAGCTTCTACTAACCTTACAGCGTGAATTGACGGAAGCTGTAATTGGGAATAGGAAGTGGGGCCATTTTAAGAAAGTGATTAGGTCCTTTACTGCCGATTTTAGCAGACGGCTCAACCTATCAACTAGGGCAGTTAAAGTGGCACTAGAGTCTAGATTAGATAGGGCGATTGAGGTGGGGTTAGCTCTAGTGTTACTATAATTAATGCTAAGCTGAATTCTTTGGCTTTCAAAGAACATCAGGCTTTAGTAATTAGGAATAGGTTAAAAAGAATATCTGCGGAAGCAACAAACATGGCCGCTGAACTGCGTGCAGAGGAGTTTCGCCATGCAGTTGATCGTCATATCGCTCGTGTCTCATTACCGGATGGGCGGCTCGTGACTACAAACGAAGGTATTCTGGAGGCTTTCTGCTCTCATTTTCAGGAGCTTTTTACTCGGGAACCTGGTCTGTCTTTAGCACAATTCACCCCTATTTGGCTGACTTTTCTCGCCTTGAGGCGACCGAAGCGGCTAGGTGCGAAGGTTGCATAACAGAGGATGAAGTTCAGGAAGCGTTAAAGCGGGTCGGCCTTAACAAGTCTCCTGGGATTGATGGTCTGCCCTATGAAGTGTATTTGAGGATGTCGCCCATTTTTGTTCCCTTGCTGACAGTTTTGTTTAATTCATGGTTTAGGAACGGGAATATTCCTCAGTACTTGACCATGGGTTTAGTGAAGCTGATACGCAAAAGCAAAAATGGTGGGGATGGGTTAGATAACTTTCGGCCCTTAACAATGCTTAATGCGGAGTTAAAGATTTTGGCCAAGATCTTAGCTAATCGTCTGCAACTTGTTTTGCCTGGTCTTATTAGCCCTGAACAGACTTGTGCTGTAAAGGGTCGGACCATTCAGGATAACTTGCATTCGATACGCTTGATCATTGATAAAGTCGACACTGAAGCCGCGCTGATCAATTTAGATCAGTCCAAAGCATTTGATAGCGTGGATCATCGGTATTTGGAGGCTGTTTTGTCGGTGGCCGGCTTTGGTTCTCAGTTCCGCTCTTGGATTCGCTTCTTGTATGCGAACCCCGGTGTTAGGGTAGAAGTGAATGGGGTGAGGTCGGAGGCTTTCAGATTATCCAGATCTCTTCGTCAAGGGTACCCTCTTTCACCGATGCTTTATGTGCTTGTTTTGGAACCCTTCCTTAACAGGCTAAGGGTGAATCCGGTCCTACGTGGAATTACTTTGCCAGGTGCTTGCACCACGTTGAAGTATTCTGCCTATGCCGACGATGTAACAGTGCTTGTAACGAGCAATGCCGAGATTAGTGTCGTCGGCAGAGAAATCAGAACATATGAAACGGGCACAGGGGCCAAAATCAACTGCGTTAAGTCTGTTGGCTTACGCATCGGTGCCTGGAAGGGTTTTTCCTTGCAGGGACCCTTTGGCTGGACAGATGGACCTTGCAAGCTACTCGGCGTCTGGTTTGCTCCTGATCTTCAGCTGGAGAAAAATTGGTCGGAAGTCCTGAAATCGATAAGGGCTACAGCTGGTTTGTGGACCCGTAGAAATCTTTCATTAAAGGGGAGATCGGACGTATGTGCTTCTCACATTTACCCGATTATCCTATATCGTCTTTCAGTACTTCCACTCCCGTCGGATACTCTGCTTGAGTTGCAGAGGGCTCTTTTCAATTTTTTATGGATTGGAAGGGCCCATATGGTCCGTCGCGAGATTTGTTACCTTCATCCTTCTGAGAGCGGTTTGGGTATGCCGAGCATCGACATTCGATGTCACACACTTCGGCTCTTTTATCTAATCCGAATGAGTACACAATGTGAGGGGAACGGTGTCTTTTGGAAGGAAGACGCTAAGAAAGCCTTCCCGGCTTTGAGAAGTGTGCACTTGGACGAGGGGGAGGCACATAGGTTACCCCGAGGTGAGTGCTCCTTCTATCGCGAATGTAGACGCGCATTGAAATTTCTTTTAAGAGTGACAGATGGCCTCTCTGACACTCTGCTGTTGTCCCGCAAGGCATTATATCGGGTAATGGTGAGGGGGACCGTTCGTGAAGATAGGATTGAGGGGCTCGATTTGACGAAGAGGGAGCGTCGCTCAATCTGGCCTTGGGCGCCTGGGTTAAGGTGTCTTGATAACGAAGAGGCATCGCTGACCTGGCTGACGATTCGAAATGCACTCTGGGTCAGTAAGAGGCTTCATTCAGCGCGCTTGAGTAATTCTCCGACTTGTGTTAGATGCAGCGACGAGGACGAGACAGTAAGTCACGCCTTCGTTTATTGTCGCATTGTCGTGCCGCTGATTAGGCTTGTTTCAGGCTTCATGGTTCGTATACTTAATGTGTCGTCTTTTGAACTGGAACCCATTAATGTGTGTAGCAACTGGGCTCCGACAATGGATAGTCAAAAACGTTTAACTTTTTTAAGCTTGCTAGCCGTTATGAGAGTTGCGATTTGGAAGACGAGATGCAAGACAGTCTACGGAGCTGAGACCTACACTCCTCTCGACCTTATTGCGATTTTCAAATATTATCTGAAAGCTCGCATTAGGGCCGAGAGGGTGAGACTCTCTCCGGCAGATTTTGGTGAAAGATGGGTGACTGGTGCGCGACTGTGTAGAACGGCTGGGGCTAGATTAGAGTGGTACTTAGACGTGCCTTAGGCAGAATATTGGGTTCGAAAAACGAACGTAAATCTCAATTAAGTTAGGATTAAGCTGTATATTTTATTTATTCATTGTTAGATTTTTTTGTTGAATTTTAAGTTCAACAACTTAGCTAGGGTGTGATTGTTTTCATTACTCCCCCCCTTTTATTTTGTCCTCTTCCCAACCCCTTTTTATTTTCTACCCCTTATCAAATCCCCATTCCCTCCTCATTTAGGTGACAGATTGTCGATTTGTCGGGATGCGGGTCACCCTTCGATATTTTCGAAGGAGGTGTGTATAAATACAGCGTTGGGGCCCGCATCAAATCTTTATTTTTTCGAGTTTTCGATTTCGACCGGCAAACCGGCACCTCTGGCACATAGTGATAGCGGGGGGCTTTTTACTAACAATTTATTCTTTCATGTAAATATTCTCATTTTATTTTTGTATATATATATTTTTAGTCCCTCCCCCGTTGCATATTTTCATATGGGTTTTAAGTAGGTATTCATAGTATGGACTCTTATGGTGATAGCGATGGATGTATAGCATGAATGTGGTATTTTGGTAAATGATGGTCGCGAGTGAAACTAGCTAAGTTGAGACCGTTTTTAAGTTAGAGTTGACCTATCCGCCACCTCCCCCTTTTTTGGCCTTGTGCCACATTTTATATATTTTTACAGATGTAATATTTATATAAATAAATATTGTGTTATCTAAATGCCACCGGAAGTGACGCCGAAGAGCGTGCATGTCCTCCCACCAAGACTCTCTGACTCGACACCTTCATTTGTACATACTGTAAATATACCTTTTCTTTAATACACTTATTATTGCATTCTCCGTGTTGTTTGCGTCTTCATTGTATTCCTCACTAATTGTGGTTCAACCTTGCAACCACAACAGTTGGCGACGAGATATGAAGCGTCAAATATAACAGTTTGACGAAGAACTATTTAAAAAAAAAAAAGTACAATGCAAAGTGTTGACGAGCAAACGGATGTTACGCTAAAGAAAAGTTTTCAACTTAAGTGAAAAAAAAAAAAAAAAAAATCGAACGTTGCAAAAGCGACAATTTACGCCGTTTTCTGGGAATCCGACTTACAAACGAATGTAAAAGTGAATTTTTGTTTTGTCGCTAAACGACAAATCTGTTTTGTATTACTAAAGGACCAACTTGCAAACGAAAAGCGGATTTTGTTCTGTCGCAAAACGACAGGTCAGACTCTTATTACGAAAAGCAAGGAAGTAACCTACGAAAAAAAAAAGAAGTTCACCGGTGGATTCTAATTACTGCTCCTCGTTAGCAAAACAACAACTAAAGGAATCTTTTAATTGATAATTTGTTTGGCGGCGGTACTAAAAGGAAATACCATAGCTAGAAATTAAAGCTCTAGGAAAGGATTTTTTTTTTTAAAGTTGTCACTGGATAACGGATAATACAGTAAAACGTCACGAAAAAAAAAAAAAAAAAAAATGGAAGAATTATCAAAAATGTTCATGCAATTTTTACAGGCACAAGCTGACCGCGAGGAAAGACAAAATCAGGCACAAGCTGACCGCGAGGAAAGACAAATTGAACGTTTAGAAAAAAGCGAGGAAAGACAAAATGAACGTTTTGCTAAAACACTGGAACTACTAAAGAGTAATCGAGAAAATGTCGACAGTGTTAATTTCTCCCATACTTTAATAGTATGGACACATTTAATTATGTGCCGGAGGAAGGAAAGACTTTTGAAGCATACTATACAAGATACGACGATGTTTTTCAACTGGACTGCAAAAATTGGCCAAATAGCCAGAAAGTGAGCCTTTTACTCAGGAAATTGGGTACATCAGAACACAGCAAATTCATAGATTACATATTACCTAAAAAAACTGCGAAATTAGAGTTCATGGAAGCTGTGAAATTACTAAAAGAATTATTTAATCCAAATGTATCTCTTTTTCATAAAAGATGGCTGTGCATGAATCTAAGAAAGATGGACAACCAAGATTATTTGACATACGCATCAGTTGTCAATAAGAACTGCGATAATTTTAAGCTTGCGGAACTAACGGTGGAAGATTTTAAATGTTTAATCTTCGCACAAGGGTTGGTTTCCACGAAAAATGCAGAAATACGCAGACCAGTGTTGTCTAAGCTGGAATCTGAGCAAGATTTAACCCTCCAGAAACTAGCAGAGGACTGTGAAAGGGCCATTACACTAAAAAAGGATTTAAAAAATATAGAAGAATCCGGAGTGGCATATGTAAGAAAAGTTAGAAAACCATACACACCAACCAAGAACTTTACAAAGAAAAGCAATCAAAATGGAACGGGATATTACAATCCTAATAACCATAAATATAGGACAGAATATAACAAGCCTCTTCCTAGATATAACTGTAAGAGATGTGCAGAAAAGCATTGGGAATCAGATTGTCCTTATAAGAAGAAAAAATGCTACATTTGTAAGAAGGTGGGACACAAAAGCGATTGTTGCAGATATAAAGATTACACCAGAAAGAGAGTACAGCAAACAAAATCAAATACAAAATTAGACAAAGATCGGCGAAAATACGTAAAAGTGGAAATATTTAAAACACCAATAAAGTTACAACTCGACTCTGGCTCCGATATTTCTATTATAAACCTGAATACATGGAAAAAGTTGGGTAAACAACCAACTATGATGAAAACGAGTAAATCAGCCCGGACGGTAACTGGTGGGGGTATAAAATTTGAAGGAGAAGTTGTTCTTCCGATAAAATTAAAAGGGATTACGAAGAAATTAAAAATATTCGTACTGAAAAATAGTGAAAATCTTTTTGGAATAGATTTAATTGAAAAATTGGGTCTATGGGATAAGCCAATCAATACATTCTGTAAAAAAATAGAATGTTCTTCTCCAACAACAGTAAATATAAAAGACGATTTAAAAGAATTATTTCCTGAAACATTCACGACTAACTTAGGTCGCTGTAATAAATTCAAGGCCTCGTTTGAACTTAAAGAAAACGCCAGCCCAATTTTTAGAAAAAAGCGAAACGTTCCGTTCGCTGGGTTGAAAAAATTAATAAAGAATTAGATAGATTGGAACAGACAGGAATTCTATCAAAAATAGAACACAGCGAGTGGGCAGCTCCCACCGTATACGTAAAGAAAAAGAATGACAAAGTTAGAGTGTGCGCAGATTTTTCGACCGGGGTCAACTCCCTATTAAAAGATCACCATTACCCTCTACCAAGGGAACACCAACAGAAAAAGCTTTGCAACAATTCTTGCAAGTTTATAGGATTACACCACATCCTAGTACACCATCAAACATATCACCAGCTGATCTAATGTTTGCCAGAAAGGTAAAATCAGCGTTTGATAAACTGTTGCCAAGACAGGCAATTATCCGAAACACTACACACACGAGAAGAAAGAAATATAACTCGGGAGATCGAGTATATTTTAAGTGCTACAAGAATAACACATCTTACTGGGAATGTGGAGTAGTGGATAAACGCATTGGTGATTGTACATATATGATTAAAGGTCCACAGAGTATACATAAAAGGCACCTAAATCAGATAAAAAAACGTCATATCCAAGATGATGATTATACGACAACAGTCGAAGAGGAGGAAACCATAGATGTCATATACAGAACCTTTAATTTGGAACCGCCTCAATATGCACCTGAACCCGAAGATCAGGTAGGAAAAGAAAATTTAATGAACCATTGATGGTAAACCCAAAAAGAAAAAGATATTGAAATCTGTGTGACTTCAAATCTTGGGAGGGGGTGTTGTGGTGGCAACCACTCATTTGCATATACGAATAACGTTACACTATAAATGGCAAGCCTAGGTTGGCCTTAGTGTGTGTTATCTAAATGCCACCGGAAGTGACGCCGAAGAGCGTACATGTCCTCCCACCAAGACTCTCTGACTCAACACCTTCATTTGTACATACTGTAAATATACCTTTTCTTTAATACACTTATTATTGCATTCTCCGTGTTGTTTGCGTCTTCATTGTATTCCTCACTAATTGTGGTTCAACCTTGCAACCACAATAATTTCCCGCCTTTATTCTGTGCTTTTAGTACCTCGTTTCTTAAACTATATACATGTTTAATGTTGTCTCTGAATTCATACCAGTTTTTTACATGTATGAATACAAATTCATTCTGAACGTCATATTTTATATGAAACATGTTTTTTTAATTTATATTAATACAACACTATACATATTGTAAATGATTTCATCAGAGTTGCTATTTTTATGGTCAATTTTTGAGGTTTGTCAGAGTGACTACTGATCACTTTGTTATTCTCCCCGGATAACGGATGGTAAACAGAGAAATACTAGAAGTAATACTTAGTAATTTATGAATATAGTTACTACGAACTTCTTAACAATTGCTATTTTGAATTATCTTTTGGTAAGAAATGGATGTTATTGACATATTTATTTGGCATAGTCTATTGGGAAGACGTTGATGTGGCTACCGTGGGTTCTTCCGGGGGTCTTCATCCCAATTAGTTTATGCATAAGATTATAGGTAAGAGAATGTCGCTTTGTAAATGGTTGTTCTTACCTCACTAGATCATGCATAACCTAAGGAAATCGAGTGTACACATTATCCGGTCTAACTAATTACTATCAGTAGTTAATAAAACAATTATGAAGAGTTAAAAAAATCATGATCCAAATAAGTTGAATTAAGCTTGGTTTGATAAGATTAATAAAATATAAGTACTTGCCGCAATACTCTGTTTAGTACTTTTGAAAACCTCATTTTGTTATCACACGAACCTAGTAATTAAATGTATTTTAGTTAAACATATCTAATCTCTACTCTAATAATTAACCCTTTTAGTTATATTTAACTCATTAGAAAGCATATGCTTTTACTCATTTCTAGTTTATTAATATTTTAAAATATTATTTGCGTCATTCTGTTTTAAATGTAACTGAAATTTAGCGTAATATTCTTTATATATGTTCTGTTGTTAAATGTTTACAATAATCGAGATTTTACTCAAAGTTATTTATATTATAAGATAAGAATATATGACATCAAATATATTTTATGCAATTATATATATATATAAGATAATTTTCCAGGGACACGTGTTTTGTCGTCTCTCTCATTATCTTTCTCTATCTCTCTATATATTTATTTATTTATTTATCTATCTATCTATATTTATCTATCTATATTTATATATATATATATATATATATATATGTAGGATAAAATATACTCATGAAAAATGTTATAGAGAGAAACTTAGGTGGTTTATGCCATCGTTGGAATACCACAGACTAAATATGTTATCCAGTTGTATACTTTATACTACTAATTTTTACTTATTTAGCAGTGTTTGAATTAAAACAAACGGTATCTATTAAATATCTCATAATATAAGTATACACACACACACACACACACACACATATATATATATATATATATATATATATATATATATATATATATATATATGTGTGTGTGTGTCAAACAATATTAGATATGTATGGGACTTTGTGTTCATCATGTACAGCAACTCCGACCCTCATATATTCATTAGTATAGCACTATGTACATGATTTGAAACATCTTCCGTCAATTATACTATTTCATAAATATAAAAAAATTAAATCCGAATTAATAATTTCCATTAGAACCATCGCAGAATGACTCAAAGCTAAGCTGATATGTACGGGATTTTTCTACTTCTACTTTCGCGGAGACAATAGAAATTAAGAGGTACTGCTCCAGTGCTTTCATGATAATATTTCATCAACAATTTGATCGTAACCTGAAGCCGCAGCCCCCATCCATTATTCTGATTTTCACCAACATTGGTAGTTCTAAGAATCGTAAGCAGATATTTTAAATAGAGTATACTGTCTCTTGGCGTAAACAAAAACGCATGTTCGAGACAGCAAATAGAATTAAATGCATTCATTATGTTTTCACTGCAGCGATGAATGTCGTTTCGCAATTCGATAATTCAAAAAATAAGTTGGGAGCAGTGTAGCGAGATGTCTGTTTACATTAGTTTAAAACTATTGTATGCCAGTACTGTCGTGGATACAGGGAGAAAGGAGGCAGTTACAGAGGTCAGCAGCACGAGGAAAGAAGCTGCTGGAGTAGAAGGCTCTCCGGCATCTAGGGACCTCCACAGTAAATGGATGGGATTTTGTTAATTTTCAAGTTGGTCTAATGAATTTACGAAGGGAACGGTATAAGAAATATAAGTAACTAACGCTGTGATGTAAAGTCATTCTAAAGCACATGTTGTCTTGGTAATCCTATTCTAACCTATGTTCTCTAGTCAGGGGGATGATGTTCCGAACATAAACTCCTAGCCCGTGCATATGTTAGTCAGAGTGTTTACGGTAGAGTTGGATATAGTTAGTCATGCCAACGTGGTGTGAGAAGTTTGAGGATTGAAGCTTTGTTTCATTTAGTGCTAAGGTATCCGGGTTGTTTGTAAGGAGAAAGATTTCTACGTCGTTGATGTTGGTTCTAAGTCGCTGGATATTTGTGAATACAGACCTCAAGGGCGAAGGCGTTGGGTGTCTGGTTTAGGTTTTATTTTATCTTTTTGTATTTACATGTTTGTTTTGTTATAGAGTAGATTGGGCATCGGTGGTTCTTGTTAGGTTCCAATAAGCTCACACATTAGTCGTGACCTTGTCCATGGGGAATAGTGGCCTCGGGAAAGCCCACAAGAGAGAACTGCAGGGTCGCTTTTTATACGCGACATTGCACATACAACTACCCACGGTATTATGCAACTGATTATGTAGCAGCCGTTCGTAGCGCTCCCCAAGAGTGTGGGTTCCTGTCATGTAAGTCGGAAATAGAAGCCTGACAAGTTGTCCAACCTGTACGCTCAGCCTATAGGAATAAGAGCGACGTATCTGGTCATACAAGACTTAGTGACGAAAAAGCTTTCCCCAAGTTGCCTAAATAGAGAGAAAGTAAAACAGAGATCGTTGTCCTAGTAAGGTAACAAGGCCAGGCACTGAGTGTTTTGAGCCGTCCCAACGCTGGTATATCTTCGCCTTGCTGAGGAGTGCAAGGGCCGACGATAAGCAGAACCTATCCACCCATTAAGGAATTGTAGGTTTGCAAACCGGATATTTTGTTCGTGATTCTAACTCTAGAAGATTGTAGATCAGGACTAAGGAGGCTTCCTTCTCCAACAGTTTATTTCCACGGCGTAAGTAGTTGGTAGCAAGGTTTTATTGTCAGACCTTTCCTTCTCTTATATGAATAGCCTGACTACGTCTTACAGGTCCAATACACCAGGAAGGGAGGAATAGCCTGCGCCCGTGTACTAGTCGGATATTTTCCACCCCCGCAGGTAAATAAAAAGAAAAAAACCCAAAACGTCCATATATATATATATATATATATATATATATATATATACATATATATATATGTATATATATATATATATATATATATATATATATATATATATATATATATGCATTTAAGAAGGAAGCGCGGAAATCTCTCAAAGGCCCTTTCGACTATCACCTCGTCAGGAGAAAATCGATTGTTTTTTTTTAATCAATAATATCGTCGAAAGGAAGAGCAAACGGGAAATTGAATGTGCCAAAATTAACGATGGAGCGATTAAAAGAAGTGAATTTAATAATTTCGTTAAAAAAACGATTAAAAGGCACTACGTTAGGGGGGAGAAGGGAGGGGGTTACCATTTCCCAAAAGAGATTTAGCGATCTGACAAATTCCTTCTGCCGGCACAAGGAAGGTTTGCGAATAGCGATAGAGACACATTCCAATATTTTCAAATGGTTCTTGGAATCTGCTCTATGCAAGATCTCAAAACGGTCTATTTTATAGCTACTGGCACAACTTGGGTTTTCAACCAAATGCTGGCCAATAGCAGAGTCCAAAGAATAAGAGGAGGGGTAACACAAGGATTATACACGTATTTTTGATGGATCGTGCCTTTTTATGCGAGTCTTGAAATGCGATGAAGTGCGCCCTATATAGCCAGTATCACATTGGCATTTAAATTGGTATATAACATTACTATAATTTGTATAGGACACACTATCCTTGCGAAAGGAAGGAAACAGGTCAAGTAGCATAAACTAATCGTAAGGAAACAGAGAAGAAACAATTACTAATGCTATCAACAATCTGCTTACCTGGTTTAATACTATTTCCCCCTTTCCAAGGTAATTTCAAATAAATGAAGCATTTTACAGGCCAAAATATGTGGGGGGATTTAGAGTCAGCAACCTTTTTTATTAATGCAATCATTGATAAGGTCCTCAGGATAACTATTATCAATGAATATATCCCTGACCTTATTAAATTCACACTCTAATCTACATGGAGCACGAATCACGGGGGCTCAATGCACCAAAGTGTAAATTAAGCCTACCTTTCTAGACGTAGGCACAAAAGAAGGCCAGTTAACATACAGGCCAGTAAAAGAAGGCTTCCTGTAGATGGAAGTGAGAAAGCCACCTCTTGAACGTTCAAAAAAAACATCCAATAAGGAAAGACAATTATGATTCTCACTTTCCACCGTAAGCCTCATGAATAGAATTTAACTTACAAAGGAATGCCAGTGCTTCACCCTGCTAAGAAAACATCGCAAAAGTGTCATCCACATATCTAACATAAGTAGTGGGCATCTTTACAGACCTAAATAAAACGGATTCGTAATATCCGACGAAGAAATCAGCTAAAGTAGGGACCAATGGACTACCCATTGAGACCCCGTCGACCTGACTATACATTATATTCTCGAAGCTTAACTCGACTGATTTAGTGCATATAAGTATCAATTCTATGAAGATCCCCCTAGGGAAACAAGAGGCAGTAAGGCAACTTTCATAGAGAGCGTCGGCACAAATAGTTATAGTCTCATCTAAAGGTACATAAGTAAAGAGACTAGAAACATCAAAAGAGCACATAAATGATGTCTCAGAATCCAGATCTAATCCACGTAGACCTTCAATAAACCGATTGGAATCAGGGATGCAGTGCGTCGTGTATAGATCACGCACAGGTTGCAGGATTCCTCGGAGCCACTGAGCCAAAGATTGTTGGGCGTACCCTATCATAGATAATATAGGTCTCAGTGGCACCCGCTCTTTGTGTATTTTAGGAAGACCATATAATCTAGGTCGCAATGACCCAGAGGGTCTGATCCTATCATAGACCTCCTACGAATAAACCTTCTTTTTAAATAAAGAAAGAAGACGCTTCTGAATCTTGATCTCGTTCTTACAAGTATTATCTGCAGACTCGACAGGGTCAAGTCTATAGAATTTAATAGTGTCGTTAAGAATAGATAACATTTTGTTAACGTAGTCACTACGATTCAATACCACAACTCCCGCTCCTTTATCTGGTTTGCAAATGTAAGAGAGATTTCCGCGCATCCTTTTTAAATGCATTTATAAGTGTTGTAACTCGAAACATTTATTTATATATATATATATATATATATATATATATATATATATATATATATATATATCTATATCTATATATATATATATATATAGAGAGAGAGAGAGAGAAGGAGTGAGAGAGAGAGTGAGAGAGAAGGGAAAGAGAGAGGGAGAGAGAGGGAGAATAAGTTCACTGAATTCTGCAGAGGGAACACAAAGTTGAATGTAGGTTTCCTATTCGCGAGTAATACAGATAAGAAAAATACAGCTACATCTTCAAGCCAGCGTGTGAGTTCAGAAATTTCGTCAATCGGAAAAAAATAGACAGGCAATAAGATAGCATATGTCAATAATTAAAGAGATTAAGCCAAACACAGAATTAAGTACATTCAGATAATCCATATTAGAATTTAAAAGTTATATGAGAGTGTCCAAAAAGTAAGAAAAGAGTAAAATGAAAAAATAAACAAAAGTGCTTATTTTCACGTCGTTGGCATGAGGAAATATCGGTTCTGGCCTGGCGCACTTAGCCTACGAATGACTTTAGTGGGAGGAGAGTCAACTTATTTGAGGAAGGAATTTGACGGGACGGGGTATCATTTTTCACGCGGTTCGAAAACATTTTTGTATTTACTATAAGTTAGGACAACTTTTTTTATTATTTGCATATCGTTGGCCGAGTATCAAGAGTGGTCGAGTTATATCGTTTTGAAAGTAGTGATGAAATTATTTGCCTGCCTCGTTTATTAGTATTGATACGTAAGAATCAACTAAATAAATTAAATAATTAGCCAATCCATTTTTAGGTTCATCGTGGTTGAAACTTTAAACTTTGAGTTCTCTCCCCCTTATTTGACTCTCTTCAAATTAAGGATGATCATTAATTCGGATCTACAATCCACAAGCACCAGTACTTCTATCGAACCTTTACATTTTAGCTAATTTGAAACGAATTATTTACAAAATTGAATAAAACTTCATGAATAAAATTCTGTTGGCACCGACAAGTTTGAAATAGCATTCACTTTTCGTCATTCACATCTCGAGATGAATAAAAAAAATGCTAAAATATATTTTCAATTTTATCTTTTCAACCTTTATTGAAGAGGCATTTCCAAATTCATGTGTGTAAAACAGATTTATATCACACAAATTTTGTTTAATGTGTTTTAAGCTGTGTTACATTGTCATGGCTACTTTACATAAACCATCCTCACTTTCTTACATATTACAAATATTGTGAGTAAAAAGCGTACATGACAAAATATAATCAGCAGCAGCAAAACGAAAAGAAAACTAAATTAGGAGACGATATTCTGGCGTGGCTTCCTTGCCAAAATGTTAATAGTTTTTTACATATTTGTTATTTAAAATTATCAAATAAAAAGTTGATATTTTTAGCTAAATGTTCTAAATATAATATTTTCTTGATTAAACAAATTTATTACACTGATTTATATTAATTCAATGTATACTTATTCATTTCAAAACCTTTCCAAAAAGCATATAAACAGATCGAAAAATTAAACATTTTATTATCACATTACAAAAAAAAGCTGACAATGAAAATCAAAAAAACACAGAAACTATTTTTACTTTAATACGGGATTTAAGTTTTAAAACCTATCAATTTTATTATTTAATAGGTTGTGTATCCAATTGCCTTTCTAGTGATATGACATTCATTTTAGTGCAATCACTCCATAACTAGAAAAAATAAAGTGAGGACACTTGAGCGACCATGCGAAAAACTAAAACAATTCAGAAACTTACTATTCCTTTTAAATGTACAATACACCTTTATTTTAAAATGTAGCGCGTTATTATTACTTCATTAACCAAATACATGATAACAATTATGAGAATGATTTATTTTCGCTTGAGTTTTGAAAGATTTGCTGCAATCTCGTAACCTTTTGACATAGACTATAATTGGGCTTACTTAATATGTACATATATATATATTCATATGAATTATTGAAAATAATAATGAGAAATTAGGACGCCATACAATGCATTTTAGTTTTATTTGCTTCTGTTTCAATTTAATTTTCGAAAATATACTTCCTCGTCATAATTTTAAATAAAAATATATAAAAATATTTTTTTAATTTTATTTTCTTCGTGTTGTTTTTGGTGAGTAATCCATTCGCGTGACGTTGAAACGAATTTGGGATGAAAGTCTCTTTAGTCAATAACGTCACGTGGCAGTGCGAAGTATAATGAGAAATGTTGTTCTTGGTTTAGAAAACATTGTTTATATGTTAATATGATTTATAAAAGAGAATAATGAGCAATTAGAACGCCACAGAATGAATTTTAGTTTTATTAACTATTATTTAGTTTAATTTTCGAAGATATCTTTTCTCGTCAGAATATCAAATATATAAAAATACGTTTTATTTCCTTTCGTTTTTCTCGTTTTAGGTGTTATATATATATATATATATATATATATATATATATATATATATATATATATATCGACAAAACAACACATACCAAATCCTTCCACCAGACCCTCTTAACCAACGGTTTCCCCCTCACAACCATATCCAGCCTCAATAACACCAGAAGATGTAGACACCCCACTCTCACCAACACCTGATTATTTAAGCTTCCCTTCTTAAGCGACCGCATCACTTCCGCTATCCGCAATGCCATACGTAGTGAGAACCTCGACATACAGCTCTTCCACACAGGCACTTCGCTCCGACAACATTAGTCTAAAAAAAGCAACTACACCCCGGAACCCTGCTCTCTAGTAATTGCTCCATCCCCAACTCTGGCCTCTGTTTCCGCAATAATACGGTGTACACCCTACAATGCGCTAAGTGTCAGAAGTTATATATCGGTAGCGCCGTCAGGTCTCCGCACCAACGCACTAAAGAACATCTAAAACCCCACATTTCTTCCTTTCACAAACACTTAATACCATGTGGCAACACACATCGCTCTATTAGTGTCCGCATCCTCAACTCGGTCCGCAATGTCGGTCAACTTCGAATTTCGGAAGCTATTCTAATACCGAAATATCATCCACCTTTGAATAACAGATATGCATTGTCTTCTCCATTCATGCTCTGATTCTTGCACTTCTACCTCCTTGCCTCTGCTTATTCCATCTATTTGCCCAGAACCAACCTCACACCTCAATACCTTTTGTCCTGTGCTTAAATTTACATAATTACATATTAATGAGTAAAACATAAAAAAATAAAAATAAATAAAGAACTAAGACAAACATAAATAATAAACAAGAATGGAGTAATATACACTTTATATATATGTATATAGACTTTATATATATATATATATATATATATATATATATATATATATATATACATATATACATATATATATATATATATATATATATATATATATATATATATAATCCCAAAATAAAAATAAAATTTAATAAAAAAGAAAAATTAAATAAATTAGTTTTAGGAATTTTATACCTTTGAAATTATATGAATTGAGAAATTTGCACTTGATATATATATATATATATATATATATATATATATATATATATATATATATATATATATATATATTTATATATATATATATATGTATATATTGTAAATCTCTTAATCCCCCCATCCCTTGTCAATTGTGTCTTCTTAGTCTCGTTACTATAAATTTACCTTTTATTTTTTCAGGTTTTTTTAGTTTTAAGTCATTTTTAAGTTAGTTCTAACCAGATTCTGGATTTCAAAGGATTTCAAAGTTGTCTCCCCTTGACTGTTCGTATTCCTTTAACGGCTCACATTTATCAAATATAAAATTCAGATTGAATTAAAGAAGAAGAGATGAAAGAAGAAAAAGAAAAAAAATCAAATATAATAATAAAATTATAATAAATAGTATATAAATAAACAAATATTAATAAAATGATACGCTGTAGCTAAATAATTATATAATTAAATTATGATATGAATAATTAACATTGATATCCACTCAGCTTATCTTAATTCTATTTTCTGCATACCTTCTTTCAATTCTCTGTGGTATTTCGTCAACAGTTGATCCCATCAGTCCACCTTGTTCTTTTTTCGACGACTCGGTCATATTGTTGGTCTATTGATAATGAGAGGAACGCTCTCGAAAATTTAAGTTTACCTCATTCCGGAACTTTTAATTGCCTGACAGTAACCACTTTTTTATTTACTGTTCTGGTATTTAATCTGTTTTACGTGAAATATTAATAAATTGATTTGAGATTATATTCTTATTTTCTCTTCTCATTTATTTTTCCACATTCCGGTATATATTTCACATTGCTCCTACCTCGGATATCAAACTTACACTAACATATATATATATATATATATATATATATATATATATATATATATATATATATATATATATATATATATATATATATATAAAGACGATGCCCTGTTTGTATCTGGGGAGAGATCGAGACAATATAACAACACTATCAAAAACCTGCATAACTTCTTTAAAAACTTTGGTTTGACCATTACAGTGGAACCTGAGAAAAGAATATCCAACTTTCTTGACCTTACATTAGATCTTAACTCGGGAACCTTCAGCCCATACCATAAACCTAACTTAACCCTTTTCTACGTACATAGCCTATTTAACCACCCTAAATCCATCATAAACTCAATAGTCCCCTCAGTATCTAATAGAATCTCTAAGCTATCTGCGAATAAATCTATCTTCGATCGAAATTCTAGCTTTTACAATGATGCTTTGCTTAACTCAGGCTACAATCACAAAATTAAATATAACTGCAACTCCCTTACTCAAGTTAACAAATCTTCAGGCATTATTACACACAACATGACCACACACAGAAATAAAAAGTTTAACTCATCAGCACCTAAGATAATCAAAACACACTCTAATAAGCCCATAGGAACTAAATATATTGATAATCGGGTAGACCCACATTCGCACAAACAAAGAAAAAAACTTAGAAGAAAGAATAACATTTGGTTTTATCCGCCTTTCAGCAGTAATGTTAAAACCAATATACCTAAAGAATTTTTCCAAATCTTAGACAGATCTTTTAAGCATCCCCACAGATATAGCACTATCCTTAACAGAAATTCTATTAAAATATCATACTCTACTATGCCCAATATTGAACAAACTATTATAACCTCTAACAATAGGAAAATCAAACATATCCAACAGCAACCACCCACCACATCCCTCACCACTTGTAACTGCCGTAAACCTAGAGATTGCCCCCTTAACAACAACTGTGTACAGAAGGACGTAATATACGCTTGTACTGTTAAACAATTCCCCCGCTCCACCAATGTTGTGAGTAATCACAGTTCCCATACTCCACCCGAACTCCGGATCTCCACGCAACCCCAATCCGCTTCTACTCTAAACTCCCGCTTATACAGCCATACCTCTAACCAAGCACCCCCAATAATAGATAGTGCTCATGGGCCAACTCATATTTCCCCCATATCCGCTCCCCCCACTTCTCCAAACAACTTTCCTCGCATAACTTGGATTTCCAAACCCAAATCTCTTCTAATAACATTAGCAATCTCAATGCAACTATAGCACCACCCTTCAAGATACACACATATATTGGGGCGTCCCCTTTCCCCGTTAAGACCCGGATCTCTAACCATATATATTCCTTTAAAAATAGCAGCGATAACAGCACAGGCACTTCACTTTCCAATCTAATTAGAAACCTCAATCTTAAAAATACTCCCTATTCACTTCACTGGTCAATACTTAAAAAGTCCAAATCATATACCCCTGGAGCATCCCATTGCCAACTCTGGAAACCTTTATGATAGCTACTGCTACTAAATCTAAAAATATTATTAATTCTAAGAATGAACTTATCTCCAGTTGCAGGCATAAACGTAAATTCAGGTATAGCAACCATAATAATCCCCCAGACAACCCCCCCATTTGATTAAATACCCTCCCTTCATCTCGGATTTTCCCTCCTTACATCTCGAATCCTCTTTCTGATAGTTCTAATTCCTGTTGTTATATAATCTCTACTTATATCTCCCTCATCCCTTTAACCTTCTCTTAACTTAATAAAATTACCCATAAACTCCGTTAGCTTCACATTTCCCTTAGTTTTAACACCTTTCTTCCATTACCCCCTAAATCTTTCCACTTAACCTCCTTAACTGTATAACTTTATTTGGCTTTCCATTTTCTTTCCCGTTTAACTTTTTTTAATGCATTCGTCCGCTTCCCTTCAACACTTCCATTCTTCATTCTTTTCCCTTTCAACGTGATAACTAACCCACTCGATTCATATTATATCCTAGCCCTTTTATTTACTTGTTGATTAGCCTTATCTACTCCATATCCCCTTTGCATACCTCGATATCGAACTCCTTACTGTTTCCACTGTGCACTCTAATTATTCTTCCCCTCCTGTTTTTACTTCTAAATAATTCTTCTCACTCTTTTAATAGCCTCGATTATTCCCCCCTTGTTTTACCTCGCCCTTCGCACATCTCTCTCAAACTACTCAACCCCCAACCCGCCCTCGCTCTACATCTTTTAACCCCCATAGTATTTACTTTTAACTGCGATCTCCACTCTCCCTCTGGCTTAATCCTTTGTCACTTCTTTAACCTTGTATATCTCTTACTTCTTCCGGCCTTCACTAACCTATTTAACAATTTTCTTAATTAACCTCCATATAACTTTTTTGAATACAATTTCAAAGTTTATATTTTCCCATATCTATTTGAACTAGCATCCCGTAACTGCTTATTTACTTCAACCCATACTTTTTTCCACCTTGGAGATTCCCATTCCGGATATCCTCTCGAGGTCTTGTTTTCCTTTTTCTTTTTCCTTATTCTAATTTTCATTCTTGAGCTCTAATCTTATCGACTTTTCCCTCATTCTATTATTAGTATCTTATTTTTATTATTATTTTATTTATTTTTATTTTTTTTTATTTATTCTTTATTCTTTCGGTCAATCCTTAATTTTCCCTGCGAGCTTAAGACTAATCTTATTATCTATTTTTCATTCTTTATTCTTTTATTTTCTTATTTCTACTTTTTATACTATTTTTATCTTTATTTTTTATCTTTACTCTTTTAATGTTTAACTCATTTTTCTAGTCCTACCCTTCATATATATTTTGCCTCATTGTTTATATCTAAGGTCATTTGATTAAACATCTAAACCCCGAACTCTGTTCTTATACATATTCTGATATTTTAACCCCTTATCCTAACATTCGTTAACTTACCCCCACTCCTTTCTTCCCCTTTTCTAGTTGAATCCTAATTCGCGCTAACTTCCAATTTCAACTTTATGTTTCACCCCCCCCCACACACTTTCACACTCTTAGTTTTATCCGCATTCCTTCACCGCATCGCTCCCTTTCTCCTCCCCCCTCTCTTTCCTCGTACCCGTCCCTTTCTCCTCCCACACACCCCTTACCCGTTTCCTCCCTTGCCTACTGGTCGCATATTATATTCTTGTTCTCACTGTCTTTGCTTTTCTTCATTTATAGCCGGCTTTCTCAACTGGGCAGGCTTTAAATATTCTCGCTGTCCCTTTTTCCCACTTTAAAACACTTTCCTTTGTCATCTCTGCCCGGGAAGTATCTTTAATGGCGAATATTTTCCATCTTAATCTCCTCTGACGCCTGCCTGCATCATCGAATGTACCTCTTATTGGACTTTTTACCCTTTTTGGATTTTCTTTTCTCGCCGTACCTGAAGTTGTGGCTTCTTGGAATTTAACTTTGAAACCTCTCTCATTACTTCTCGTGCCTCTAACGACCTACCTATCTACATCTTATTCTCTCCGCTGGACTCTTCGACACCGGACTTTTTGGCAATCGGACATTTGCTTGCACTCTGGAACAGTTTTGCCCTGCGTTTCTTTCCCTACAACTTTTATTTCATTTTTTCAAATTTTAAATCTTGGCCATTGCCAACTTATCTATCCCAGCGACTTCCTCTGATGATAAGATTTTGATCTTTGAAAAGCCTGGCTTAAGGAAAATTTAACTTGAATAAATTGCCTTTTTGCGGAATATACCTTGCTTTGAACTTTTGAATTGAATTTTATATTTGGCTTTTGCTTTCTCTAATTCCTTTCCATTCTCCTTCATTATATATATATATATATATATATATATATATATATATATATATATGAAGAGAGAGACAGAGAGAAAGAGCGAGAGAACGAGAAACATATAGTGTTATTCATACAAAGATAAATAACTACACATCAATCAAAGACTTGCAAACGTTTCTTTACTAAGCTGCGATCTCAGCAGGCTTATGAAACACAATATAACACAATTTAGTTCATATAAAAATTCTTATATATATCACACTCTTTATAAATCAAGAAAAAAAATTCATGCAACCAAATTTCCGATTTGTAACTCATGAGATTTTAGTAATACTTTTCATTAAAAAATATCGTACTTTAAGGCCACATTCTACATTTGCTGATGGCTTTGCGCAACACTATCGGCTCTATCGAATTTGCATCACAGTCAATATCGCATTACGTTAAGCATTTTTAAAATGTTACCACTAGTTTCATATTTGATGTCATAAATTTTTAATTTAAATCGTCAACGGCTTTCCTAGAACAGTGCGAAAACCGTAAAAACATCTTTTTTTCTTCAGCTATTTTGTTCATTTTGTTCACATGAGAATGATTCGACACAGAACCGAAAACGTTCGTTAAATCTATAGAACAAGTGTATTCGCAAAGATTTTCGAAATGGAATACCATCATTTTCTTTGATTCTCCAAAGTGTCCAGTTTATTTGAAACTTCCCTTTATTGATTCAATCAGTAATGACTTTTCTGAGAAAATAACGTCTGCTGTATCGTTTTGTTTTCATGCAGCAAAGAAACGTGTTGTGTTTGGCACAAGAACTCCCTTACAGATATATGTACTTCCCACACTCTAAAAACCTCAGTGATATACAAATTCAAATGTTATTGTGAATCTCAGTATGTTAGTGTTACTCTTCAACGTTTAGACTTCAGAGTAACACAGCATGTCCCTGCATACTTTTGCAAATCATGGATGGCGAGAAAAATATTTCAGCGGGCGCAACCGTGTGTCTATAAAGAATATCAGGGCGTTTTAAGAACTCACCCGGGGGCCTACAAATTCATAAGTAATCTTTTTGCCAGAACTGTTATAATGATAAATAGTGCGGTGAGGCGTACTCTGATGGTAGCTTTCGCATCGTACACAAGGCCCGCTTTACACACCATATTAGCGTTGTGGAGGCCGTAAATGTAACCATGCGAAAACCCTCGCTCTGCAAGCAAAAAGAGCTGGCACACAAGCGAGATTTGTTCATTCAGCCCTCAAATATATATATATATATATATATATATATATATATATATATATATATATATGACGTAATGAGCAATGAAAAACGAATAATCAAGATAATTTTTTTTATATATTCATCAACGTTTGGTCTTTATTGTAAGACTTCCTCAGGATGATAATTTTAAGAAAAATGTCATGCAAGTACATCGAAATATTGGATTGACATGATAGGTTGTTGAAAAAAAGTAATAATAAGGAAAACTATCCTGACCGAACAAAAACTAAACCTAGATCATGGCTAACCTTTCTTCTCTTCGTTCTTAATTATACTTATATACAAGTCCCCGCATACACACCCACGCACTAACTATGCTTTATTATTTTCCCCATTTGTTTTGGCTCTAAAAGTAATTTTATGTAACGAATGCGTTTATTTTAAACGTTATCTGTCGATGTGCTTGCATGACATTTTTCGTAAAATTATCATCCTGAGGAAGTCTTACAATAAAGACAAAACGTTGATGTACATATAAAACATATCTCTTGGTTTTTCCTTTTTCATTTCCAATATATATATATATATATATATATATATATATATATATATATATATATATGTGTGTGTGTGTGTGTGTATACGTATACTTTGCTTCTAATCGGTTAATATATTTTTCTATTCAGTACTTTTTTGCAAGAATGAGTTTTTCCATTGTTTCGTTGCAACTTGTGGTGATATTAATTTGATGTTTATTCTTCTGCTTTTTTCTTTTCCCCATTTGTTTTTGTTCTAAAAGTTATTTTATGTAACAAATTCATTTATTTTAAACGTTATCCGTCGATAGTTTACCATTTGACGATCTGTTGACCGAAAAGTACATCGGGTTTTTAGTTTAGTAATTTTGGACTGAATTCTTTTTTTCACAATTATTACCTTTTTAGGTGTTGGCCGAATGGTCGTTTTACTATCAAGTATAAATGGGAAACAAAGGATGTGTGCTTGATGTTTTATCCGTATTTTTCTTACTTACTATGCAGTGTCTCTCGATTAATTCCGACTCCGTTTATTATTTATACACACTCTATATATATATATATATATATATATATATATATATATATATATATATATATATATATATATATATATATATTATGTCAAGCATGAAGGGAAGACGAATTCTATCGTTCATGATTAAAAGTTAATCAAGAGAAAAAAATCCAGCCGACCGGTTTCGCCTTCTTTTAACATATGGTGTATCGAATGATTAAAAAAAACAAGGGATTTAAAAAAAGACCCGTATGTGTGGTATTGAACGGACGTTAAAAACAACACATACGGGTCATCCATTACAGACTATTTAATTAAAAACTCGCCGTGCGCTAGGAATTTTAGCATTGACTCCTTCACCATTCTGAGTCATGCTCACTCATTATACCATCTCAAATTCTTGGAGACGATCCATGTTCGCCTTAACCGTCCCTCCCTTTGCAAGCAAAGGGAATGTCTATATGGACTAGATGTGATCAGTCTCTAAGATCCATTCTCCATTGTACATGTAACATGACGCTATTTTATTTTCTGTACTCTCTCTTTTCACCCCGTTTTTTTAAATCCCTTGTTTTTTTATATCCCTCGGTACAGCCTTTGTAAAGAGAGGGCGAAACCGGTCGGCTGGCATTTTTTTCTCTTTGTAAACTTTTAATCATAAACGATATAATCCGTCTTCTCTTCATGCTTGCAATAACATTTTGTACTCCCCAAACAATCATGCAATATATATATATATATATATATATATATATATATATATATATATATATATATATATATATATAGTTCCATGTATACAAACATATACATACACATGAAAATGTTTCGACCGTAGGTTTAATAAGCTGCAATCTTATCCGGATAATACACAATGTTAGTTATATTATTGTTTATATAAAAGAAAAAAGATGAAGAAAAGGATAAAAGGCTGAATGGGTCACATGATCAGATTAACAATTAATATTTAAAACACCCTGTTTGTAGATTTCTATCATCTAAGACGTATGTCTGTTTAAAGGTAAATATCACCTAATTTAGAAATTGATCGAAGTAGACAAATTTCAGTTTAAGGTGTAGGGGTTAGGATGTCATTAACTGGGTGAGGTGCAAAAGTGTAAATAAAATTATCGGCTGGTACCATACTTAATGTTCGTGAAGGGTTAATGAGAACGGAAAGGCCGATAAGAGAGCATCGACCAAATCTCGATAAGAATAGTGCAGAGAATGCTGGAAAAATGGAGTATATCATTACCACTCAGTCTCCAGAAAAGACCACTGATTATTGTTCGGGGGAAATCACTGATAATTACTTGTATTTTATGTAGGCGTTGTATACTGTCATCTTGTCTTCACCGTTAGTTTTGGGGTTCTCCCCACTCTGAATGTGAGGCGTTGAAGCGTCTACTTGCTTACCTGATCTTCTTGTGAATTTAAATGTGAATATAGAGATTGTGGGCTATAGTGGAGCCAAAGTTCATAGACATACTGCTGAACGGCAACTTCGACCTACAAAGCGTCAGCCGCATCCGTGATATATCTTAGCAGGATAGTGTGTAGAACACACAGGTCCTGTCCCGCGCGAGCCTTTCCAGCATATACACCATCATCGGGTAATGCAGGTGACGCTGCTTGGGCAATGTCAACCGTATTTAGGATGGGCGCATTCTAAGGAACATTATGCATAGTAAGTTAGCATCTTGAAAGAGGTCCACCGACCGTCCCGAACTCCGATACAAAGATGTTGTGAAACGCGAGATTAAGCCAATCGACATCGACAGATGATAACTCAAGATGGATAGAGAACTCTGAACGGGCATCTGAGAGCGGGGCACGCAAAAATAAGACAAACAATGTCAACAATTTAGAGGCCTCACATGTTTGTGACCGTTACTATAGAAACTGCCAATCATGCATTGGTCTCTTTAGCTACAAGCGGAGCTTCTCAAGCTCAGTAAAGAGCTAAGAGAACTAGGCTAAGATTGCATCACACATGGGCTATCCTTACCGACGTAGTCTTGCTGCTACTTGTTTTGCAACTCATAGTGAGTAAATAATAATGACTGTAATTTTCAATAAACTTGCTTGAAAATATATTTGCCTTACAGATCAACCGGTTAATTTGAAGTGTATGCAATGCATACACTGGAGATGGCACTCAGATCGAGAATAAGAGTAGCAATGAGTGTTGTAGTACTAATAGTAACACTTCACTACAATATATCACTGTCCTTACTTACTACTTTTAGGAACAAAACGGACTTTATTCATCAACATAGTCTCGTTCTAAAGTGATACACCAGAGCCAACATATTTAGAACAATTCGATGATTTGTGTGTAAAACAATTTGTCTTCAGCCTCAGAAAATGCGTCACTTTCCGCTATTACTTATTCATTTGAGACACATCTATTTTTCTGGCGCATTCTTTTGAGGTTCACAAACATCAAATAGTATTTGGGGGCAGTTCCTGAGAATAGGATAAGTACGAAAGGAATTGGAAGTGTAATTCGTGTAGTTTTGCAATAGTTGGAGTCGACTAATGTCACGGTACATGAATTAGGTAAATCCCACTTCTCTTATGTATGTGTGGCCGTTTTGTGGCGATTTCTTACTTCAAAGACGGCAATACTATTCGCTATTAATGGTTCTTTATGTTTCAAGGTAATTGATAAACAAAATAACTTGCGTTTCCGAAAATATGGATTTCATCTGATTCTGTTCACTCAACTATCTCTTGATCTACCCCCGGAGTTAAGTGGGTGATCAATGTTTCATCCACTGTAGCATATTGGTACCAAACCTCTTTGCTAACAACACTCTTAATCGAAGACACGTTGTTGTTTGAAATGAATTGTGAAGTGACACGGCAATCGTTTTGATAACAACTTTTTCACTGACATTTTTCCTGCAAAATAGTGAATACACTACCATTTTGAGATCTTCAACATTTTTGCTATCTAAATTAACGATCGGCCCAAACGATTTTGAAGACTTTGTTGTAATGTTTACTGGAACAACTGATGAATTTGGCCGACCTCTAGCATCATTAGGGTCTTACGACCCCGTTTGAAGTCAGCATAATACGTCTTAACCGTTGTTTTCTGACGAATTACACTTATCAAAGAATCGCTTTGCTTAAGAAGTGTGTTCCCATTAGAGAGCAATGCGATATCAAAACACAGAATTAGGATTGTTCAATCTTTTTGTAGTAGAAAATGAAAACAACAATGTTAATTCATTAACTCTCTGTGGTTAGCAGAGTTGTCCCCCTTTGCAAATTGGCTGTTTGGAGAATTTGAAAGCTAGATGGCTCTGGTTAACAGTCAATTTGCATAGGTGGGGCAAAAAGCAGTATAAGAACTGTACTCTTTTGTGAAGAGCGTGAATGCTCAGTGAGCAAAGTGAAGTGGAGAGCGAAAGAGGGGGCAGACTGCAGTTGGCAGTTCGCAGCAGGTGGAGAATTCACAGATTTTTATCTTTTCAAGAAACTTTCCTTTCACGGATAGACCACAAGCTATTTCGGCGGCCTACCTACATAACAGGATGGGTGACAGAATCAAATTAAGCAGTGACGTATTGAAGGCGTACGCTGGTGATGGAGACGTAGTGCGATGGCTGTCTAAATTGAAGATGGTCGCAAGATTGCAGAAAATTGAAGATATGGCAAACTTGATTACATTATATTTGGAAGGAAATGCACTTTCGGTCTACCTGGAAATGAATGACGCTAAACAAGACGATGCAGATTTGATAGAGGCAAGACTAAAGACCGCTTTCGCAGAAAGCGTTTTCGACGCCTATTGCAAAATGCGCAGGATCACATGGACAGGGGAGCCAGTAGATGTCTTTGCGACGGAGATCCGGATGCTAGCGTGACTGGCGGGTTATACAGGGATGAGCCTTGAAAAAACGGTGAAAATGACGTTTTTGACTGGTGTTCCTGATAGTGTGTCCACAGAGCTGCAGAGACTGACAATGATCGAGAGCATGAACATGGATGAAGTGCTGACCCATGCCAGGGTGCTGACAAAGAAGAGTCACCAGTTGGAGGCAACCGCGAGTGTAAGCCTGATGGGTGGGAAGTCCGCAGTTAAAGAGAATTTCTCGTGGGGGCGGTCACCTGGAAAAGCCCCAGTGAAATGTTTTCGATGCCAGGGGCCTCATTTTGTACGGGACTGCCGAAAACCTAAGCCTGGCATAACCTGTTTCCGTTGTGGACAAACTGGGCATATCAGCCGAACCTGCACGGTACAGGGAAACGATTAGAGGGGTGACATAGCGCCAGTGGCTACCCCCCCCCCCCTATCAAGTGACGGCGCATAGGACTGCATTACCACAGGTGGAGGTCACCGCAAACGGGAAGAGAGCCAAAGCCCTGGTTGATACCGGCTGCACGACTACGTTGGTGACAACGTATGTTGCTAAATCTTGGCATGGAACGACCAGTGTGATGGCGGTTGATGGCTGTGAGGTGATGTGCCGAGGAATGTGCACTGTGAGAATAATAGTGAAGGAGACCGAACTTGAGGTGAGGGCAATTGTGATAGAGCGGCTTGTTGCAGGTGTTGATGTTGTGTTGGGCCTGGATGTCATCGATCGACTAGGGGGTGCTATGTTTAGCATGGGCATGATCACATTTAGATGCGAGCGCCCAGTCGGATTGGCAGGGATGGAGAGTGTTAAACCCAAGAAGGCGGAACCGTGCCAAATCAAAGACAAAGACTTTCAGGCCAGTTTTGATGGAGATAAGTGGACGGTGGAATGGCGTTGGGTTTCAGAGCCGTCAATATTAAAAAATCAAGTTGGGTGCTACGAAAGTACTCTCGATGGTGACACAAGGGCTGAATTTGAGAAAGAGATAGCGAGGTGGATTGAGGAATGTATCTTTGTACAAGGGTCCGGGGAAGCAGACGGAGTCCTACCACTCATGGCGGTAGTCCAGCCCACCAAAGGGAAGGTTAGGCCAGTATTGGACTACAGAGAGCTAAACCAGCATATGGCTTGCTACACAGGGGACGGTATTGACGTTTGCGAGGAAGTAATGCGAGAGTGGATGAAGATGAAGCGAGCAAGGAAGATTGTGGACCTAAAATTAGCCTACCTCCAGATACACATAGAGGAGAGGCTATGGCGGTACCAGCTGGTTAAGTTCAAAGGTCAGATCTTTTGCTTGACAAGGTTGGGTTTTGGGCTCAGTTCTGCACCCAAAATTATGACTACAAATTTTAAAACAGTGCTGGGGAAAATAACGAGGTGGAGAGGGCCACAAGCTCATATATTGATGACATCCTGGTCGAGGAAGGAAAACTGTCCGCGGAAAGTGTTAGCAATCACGTTGGAAGATATGGGTAGATTGCGAAGCCACCTGAGCCACTAGAAAATGGCACGGCCCTAGGACTAAAGCTGCAAAGGAATAAGGAGGGGACGTTGATGTTCGGACGGGGTAATGAGGTGCCCGATATCTCAGACGGACTGACTAAGAGAGAGCTGTTCTCCATATGTGGGAAGCTGGTGGGCCATTACCCCATTTGCGGGTGGCTCAGAGTAGCATGCAGCTATATAAAAAGGCGGATCGAAGGCGGCCGCTGGGATGACACAGTGACCGAGGATGTTGTGCAGTTGATACGCGAGGTGGTGGAGGAGGTTAAGGTGGAAGATCCCGTCAAAGGTAAATGGCGTGTCGAACGGGGCAAAGAAGGTGTGATCTGGTGTGATGCTAGCACTCTGGCTCTCGGTGTGCTGCTTGAAATTGGAGGAGCAACAGTGGAGGATGCCGCTTGGCTACGCAAAAGGAATGACCATGCCCACATAAATGTTGCAGAGCTCGAGGCTGCAGCAAAGGGAGTGAACCTGGCTCTAAAGTGGGGCTTGAAAAATGCAGAGTTGAAAACGGACTCGGCCACAGTGGCCTCCTGGATCCAGCCAGAAGTCTCAGGAGACAGGAGAGTAAGGACCAAGGGAGCAGCTGAGATGCTGATCAAGCGTATGCCCGGAATTTTGGGAGACTTGATTCGCGAGTTTGGACTGAGAGTGTCGGTTACGCTTGTCCCAACTCAAAAGAACAGAGCAGATGCCCTGCCCCGAGTAAAGAAGGCCTGGCTTAAAGAGAAGGATGCAGCGTCTGTGTCCGCCGTTAGTGAGGAAGCGAGAGAGCTGCATGAAATGCACCACTTTGGGAAAGAGAGGACACTTTTTCTTGCAAGAAAGGTGAACCCGAGTGTGACAACGGAGGTGGTTAAAGAGGTGGTGGAACAATGCAGAGAGTGTCAATCAATTGACCCTGCCCCATCCAGGAACGAGAGAGGGGAATTACAGGTGAATGAAACTTGGAAACGGCTGGCCATTGACGTCACGCATTATAGGAACGAGATATTCCTGTCAATGGTAGACTGTTGACCTGGGAGAGTGGCAATCTGGCGTAAGTTGAGAGCGGAAACCGCGAGTGAAATCTGCAGAGAATTGGAGGCGGTGTTTTTGGAGAGGGGACCAGTGAAGGAGATATTACTGGATAATGGTGCCGCCTTCCGCTCTGAAGACTTTGCAGAGCTGCGTGCCAGGTGGGGAACCCGGCAATTTTTTCGGGCTGCATATCGACCGGGAGGAAATGGGATTGTCGAAAGGCATCACCGAACCATAAAGGCTGTTGCAGAGAGAGGCCGAATATCACCCGAAGAGGCGGTATTTTGGTACAACATGTCTCCAAAGAGTGGTCAAGATGAAGAGTCAGTGCCGCATCAGTCGGTCTTTCGGTATGAGTGCCGTCACACTCTTGCTAGAACGAACATGAGTGAAGAGGGACAAGGATCCATCGAAGTTGGTGAAAAGTGTGGGTCAAGCCACCGGGAGCTCTATGCACTACACGTTGGGGACGAGGAAGGGTAACGCATGCGCAGTCTGTAAACAATGTGAGTGTTGACAGGATGCCGCGACACGTGCTTGACATACGTCGTGTCTCTCTGCCATCAAATGGACATGCTGAGGAAGAAGCCGGTGAGCCCCCGTTGGAAGAACCCCCGCGACGCTCTAATCGTGAGAGGAGACAACCGGTCTGGATGGCCGACTATGCGAGGTGAGATGTGATTTTAAGATCACGGGGGCATGTAGTGGAAAATGAAAACAACAATGTTAAATCATTAACTCTCTGTGGTTAGCGGAGTTGTCCCCCTTTGCAAATTGGCTATTTGGAGAATTTGAAAGCTAGATGGCTCTGGTTAACAGTCAATTTGCATAGGTGGGGCAAAAAGCAGTATAAGAACTGTACTCTTTTGTGAAGAGCGTGAATGCTCAGTGAGCAAAGTGAAGTGGAGAGCGAAAGAGGGGCAGACTGCAGTTGGCAGTTCGCAGTTTGGAGAATTCACAGATTTTTATCTTTTCAAGAAACTTTCCTTTCACGGATTGACCACAAAAATTGGAAACACTAACTTCACTTTGATAACCGTGATTTGTAAACTAATAATTCCACTTTGGCTCAACATTTGACATGTGGCATTAGTAGGATAGTACTTTATAAAAAAAAATCATGAAGATTTTTATTAGTGGCCCAAGTTACGGCCACAAGCTTTTTCAGTCTTGTAGTAGTAAACCCTTTCTTATCCTGGAAAGGAGCTATTGATTCTGATGATTATTACCGGTCTCTACTAAGAACGGGTTGTCTGAGCAAAATTCCGTGACAAGACGCAAGGTTGTCCGCGATTATATAACCCGGCAAGGCTTATACCCAGTGTTGTGTTTTCTTACAGTTTATGTTAACCCCAAATGGTCACTGACTTCATAATGACATAGCTGACAATAGCTTAAGAATGATGATCCGATAAAAACAGTTCTGCCAACGTAAGGTTAGCCGTAAACTCTGATCACGAGATGTTTCAGCTGTCTACGTTTCACGGTCTTCTGTGTACTCCATCGCTCCAATCGTATTACAGTGGACTTAAATTACGAAATTAAAAAGATTTCAGTTTAATGCTGCGGTTCCTATGGGTTCCTCCATCCCTATCTATCTTTTATTATTTAGATCGCCTTTATACTTTCTCTTACAGATATTTAACATTTCTTGACTTTATTTGGTTTAGAATATTAATGATTTTAGTTGTTTATCTATTAAAATTGAATTATTTAATACGATTGAACTTGATTTTTTTATGTTACACAAAGATGGGAGAAATTGCATGTTCACACCATTCTTAACAGTGTTACCATTGGAGAGAATGTGAATGCCTACAACCCTCAAGTGTCAAAAGTCTTTTAGTACATAGGTTTGTTAGAACAACCTAGTATGAGGATACTCCCTCTATAATTAAACCATGAGCAAATATTAAAAAACAATATTCTGAGCCCAGATAAGATCCTCTCGGTATGGCTACATACCGGATTACCCATAAAATGGTGTACTTTATCCAAGTCATGTCTCTTGTAATAGCACTAAGATCGATACTACACCAGACCAGATGAATTTTTGTCCTGGAATCCAGTAAGACAAAGAAGCCCCCCAAATACTATCACACACACACACACACACACACACACACATATATATATATATATATATATATATATATATATATATATATATATATATATATATATATATATATATGTATATATATATATATATATATATATATATATTAAACTTGTCAATTGGGGAAAGGAAAATGAATTGTCTTCACTTCCTTACTAACTCAACGTTTGAGAGGTAAGAGAAACCTTTAATGGAGCACGCGGATATCTATGTACTTCATGTAGAGGTCAAATGTTAGCCGCTAAAAATGACCCCTTTATTTTTTAAAACGAATACTTAAGTAATATAAAACAAAAATGGTGTGTATAAAATACACACAATTATTCGAATAATATGTGAACACTACTTAACTGATTCCATAAAGCGTGGCAGAATCCTTTCAGTTTATCACGCACACTCTTATTGTTCAATCTTACTTTACGTATCCCTATCGTTGTAACTATTTATTAAATTAAATGATAAATTTGCCAGTACTATTCTTATATTTTTTCTTGGAAGCCTATAAAAGAGATTTCGTCTATAACGAGGATACTTGTGGTTTCTCCTTGGCATTATTCTAAAGTTTTAATTAATAAGAGATTAACATCGATTTTGCATGCATACTTATTCTAGATTTAATAAGACGCACTATGAAAGTCAACGGCGCGTTGATCAGAGCCAATTTCAACATGACATAAACATTTGATGTGAAGAGAATATTTTAATACAAACAGGTAAAATGATTAATTTCGTCTCAGAAACGTCTAAAAATATAATTACACATTGCGCATTTTATATTAGAAAGTTTTACAAAGTAGAAACTACTCTGAAGTTTTACGTTACTGGTTTCGAAATGTTTGATACTTCGAGATTGTTTAGTCAAGTTATCCGCAGTCTACATATAACTATTAGTTTTTAACCTTTTCAAGTTTTTGACTGACACTCTCTATGGGCTACAACGATAAGCTCCCTTTTAAGGGAGTTGGAATTCTCAACATTTAAAAGTTTTGTGCCTGGTGTTCTTTGTACTAGCGGGAAGACGAGTAAAATCCCAACTGGTGTTGTTGCAATGGCAGCGGTGGGACAACCCTCCATTTCAAATGTCAGGCCACGTCATAGGGTCAAGTTCTGTAGAAAATAACTTGCAGTGTCAAAGCAATCGAAGTTGACGAGTGCATCGGATAGGATCAAAATTCAAATCACCTTTCACCTTGGACTGGTGATCTGATAACATTAGTTGTTATGGTCCTTCTGCGTTTCTTTCTTTCCGATAGGTATCTATGTTTCTTTCTATCTATCGTGGGACTGCATCTCTATCTTTCTCTATTTGTCTGTGTCTTTCTCTTGTTTATTTTCACAGTTAGGAAGAATTTTCGATTGAATTTTCGGCTTCGTGTGCGACAGTCATACTAGCACAGTTCAGCCAACTTTCTTAGTTTTATAAGTTACTTCGTAATGTGAAGATAAATTAACTATTTATTTTCACAATATAAAGTATAGTGTGGGCTCATTTTATAGAAGCGTTGCATTTCAGCAAGGCGATCGTTCCTTGAATCAATACACTTAATTCTCTTTAGAGAATCAATGACGCCTAAAACCCGACCAAAGCCCCGTCAAGCCTACGGACGGAATAAACATAAGGCGCTGTGCCAATCATTTTTCATGGATCTGGTGTGGTCCCGTGCCAGGACGTTAACAGCCCTGCCAAAGGTGTCCCGACCGCGCGGACACATGAAGTTACACTCCCCGTTCACAAGGATAGTATCACATCAGTGCTGTCACAAACACACACCCAACCCGGGGATAAAGCCATGGAATAGCCAGGAATCATCCCCCGACAAGCAATAGTTAGAGTTGAGTCGGTCGGAGGCCCATATTTAGCGATATTTCGTGCATCAAATTAAAGGTTAGATATTTACAGCAAACTTAACTAAATTACTCATTGTTTCACACGTTTATCATCGCGAATTTTGACATGACAAAAACACGAGAAAATTTTAATGAAAACAAATACAATCATTGATTTCGTAACGGAAAAAGAATGGATGGATTTACTAAAATGAAATTACACATTGCGCAAATCATTATCTTATATTAGAAAAGTTGAATACATCAGAGATTACTCTGACGTTATATTGTAACTGGTTTCATAATGATTTATACTCATGCATGATTGTCTAGTGGTTTTATCTGGACTCCACGCGTAACTGTAAACTATATTTGATTTAATTCCTCGGAAGTGGAAGCTGGCTTATAGTTGACTGTAATAACAGGGGCAGTATAAATATACACAACATTGACATAATCCCGCTATTGTCCAACCCTTCCTCAACGTAAAAGGGGAAGTATCAAGGTGGTAATGTCGAAACAACTCGTGTACCTTGACTTTGTGAAAATTCACAGAGAATCTGTATCAGAATCTGCCCCCCATCTGGTTGTCTCTGCCTGTTTATGTTACACGCAGAGACGTGTGAGACATGGGACCGCAAATCAATGAAGTGAAAGTAGCTACGTTGCTACTGCTTTATTTATTTGTGTGTTCTGGACAAAACCGTCCTCGAGTTCGTATGCAACCGCTGAGCCTTACTGTGCTTTAGCGTCAGAGATAACCACCTTAAATCATGTAGGTTGCCGAATAGCTCTGACCAATATGAAGGACTTCATGCATACCAGACACTCTTGAGGCACGATCTTAGTAGTTAAGAAGTTCGACTCGACATCATTAAAATCTGCAAAATTCGATTACTTTTTATGTTACATATTTGTAATAATAAAGTCGTATTTACAACCAAACTGGTGTTTTTACTAGAAAATGACTGACAATTAAAAATATAGCTACTTTTCTAAAACGTGGTCTCTTTCAGCCAATTAGAGCCGTCGATGTGACTTTATTCTCCTTACTACACATACATATTTTTAAGAGTGCCAGTGGAGGTAGCGATTATTCAATCAACGGCAAAAAATTCGATATTAAATCCTATAATTACTAATAAAAACTATATATTACGAAGATCTACAGTCGATATGTATTTATTTTTTAATTTTAAATGTTGGGTCAATTTTCAATGTAAATTTAGAAAAGAACTAACATTTCTCGATTTCATTTCGTTTGTACATTATGTTATTTCATACTAAAACTTAAAACCTATTATAAAATATTTGGTGTATGTATTTATCAACAGGGCAATAGTGAATTAATATGAAGAATAAAATCAAATAATAAACAAATTATTGTTACCAAATGCAAGTAAATATACTTTTTTACCTTCCTGCATAATTTTTGTTATGTTATAAAGTGTTTAAAACGTTTTAATATAAGATTTTTTTCAAATATGATGTCATTACAGCCAGAATAAAATGGATGCCGCCGACTTTCCAGGAATTACCTAAGTCTGATGTTTGCTCTCCTTTTTTCGTCATTTTCCCTTTCTAATTAGAGAGAATAGTAAATTTTATTGCGTTTCTAACACTTAATCTTTGCATATTGGTTTGTTTTGTCACTTCCATATGCAAAAAGTGCATCATCAACTACACTTCGATGATTTCGGAAAATCTATCCTTCCGCCGTGTGAAATCTTACGTCAACGATATCTTATTTGTAGCCAAATCTTATATTGAAATAAAAACGTTTTACAAGCACTTTAAACCCAAATAAAACTATGCCAGTAGGTAGAAAATAACTTTTATTGCGTTTGGTAACTATTATTTTTTCAATATTTGTTATTTGTTCACCTCCTTTATCTTTTAATAATAATGCCCCATTGCCCTGAGCAGCATTACTTTTTAAATTAGGTACGTAGATCTGATAATATTTGCACAAGAAATGACCGATTCTATTGTCTGCTTCAGTTGCGCAAATTGTAGGAGTTTTCCCTTTTATTTACGTTTCCTCTAGTCTTTTAACCCGTAATGAGGGAACACTTCCTAGCGTAATTTTCTAGCGTATACATAGTGCGTTCTAAGTGCGGTATTTTGTACGGGTTTTATCAGAGATTCCGTTTCTCTGATAACTTACACTTTTCGTAGCTATGTCCATTTTTTACCGAGTGCTTCTTCTTTGGTCAGCCTTAAAACTTGTCAATGTAGTTGCTTCTCTTACCATCTTTCTCTGTTCACGTTTTTTCAGTTCCATTGTCTCATAGCAGCGCAAATCAGCCTTTCTATACTTTGGGTTATGTATTTTTCTAGTCTTTCTATTGTATCTTCCAAGCAGTCTTCTATACTGACCAGTTCTATTCCTTCTTCTCGTCATTTTACGTAACATCAGTTTATATTATCCTTCGGGTGCAACTAATTCTGAAAAGATTTATTGTCTGGATTGCATAACAGTATTTTTCTTTAAATTTCGAAACTGCACTCCAGATACCGCAACACTATCCATTATCAAAATACGTAATAGTGCGTTTTCTTTTACCGTTTGTAAGGTGGCAATTTTCTTTGAACACTGAGCCGTTTTCTTGAAATCTAAAAATATTTTATGGGGAAATCCGTATTCAATATCAGTATATGCAATTAATTGACATATAAATATGATAATTATTTGTCTTATTTACTCCCAAGGCAAATTATACAGTCTAGTTGTATTTATCCACATCATACACCCATTCGAAATGTAGTTAAAAAAGTATTAACATAATATTACGTAGAAATAAATATAAAAACAACACTCATTCATTCATTTAAGAGAATTAGATGATTATATTGTTGGCATTGGTTGTCCAGATATCTTTCTAGTTTGAATTATTTCTAGAAATACATTGGGTACTCATAGGAGGGATCACGTAAGAGTTGCCAATACAACAAGTGAACGTATTTCTGTGAAACGTACTGGATTTTAACTTGGCAAACCCAGAGTGTCAGTTTGTGTCGTTAACCACTTAACCATCTTCCCCTCACAACATTAACATTAAACAACGTCAATATTTTAACATATTCACGCACATTTAAGAATGTATTCCATGAACCCTAATCAAAGTGATTACATATAATAATCAGGTAAATCTACGAAACTTAGGCAAAATCAAATATTCTTGTTATTACTGACGACTATTTATAAGACAGCCTTTTAATTCAACGAGCGAGAAGACGCGTTTGCTAAAAAAGTTATAGGATAAAATAACTAGTAAATGTGAGAACGGGGAAAGGGTAATTATAATAAGTTATGATGCAGCGTTAATTCTTTTTAAGCTGCAATAAAAATATAAAATCCTATTGTCTACAAGAAACGGCTGTCTTATACTGCGATTGATATATTATGAGCTTTTAACACGTTGCATTATTTACTTATTGGAAGCCATCATTATAATATAAACATATATATTTGTGTTTGTATATTTTGGGCGAGATCCAAATAATTATTAGACTATTCACTGCGGATGCACAAAACATATTTCTTCACAAGTATATAAATATTAAGAAAAAAATGTTGCATCAATCTATGTGATGTCGTTTTTAAATGTTTGTATTTATAAAACTTATTTTAATACTTAAGGACTGTGTACACGGACGAATTGACCTCAATATAAATAACATCGTCAAAATAGACAGCATGATAAAATTAGACCCATTTTCGATATATGTTCACTGACTTTGCCTCGAAACTTATACAGTCTTACATCTCAGGCTCAAGTCGAATACAATTTCACAATAGAACGTGTATGCCTTTTCGACGAAATCAATTTCATGAGAGATCATCTAGACAGACGAAACAAAACTTATTTAGTCGAGTAGATTACAGCACGGACATATCCTTATCTTATTTGGCACATACCGTTTCTACGCTTACATTTCATTTCGTATCATCAAAAAGTAAATGAAAAAATAAATTGGGTTTCTGGTACATCAATAACACCGTCTTTTTATCCGTTTAAAAATAAACCATTTTCACTCTTAGCTTCTCAAACAAGAGCATGTATTCTATTTTATTTACCTCTGCATGAGGTAAGACACAAGGTCAAGTGTTAAGTTTAAAAGTCAATGCACTATAATCAGCGACCTTTGGCCTACTAAAACTGCCTGAACAGCCCCGTCGGAATTTCCCGGTAAGGGCGCCTCATGAAATTAGCGATAAACTAACTCCTTCTCGAACAGAAGGTGAAGCCTCAGAGGTTTCACTTCCTGAGACTGAACATGAACAAACCTCAGCTCGACAGCAACAAAGTTAGTGTCGGACTGATTGTTATGGACATATTCCTAACTGGTACAAACAGAGATACATTGATTCAATTTTATCTCGCAGATTAGATTAACCTATCCCCAATTTTTAATAAAGAATGTTGCGTAAACAGTTCTGTAGAAGGTAAGATATTTATTTCCCTGTATATTTTCCATCGAAGCAGTATGGAATATTGAACTTATTTCTTTGGTATAATGTCTCAATTATGAATATCATACTAATAATTGTACGTCATTACATGGAGTTGATGCAGTTGATTCCGGCACGTACTGTCGAATTCATTACGCAAAATGTATATTTGTAAAATAATTGCAAAGTTTTCATAACACACACACATCATGTCTTAAGTGAATTTTCAAGAAATTTTAAAAGGTGATGCGAGATCAAATTTACTCACGAGTGTATGTCAGTGATACTCATAACTACCATGTCAACAGTTGTACTTTTTACGGACAGGATTCTTGATGCCAAATCTGCTGGTGTTACTTATGTCAATATATATATATGGGCAGACGGCACTGCAATCCACTTTAAAACTCAGTATATAATGACTCCAATGAATATTTTATGCAGCAAAGATAATGTTAACTTCGACTGGAACTTCTGTGCTAACAGCCATGGTAAAATAAAACAGGAGATTGTGTCGGGGCTACATTGAAAAGGCATGTAAACAATTCTAATGATTTTTCTCTGGAATATGTTTGCTATTCAGTAGCATTCATCATTGCTACTATGCTGCTGCTCTCTTAGCAGCATCACAGTAACAATGATGACTTCTACTGAACTGTAAAAATAGTATAATAGACATTAAGCAACACTATTCCGTAGCTTGAATTCTATTGCTGGAATAGGAAGCTTTTACTATATCTAACTTATTGAGAACGAATCAATCACGATAGATAGTTAAATAAGATGATGGAAATGAAGCATAATAATCAAAAGCCAATGAGAAAAGGCCAATTGCTCTTTTAGTAGGGCATTGGTATGCATGTATTATGGGGAAATACCATTATTTTGTTTTATTGAAATCGTCCATGAAATGAAAGACAAGACGCAGGTGAAAGTTGATTTTTCCAGCAGCTAACCCAATCGAAAATTTGATTTGATAGCCAATATAAGACAAAATTAATGTTTTGACTGTCTGCTTTTCATGAGTTATGTTGCGACTTTCTCCCAATTTCATCACCAAAATCAAACCGTTTTAAACTTCATGACACGGAATTCGACATGATTATAAAAAGAAAACTCAACTATTCAAAACTAAAATCCTGATATCCTAAATTTATTATTTATCATTTAATTTTGTGTTTGGATTAATCAAGAAGTTCCATTGTAAGTTTATGAAAAGTATTTCTTCATAGAAATCAAGTTGAAACTACTTCAAAATTCCAATGCTTTCAATGAATTATCTACCCTGTCACGCGAGTCACAAACATATGTCACATCAATCACATATGTATAATGGCATGAACAAACAAAAGAAAAAACACATACATGTTTTAATCATTTTGTGCTCTGAAAACTATATGCGTCAGTTTCAGATTTATATGGTCACTAGCTTAAAAATAAATGAAGTTGTTTAAACTGTGGTTGCAATTTCCTTATTTCTAGCTCTCTATGATATGTGTCCGATAAGCGTTCGTTAGATATGTTTGTCGGTTTCTGTATTCAAGGAGTTTCCTTAAGATTATTGATGTTTCAATCTTTCATTACTCTGCAATTTCTCCTAGTCTTTTTTCAAGTTAAGGTTAGGGTTAATGTAACTGATCCTAGTACATTGAAAATTATTGTTATATAATTTCTTCATGTACCACATTCCTTTAAGTCATCTAGCAAGTATTATTATTAATAGTAGTATGGGTAGTACGAGTAGTAGCAGTTGTAGCAGTAGTAGTATCAATATTAGCTTCATATTTATAATTATTATTAGTAGTATTTTTGTTAATAATATTAATGTATATTCGCGAATATAGATTCACCTGCCGTTTTTTTGTTTGTGAGTATTTATTTTTAGGCGTGTGCTCTTGTGTATATCCTTGTATGCGCATGTGTGTATATATGTGTGTGTGCAACGCGTTCCTGGATTGCATAAGTATGTAATTGTATGTAGGTATGTTAATAAATTCAACTGTGCATGTATTCATTTATATATATATATATATATATATAGAGAGAGAGAGAGAGAGAGAGAGAGAAAATTGAAAAGTAAAAACCAATAGATAGTTTTTATATATTTATCAACGTTTCTTCTTTATTGTAAGACTTCCTTAGGATGATAATTTGAAAAAAAGGTAATGCAAGTACATCGACGTTTGGAGTTGACATGGTAGAGAGATGACAGAATGTAGTAGCCGTTGCTAGTATATGCGCTGGGGGAGAGTCCAGGCATTAGCGACTATTGCATTCTCCAGCCTAGACGCTCCTCTGGCCCTCATTGTAGCCACGGCTACTACATTTCCTCATCTCTCCACCATGTCAACCCCAAGCATTGATGTACTTGCATGACATTTTTCTTCAAGTTATCATCCTGGGGAAGTCTTACAATGAAGACGTAACGTTGATAAATATATAAAAACTATCTCTTGGTTATTCTTTTTTCATTTTCCATTACGTCGGATTACTCTCATCCTTCCTTTCTCATATACATAAATATATATATATATATATATATATATATATATATATATATATATGTGTGTGTGTGTGTGTGTGCGTGCATGTGGGTGTATGAAAATATGGTTTTGTTCATGTGCCTGGTCATATGTGGGCATGTATGTGTTTCGCATGCGAGACTGTTCATAAATATCGTGTGTGAATCCCATGTCATACGCTTTGATGGATAGAGTGCCGTTGGCGCGTGTCATGCCACAAGAATCCCCCACGCAATCACAACAAAAAACTAAATAAGGTTAACCATTAGAATTTATGTATTCTGCTTTCGGTAAAATATAGACTTGCTGGATTCCGGAAGTTTCTCAACGAGAACTTTAGGAAACGAATGCTTAAAAGGAACTATTTATTTTCCTCTTTTCTTGTTTTTCTTACTTGCCATTCAACGGTCTTTTTTCCCGGCGTATAACCCATTATGAGTTTTGTTATCAGAATAGATAGAGAGGGAAAATTACGTCTCTTAATTTCATATTACGCAGATTCTGATATTAGATATTGAAAAGGTATCAGTTACAAAATATTATGAAAATAAAATATTTCATTATGAAAAGAAAAATGACTCACTACAAAAAGTCTACATTATTACCTTATCTAATTCTGCTGACGGATTTAATAATAAGTATTAAAACTTGAAAATTGTTGAAAGATTGAATTTGAATTTAAACATTGGAATACAACAATATAATAATAACAAATAAAAATTAACATAACAAACACCAAATTACTCAAAATAAATAAAAATAACAAAATTAAAAATAATTATTTCATAATTTAAAACAACATAACCGGCGCTTAAGACCACACAAGTTTAAATAGATTTGAAATAGTTAACATTTAATGAATAGATCTTACCTCGAAATATATCATACAACATGATTATACACACTATATCACTGTTTAGAAGTCGCTGCTATATATATTAATATATATATATATATGTATATATATGAATTAATAATTAAATATATATATATATATATATATATATATATATATATATATATATATATATAAATAAATTCCCAACGTGGCATGTATGATCTAGTCTTTTATAAAAACATCTGCAGCATTGAGTCTAAAATACACTTCTTCCTGAAGATTTTGTTGGGTGGCCCAGTTTTCAGATTAGGCTAGATGTGACTATCTGCCTGGTCAGCCACAGGAGACTACCCTCTCAAAGCATTAACTTTTAAGCAAAGGGCAAAGCAGTGACACTCATTCGTCTTATCCCTTGGAAAAACGATTGGTCTCTGTCCGATAGTCTGAGGTTTTTGGCTAGACGATGCCAGCTAGTAAGCTCATCATTCTTTCTGAAGCTATCGACAGTGGGCTTTCAAGTTTGAACCGACCTTTTTCCAAATCCAGCATAGGTTATGATACACGTAAAACCATCCACTTTCAACTGCAGCTGTCGCAGAGACAAGTTGCAGAAGAATTACGATGAATAAGCTAGTTCTCGTAGTACTATTTATAACACCATTCACAAAACAATTGCCATAAATATTTAATTCTGATTAGTTAAATTTCACAAAATACTTAATCCAATTGTTTACTGTAATAATACTACATCCATTCAGTAAACGTAGTGTAGATAAAATAAAGAAATAGTATCGGAATAGTTAAACAGAGGTGTCGCCAAGATCAAGTCCAAATGAATGTTAATATCTCTCTCTAGTATTAAAAAAACGTCGTTCAGTCCAACATAAAAATATCCAGCACTATTCTCTCTTTTCGTTCGCTTTACGACCCCACGTTCAGAATGATCTCCACATCGCTGACCGAATCTTAGTTTTCCTTCTCTTATTAAAAAAAATGCGACGCATGCAAACCAACTTAATTTGCATAAATATCTGTCTCGACGCCGCTGCCCAGATCTTCAAATAAAAACCTTATTTGACTTTCTGACGCCTTTCTTATCCCACTACTCTTTCTTTTCTGTCGTCAGCGAGCGTTTTCGGGTTCGCCCCAACACACAGAGCATACCAGACGATGCCTCTTTGAACGGCGCCGACAAGTGTCTGCATTTACGTCAGTCGGCCGCTCCCCGTTACACATAGTTTTTAGATCGAGCACCTTGTTTTGAACGGCAATTAACCGGCACTCCAAATATAGTCAGCAGTCAGCCTACGACTTCCACACACATCCTTATCAGATGTTTCCATGACAAACACTGATCATTCAGCATTTATTACCAAACTGTTTCTGCAGGCGAACTATATTGATGTACAATCGTTTATTTTACTTTTAATGGAAAAAATGTTCACTTTTGTCTTCACGTCACAGAAACTCCCCGTTATACTTTCTTTATAAACCGAATATATAGATTAAATTCAATCAATATTTGTTTTAATTGTTATTGTCATTTATAGATACTGCATTTCTTCTACAATTGTTTTGATATTTGTTATTTATTACTATCATTATCTCATTTTAAGGGGCATCCAAACTTATCTAAATGTATAATTGCCCTAACAGAATGGAAACTATATCTTTCTATGTGTATGCTAGCTAATCGTTTCATGGCGTGTATTCTATATTGTCTTGCCTGTTTACTTACATTATATTGTAGATTTTATTTATTATGTTCCTACATGTGTATGTAATCTTATTCAATTTATTAGTATTGTATTTATTAACTGTGTATTTATTCCCTCTAGTAAACAATATTATAAACCTTACCGTAGTACTAAAGGTGGTCAATGTTTTAATTCTGGATAGAAACATAATATATTAGGCGGGCGCCTTGTATTATACAAGTCTTGTTTTGCTGATATTTCGTACATTGTTGCTTAGTAAATATTGGTGTCTTTCCGTAGACATTTTCTTTTATAAATGTCGGTTATAAACTCATGAAAGCACCAATAATTGTCGTTGAACAGTGGTTGCAAGGTATTTATTTATCTTCCCAATGATAGAGCACATATATTTGACGTTGAAATAAGATAGTGTTAGACGATTAATCAAACTCGAACGAGGTCCAGAAAAAAAGAAATGCTTGCTCGTCTTATCCGCTATGTGTTACTTACCCCTTCTTGTCTACGACACAATATTTTATAAGCTTCAAAATTGTAATGCGATTTTCAATTACTTATGCCTCGTACCTACTCTATATAAATATAAATAGAATTAAATATTATGTTTACATCCGAACATATACTTTAGGTACATAAGTACTCTAAAAAAAGAAAAAATACAAAATTAAATAACAACACTTCAAAAATAAGACGATAGTTAAGGAGAACGATACATTTATTGAGTTCAGCTGTTACAAAACCAATCCCGTTAGTTGAACGGTGGAGCGAATGACAGATGACACGTCAAAATTCAACGTTTAGTTTACTGAAATCTAGGAAATCACGTGACTTTAGGGGGAGAGAATATTCGCTACTCTCCTTATTGTTCTTGGCCTTTTGGCTAAGATCAAAGTGTAGTATCTGTTCCGATGGATACTGCACCCCATACTGGGATTGTCTTGTCCTTCGGGGCTTGACTTACGCCGGTCAATGGGTTTGTCCTGTGCAGTTCTAGGAGGTCCACCCTCCCAGGCTTTGCCTCCCCTCTTTGGAGAGGAGTAAGTTTATTGCTTACTGTCTGAGGCGCCCCTACCGGGGAATGCCGACGGGGCTACCCAGGCAATTTTTAAACCATACTTTCCCGACCCAACCTTGGGTCATATCTTACTTGTGGGAGTAAGATAAAAACTGGCCTTGTGCCTAACTCCTGGAGAGGAGTAAATCAATACTCTCCTTGCGACACTTAAAACAAAACGGATGCGGAAACACCGCCGTGACCGATAGCTTGAACGGGAACGCATATTGTAACTAGCTGTAACAGGTCACACCATCTGTCTTTCTATTTGTCTATCTTTTTGTTTCCTACGCGCGCATGCAAGTAACCCATCACGTTAGAGTGTTGGTGTATTTTTCTAGTTTTCTCTGTAACTGTTATGTTTTAATTAATAAATTTATATATGAAATAAACTGCGGTGTTTGATTAAAATACTTGAGATGTTGATCGAACCTGGTTATCCGAGGATAATGGGTGTATAATGGATTACAAGCGCCCTAGACAACCGAACCACTTACCTAGTAACAATACGATTCTTTATAAATCGTATTGTTACTAGGTAAGTGGTTGTTGAATATTTCGATTATGTACACTGATTTCGGAATTCGTCTGTAGTTTAAATTTAATTAAGATTAGAGATAAAAGTGGCCCTCTGGATTATTTAAGATTAAGAAATTTCAATATCTGAGCAAACTGCATTACAGCGATTTAAAGAATAGCATTTGGAAGTTTTCTTTCGAGAAGACGTTTTAAGCCTGTGTCCATCGCAAGTTTCTGGTACAATTCCTATAATAAATCGAACGATTACAAAGTTTATTGGCTTGTTATCTCTTAGTGCTTCAAGCACATTTAGTGTAATCCTTCATCATAATAAAATAGTTATTCTATTTGTAAAGAGTTTGTTTTTCTATTACGGACTAACATTTTTATACTTTGTAGTATTTGAGTAAAATCCCTCGATCGCCATTTTATAGTTACATTAAAATTCATGTTATATCCTTTCAGAAATAAAAGAGTTGTCCAGATTTAACGGTATATCTCATAATCATGCAATTATGAACGCAATATACATAATAGAACGGAAACACACCAAGTAATTTTGTGCGAAAAACAATTTATAGTTATTTGTTAGATTTAACTAAAACTTTGTAAAAATCAGGAATGGTGTATAAAACCATTCTCACGTACACATTCATAAAAAAACACTTATTTCCATAATGAATAAAGTTTTACACTTGATCCTGGATGGAAAATGAATACTGATGAAACTCTACTTCAAGGAAGTTTATACATTCATGGGATTTAAAACATCGAGACAGATGCTTACCACATGGCAGATATAAATAAATTGTGCGTTCTGACTTCTAACTAAAATAATAAGGGAAGTCCAAATAGAAAATAATAAAATACACTAGAACAAAAATAAAATATAAATTTAATCATTTTATATTTAAATTTTATGAAGAATAATGTTACATTTTTCAATATTCTGTACTCTAGTTAACAGAGGCAATTATTAAAACGTGTCTGACATTTTAACCACATGTCATTTATTATTATCCTTCTATTATACAATTATGTTAATCGCGTTTACATATTAATGAGATTAAGACACGTAGATGAATGTATAAACAAGAAAAACACCCCATTCTTCATCGCCTGTTAGAGTGTTGACGAGGTACAGTCGTAGACACAAAGTAAAAAGCCGTGCTGATGAAGTTACAAACTCATAGAGGGGGAAACCACCTTGCGTGTTATGGCTATAAAGTTGCAGAAGGAGAAAAAAATTACTTAATTAATGATTGTATTTCTTTACTGCTATTGAGTATAGGTGGATTTTCTTTTCGTAGCCTCCCTAACAAATAATATTGTCTAGCTACACGAATGTATACATAACATATATGAAAGTGAAAAAGGATAAGGCAAATAAAATAGAAACGTTCTGCTGCATGGCTGTAACTAAAATGGCGTTATAGTTCTAAAAAATAATACTCATTTTTTTATTTTCTGAATATTGAAAGTATTTCAATACTAGCAAACATATGCGCGCTCCGGAACATCATTACGCCAGTCTTTCTAAACAGCATTCTCATTTGACGATGTTAAGAATTTTTGAAGTTTATTTCATGCGCGAAGACGTAATGGTTGACTTGGTTCTTTTTTTAGCATAGTTCACCCCAAACAATGCGGACCGACATTGTAGATGTAAGGGGCTACTGAGAAAAAAAGTGAAGGTTTGGGGGGTCAACCTAAATTAGGAGCTGCGCTACGAGATGTCTGTTTACATTATTTTTAAATGTATGCATCTAAGTAACGTCAGGAAAGCAGGGAGCTAAGAGAGAGTTCCAGAGTCTAGCAGCACGAGAAAAGAAGTGTTTGGAGTAGAAATCTGTTCGGCATCTGGCGCCTCCACAGTGAATGTACGAGGTTTGGCAGATTGTCGGGTGGTCTAGTGAATTTGCGTCGTGTGGGTACCAGAGCAGCAAGCTCATCAGAGAACAGTACTTGTAAAACAAACACAAGAAAGCAACATAGCGGCGATTAGATAGGGGCTGGAGCTTGGTGGATAGTGAAGGAACTATCAAGTTGGCAACTTTTATTGGACCTTGTCTAAGAGGGTGCGACGAGTAGATGATGCACCAGCCCAGATGTGGCAACAATACTCCATGCATGGGCGGATGGTGGCTTTGTAGAGATATAGGATCATGTCAGGTGTGAGGAGATTACCAGCACAGTAGAGAGAGCCCACCTTATTTACAGCAGCCCTGGCAATGTGTTCTATGTATTTATTCTAAATCATGATATCTGTGAAAGTTAGGCCGAGGAGTGTGAAGGATGAACTCTTAGGAAGGGTGTTATTTGCTATGCCAATCGGTGGTTAAAGAGTGTTCTTGTAGTTATGAAAGAAAGTAGCTTTGTCCTTGCGGCATTAAAAGTTACCAACCATTTAAACCCCATTCTATTACAGACTGGAGGTCATTGTCTAAGGATTCAGCCATTGCCTCAGATATATGCGCGCCATTTTTGCATACATTACCTGAGTAGAGCGTGGTGTTCAGCAAATATTCTTGTCTCAGTCTCAATGACATCAGGGAAGTTATTTATAAAAATACGAAACAGTGAATGTCTTAAGATAAATCGCTGCATTTATGCTATTTTGCTAAGAAGAACGGCCATCAAGAGCAACCTGGATCTTTTTTTATTGTAAGGATATAATTATATTATATATTTGTCCAGTAATACGATATGAGTGCAGTTTATGGAGAACCCCTTCATGCCAGACCTTGTCAAAGACATTAGATATATCGAGCTTTACTGCCCTATCTTCACCTGTATTGGTCAGTGCATCGTGTATGCGTTCAGAGATGGCCGTTAGGATATATGCAGTAGATCGTGCTTGTCTGAAACCGTATTGATTATCAGAAACGAGTTTAGCATTAACTAGGTTCCGAGCTATCGCTAGATTGATTAATGATTCAAAGAGTTTAGCAAAGATCGGGAGTAGACTGATTGGCGGTAGTTTGGAGGATCAGTTATATCTCCAGAATTCTTGAAGAATGATACTACAGAGGCAATTTCCCAACTATCAGGGAAACAAGATTTAGTACGGCATTTTTTGTATAGTTTGGAGAGAACAGGAGCCAGCTCAACAGGGCATTATTACTATTACTGGTATAAGATCAGGTTAAGTCTTTGGAGGTGTCAAGGTTTTTATGATGTATCTGACTTGAGATAGGGTGATGACCAAGTTCTCAAGTGTAGCTTCAGTCCGCAATGGTGGTGGTTTACAGAGTCCGAAGTGGGGTTTAAGGCGAAACGCTGGGCATGTAGTTAAGCCTAATCAGTTCCCGTGAAAACAACGTCGTTGTGATAGCGGGGGAATTGTCGATTGTCCATTGTTCACGACATTATTGTAGATTTTACAGAAATAACGAGTTTCCGTGATTGAATGCGATTTTTGGTTATTTCTGTATACTTTCTCTTTGCTTCATGTATCACTACTTTGCAATCATTTCTTGCCTCTACATATTTTAGTCTGTTCGCAGTTGACTTATGGCGGCCGAATCTTTGGAATGCCGTCTGCCTCTTAGCAATAGCAACGGCACATTTTGAGGTGAACGAGAGTGGGGTTTGCTGAAGAATTTTCACGTGGGGGCATAAGCATCAATGTCTACTTTGACACATTTTGTTTGCTCATTTGCACACTGATCAGCAGGGAGTGAGAAGGTCACCCCATGGGGCGTCGCTGATGTGATCCGTGAGGGATTCAAAATCAGCCTGCTCATAGTTTCTCGTCGTTTTAAGCAACGGCTCTTCAGCTTTTGGACGAGCTTATAAGGTGATGAGTATCATTTCCACAACGTGATCCGAGGTTCCGAGCAAGCTATGGGCATTCGCTACACAAGCCTACGGTAATGAAGTCAAGAACAGGTCGAGAAGTGAGGCTTGCTGGGTCACGCGATCAATAAAGCGGGTCGGAAAAGTGACTGCCTGTGAAATGTCGTGAGCTAAAGAGAAATTAAAAGTAGAGTTCCCAACTGCATCAGTAACGCTGGAGAATCCTAACTAGTCACGGAGGTGTACATTAAAATCCCACAATACATGCATTTGAGCATTCTAGTCGAGTGAGAGTGCTCTATCTAAGCTTTCAGAGACAGAGTCAAGCAGTGTACAGTCCTTGGACAAAGGGGAACGATATAAGAAATATAAGTAACTAGCTCTCTGATGTAAGGCCAATTTAAAGCACATGTAGCATTGGTCATCTGATTCTAACCTATGTTCTCTAGTCAAAGTGGATGGTGTTCTGAACATAAACTCCTAATCCATGCATATGTTTATCAGAGTCCTTACGGTTAAGTGAAATATAATCAGTCATGTCAAAGTGGAGAGAGCAAATTGAGGATTAAAGGTTCGTTTAACTATGTACTAGGATATCCGGGGTGTTTGTCAGAAGAAAAGTTTCTACTTCGTTAATGTTGGTTCTAAGTCCCCGGATATTTGTGAATGCAGGCCTCAAGGGTGGAGGCGAAGATGTTTTTTGTTGGGTGTCTGATTTAGGTTTGGTTTCTTATTTTGTATATTCATGTTTGTTTTGAGATTGAGTCGAAGAGGGAAAATTGGTGTTTGTTTAGCGCTAATAAGCCGACATAACTAGTCCATTAGTCGTGACTTGGCCCATGGGATTTGTGGTGTCGGGAAAGACCACCGGGTATAACTGCAGGGTTTATTTTCCATGCGCGGCATGGAACGTACAGTTATCTACGATATTATGCAACTGTTGACGGAGCAGCCGTTCTCAGAGCTACTTAAGAGTTAGGGATCGTAACTACCATTCGGACACAACAGCCAGACAAGCTGTCTAACCTGTATCTTCAACCTATCGGAACAAGGGCGACCCAAACTAGTCATGTAGGACTTAGTGACAAAAAAACTTTCTCCAAGTATCCCAGATAGAGAGAAAGAGAGACAGCGTTCATTGCCCTAGTCAGGAAACAAGGCCAAGTACTAGGCGTCTTTAGAGGCGTCCCAGTGCTTGTGCCTCTACGCATGGCTAATAGACAATAATCATTCATTTTAACTCATAATTTACACTTATATAAGAACATTTTATATTGCTTTACGTCAGTGCTACTTTTCTGATGATTAAATAAGAAAACATTACACCATTTGTTATTCATCTATTACCGATTCTTTCAACAGTACGTATATAATGCTGACAAAATGAATTTGCTTAGGTATTTCTAACTTTCATAATTTTTTGATGTTACCATGTAAAATCACCGGCAATTTATGGTTCAGCGTGTACATATATATATAAGTTCTTACAAAAAATATATGTATGTATATACTCTTTATAGTATCCGAAAATGTTCCAAATTGCAAGCTACATAAAAATGTATTACAATGTGTAGAGCATATATATATATATATATGTATATATATTATAATTCCAATGATCATAAGAACAATCAATCTATAACCAGTCCTTCACCTGTGCATCTCACTTTTTTGTCTCCATATATCGCTGAACAACCACAACTTAAATCTGTTCTCTCATGTTCCTTATTTTAATATATCGGCGAATATATGTTATTCTTTTTGTCTTACAAACAAAAATATCTTCAATATCTTTATATTTTATTTATGTATGTTTATTTTTCCTAAATTATCTACTTCTATATCTTAGACGCGTTTCACAGCAGAATATACGTATATTTATACTGTCCAACTTTGTACTATTCTTCTCGACAACGAGTGGGGGTAAAAATCAGGAAGACAGTCGGGTTGAGTCCGGCAGTGTTTGCGAAAATACTGTCTCGGTCTCGTTACACGTATGCCAGTAAACTCGCCAGAGCCTTCCCTCCGATAACTAGCTCTGTGCTAAGACAACCCCTCCTTTTTCCCCAATATATATCTTCTCGAATAATTTTCATGGAATATTAAACACATGACACAATGCAGAAATTGGATTTTTAAACACTGTTGTGACATCCTACTAGATATGTCCGCTATTATTCTCTTATATCTCTAATGGCTGTTGGGTTAGCCGCATCGATAGAGAGGTTCAGACTTGAAAGTTAAAAGGTGGGTTGCATCTGGTGTTCAAATTGTGCGACTGCTAGAACAGTCATTCTCGACATTAATGATTCTCGGAAAAGGATAGAAACACGTGTATATAAATGTGTTTCATCCTCGAGAATTATCAGTGTCGATCGTTTACTCTGTTTTCAAGAATTATCAGTGTCGAGAGTTTATCGAGTTATGATATTTATCAGTGTCGAGAGTTTACTCCTTTTTCAAAAATTATCAGTGTCGGGAGTGTACTCCCTTATCGGGAATTATCAGTGTCGAAATATTACTCATTTTTCGGGAATTATCATTGTCGAGTATTTACTTCTTTTTCGATAATTATTAGTGTCCAGAGTTTACTACTTTTCTGATATTTATCAGTGTCGAAAGTTTACACTCTTTTCGGGAATTATCAGCGTCGAGAGTTTACTCTTTTTCCGATCTTTATCAGTGTCGAGAGTTTACTTTTTTTTCGATATATATCAGTGTCGAGAGATTACTCTATTTCCGAAATTTTTCAGTGTCGATCGTTTACTCCGTTTCCGGGAAATATCAGTGTCGAGAGTTTACTCCTATTTTGGGGAATTATCAGTGTTGAAAATCTACTTCTTTCTCGGAATTATCAGTGTCGAGAGTTTACTCGGTTTTCGAGAATTATCAGGATCGAGATTTTACTCTTTCTTCGGTAATTAGCAGTGTCGAGGGTTTACTCCTTTTTCAGCAATGGATTAGAATTTAAACTAGTTATTATGATATTGTATATATATATATATATATATATATATATATATATATATATATATATATATATATATATATATATATATATATATATGTGTGTGTGTGTGTTTGTGTGTGTGTGTGTACAAAAATATATACCTGCATGTAGTTGCCGGTGATGAAAACATCAACATTATTGATCGATAGAGATATTTAGACTGGAAAGCTAAAAGGTTGCTTGGGTCTGGTGTTAAAATCTTTCGACAGAAAGAACAGTCATCTTTGATACTGATTATTCCCGGACAATGCTGAAACACATGTATATACATGTCTTTCATCCTTTTCCTAGAATTACTAATGTTGATCGTTTACTTATTTTCCGGGAATCATCACTGTCGAGGAATACTGTTCTGCTAGTGAAAGAATTAATAATAATTAAAACTAGTTTCCATTATATATATATATATATATATATATATATATATATATATATATATATATATTAGTATATAATATTTAGATCTTGAATTAAATTTACGATAATTGAATTATCGTTTAATAATAATATATCCTGACAATATAAAGGTCAATATATTGAATAGAGCAATCGATTCTTGAGATAAAAGATGAGAATAAAAATTTGTAAAGATACAAAATTTTTGATGTTGTATTAAATATTGTATCTTTACAATTTTTTATTCTCATCTTTTATGTCTAAGATATATATATATACGTATATATATATATATATATACATATTTATATATACAAGCATATATTAATATATATATATATATATATATATATATATATATATATATATATATGCGCGTGTGTGTGTGTGTTCAAGAATATATACTTGCATGAAGTTGCCAGGGATGAACACATCAACATTATTGATCGATAGAGATGTTTAGATTTAATAGTTAAAAGGTTGCTTGGGTCTGGGGTTCAAATTGTGCGACTGAAACAACAGTCATTCTCGACACTGATGATTCCAGGAAAAAGAAGAAACAAATGTATATACAGGTTTTTTATCATTTTCTGGGAATTATCAGTGTCGAGGAAGACTATTCTATCAGTCGCATAATATATAATATTGTGTGTGTGGGGGTGTTGTGTTTATGCGTGTGCGTACAAGAATATGTAGCTGCATTGAGTTGTCGGGGATTAAAACATAAATTGAAATGCGCTTTGCTGAATTTATTTTGGAAGTAAGAAATTACTAAGAAAGTTCGTTTCAGTGTTTTACACTATTGCATTTCTGAGAAAAAAGAATTAAGTTGATTTATAGCAAATGAAAAATAAGTGTTATTGATTTATAGGCAAGAAACACACAGCTATTTAAATTTGATAGATCTACTTCAAAGAACACAGGGGAAATAACTACGGAGTAAGAACTCTTTATAATTACACCTGGTTGCATTCTTTTAATTATGAGCAACGTACAGGATATAAAAAAAACATATCCAAGATCTTGTGAGTGACGTCAAAACAAGTGTTGGCTGATGGGTTCGATCTCTTTCCTGGAAGACAATACTAATATACTGACGCGTACGCTAGACACAAAAAGAGAGAAAATCTGGAAACGATGGATTTAGAGATGCTGGAGTACGTTACATATAAACAGTTTTCCCAATAGTACAAGAGTCAATTTAGTATTTCAACTTATAGATTGATGCAGACACGTACTGCGACTCCGAGTTGCATTAGACTTCGAGCGATAGTAGCAAAAGGCTAACTTCAACTTTGAAGCAGATCGCCAATGTGGCCCTCAGAACTGGATACCTTTTAACGAAATACCCAGAACCGGACGTGTAACATGAAACGATGACGAACCTTTGAGAACATATAAAAAGTGTAACAATCTATTTAAGTTCGTATACTTTTACACATATTGAATATTAAAACTGAAATTACTGAAAGAGGACACAGTTAGTGTAAGAAATTGATTTACGTGTTTTTCACAAATATAGGGTAGGCAAAAATAAGGGTCCTATTTTTAAAAATTCATAACTTTTTTATTTATTGATTTTTTTTTTTTTTTTTAGAATAAGTAAAGGACCCCTTCCGAAGCAAGCATGAGCCGTATTAGCCCTAAGGAACGTACCCTCATTTAGAAAACATTATTTTCGCTTAAAAAAACCAAAACAGTGTAAAAAACAATACTTTAGTTTGTGTAAGTTTTAAGAAGTGTTTTTCGGCTAAGATTTGTTTTGTTTATTTCAAAAAATCTCGGAAGGGTCAGTCTACACACACATAAAGTTTGGTGAGTTTAACTTTTATTTTGTGGAAGTTATTCAAATTCAAGTTATTCAAATTTAAAGATAGGACCCTTATTTTGGCCCACCCTGTATAATATACATAATTTAATTATTAGTAGTATAACAACCATAGCCCTAACAAGTAGACACACTCATTGATGTTCATTCCGATTTTGATAGGCACTTCATCCGTTACAATTGTAAGGGGTTTCAATTGATACTAGACACAATTCTAGAGTGTCTTCAATCATTACGTTCAGGGAGGTGTCAAGCCAATAAACATGAGGATACTTCACCCTACAAGTAAACCTGCCCAAATATTTGAAATAACATGATATCAAAATGCCAAATAAGTTCTTCTCATAGTGATGCGAACACAAGGAACGGCACTTCGCTTGATACTCTACCAGACTAGATAACTAATTGTCCTGGAATCTGGCAGGACAAATACAAATACTACAATAATGATGAACTATGAAGGTTAAGTGGTCAATTGGAGAGAGAAAAATTAAGGTAGCCACTTTCTTATTAACTCAACGTTTGAGAGGTAGAGGAGAATATTGATTGATGCATCTCATATAGAATCAAGTGTTAGCCTCAGGAAGGGATCCCTTGCTTTCTGATGGTTAATTGAAGTAAAATGAAAAATAACATTGATTCGTATTCGTTATTACAGTGTGTTATACCTCAGTTGCCCCCGGATGAAGGAATGATCGCTATACAACTGTAGAAAATATAAAAGTAGTTATTTATTCATTTTTCTGTATTAAGGTTTTCGTACATCCGTATGTTTCGCTGTGAGACGCCAATGGCTGACATCGAACATGTCGGTGCGATCACAATAGAGTCTAGGAGCGAAGCTAGTTACGTTGGAATGATGAGACGCTATTGCACTTGTGTGCAATGGCGTCTCATCATTCCAATATGATGTAAACATACGTGTTATCGTTTGCTATAGAAATGTGATCGAAAAGTAAGTCCACTACTGTGTCGGTTGTTTATTTGCTGAAAGCATATGAGTGCGCAATTTTATTTCTTATGAAACATACAGAGTTTCGCACTGTGTATTATAGCACGAGGATGTTAAATATATAATAGCGATGAGTAGCCCGAGAGGACGGGCATAAATGCAATTAAACGTCGATAAGTAATCATATGATTTTACGAACACTCAAACAAATAGATGCCCATTGTCTTCTTTCATCATGGATTTTATTTCCTGTTACGAAAACATTATGATTTGACAATAAAGATGAAGTTATCGATATATATTGAATATATATCGAATACTTAATAAGGAACTGATTTGATTAATTTATTTGATGCGTGTTGAAAAATATTTTCTTGCGATTACATCCGAGCAGTAAAAAGAAAATGTTTCCTGAATACATAATGGATCATACTTTAATTTACGTCAAAAACTTGGCCACGCTTATTGCGATTTTGAAAGTAAACTATATCAGGTATTGTTATTATAATAGAAATGCTACTAAAAATGAGAAAAACAACAGAAGAAATAGTAAATAAAGGAAAGACAAAATACAGAACATACTCGTTCTTTTTCATACACTCCCGGGTGTTAAATTTGCGAAACTTCCGAAAATCCATCAATCCTCAATTCTTTTAAAGGTGAAAACATAATTCACAATGGCCAGCTCATTTATTATTTTGACGACTAAATGGGGAACATCTGGTGGTTTGACGCACGCACTCGGAGCTATATCAATCAAACACCATGACATGGTATTCACACCCGGACTTTTCCCGAACACGCACGCGCATACAGCCAACCCCAACCATACTCATGTTAGTAAAATAACACATACGGACAAATAACATATACATAGACAAGCAAATACATATACACCAGCATGTTAGCACCGGTGTGCATACAATTATATAAGCACATATGGACATGCAATAACACAGACAACCATACGCACATGTAAAAATGTACTGCCAGACATAAATACAGACAAATACACACAACCACTATATCCTTACGCACGTATTGTCACAACAATGCAAAAAAACAAGACGCATACGCATACAAATGAAGGTACACGAACACCAGCATACATGTAAGCATACATATATACGTATTAATTTTTTGTTTGCCGTTGTGGCTGACGATAACAGTCCTGCTGCTGTTAATTAGTTATCATCTGGCTGTAGATTCACTGATAGAGCCTCTTTCCCCTTGGAACACTGGTTGGCTATCTACACTGGCAACAGTAAACTAGTTCAGAAAGTAGCGATATATTGTTTACAGAAGACTGGCTAAAGTCTTTAGTCGATTTTCTAGTTCGAACATCGAAAATAAATTAATAGAATATGCCAGACTCACAAAGTGTTAAGGAAATGTTTTTTTAAATCTTAGGAAACCATCATAAGCGTTAGGTAATACATAGATACACTTTTAGATTCAAGCTGTATGTATGTATTTCCTGCTAGACTCTTACTTGTGCCAGACGACTGACCCGTTACAACGAATCGTTTGGCAACGTGAAACCTTCCACCACCTAAAACATTTGCCAGGAATATCCCCGTTGTATGAATCATTAACCGAACATCGAAACACGTACGGGAACTGGCGGCGTATGTCAAACAGTTGATGAATTGTTTATCGATTTTGTTGAAGAAGAATGATTTTCTAAAAGGGTGGATCCAACACTCATACCAGCCACCTCTAGCAACACAGATGAAGTAGCCTATCTTGCTAAACACATCTCCGACATCATGAGGGATCTGGTGTGTTGTACAGCTATCCTCATATTGTGGTGCAATGATCAGTTTGATATGTTTTCAGTGACTTCTCTGAATCTATTGAGTTTCACACAAGTCTCTTTTAGAAGATAGACGTTAAAACAGCTCGATCAAAGATACACTTCTGCATGTACACCAGTACTTATCCTAATAAGGTTCAATTAATTACGTTAAATAGTGATACGTCATATTGTCTCCCAAACGAATGTGGAAACTTCCGCGGGCAAACAGATGTCAGCCTGGTATTCTATAGAATATTCTTGTTCACTACGAATAACTTTACAGAAACGAATTAAGCAGTTCTACTTTTGTTCTGCACAATTGTACAAGATTTGTCATGCTGCGAAAACCATATGAATAGTAGCCCTGTGTATACTGAATACACACTGTATTTGAGCAACAGTCTCTCCTGATATACTATTTACTAACCTGTGAAGCTTTAACTGGGACAGAACGTTTACAACTAATATTACTATTACTACTACCGCCGCTGCTACTATTACTACTACTACTAATGACATACCACGAATATATCCACAGATAAGACTTGGTTCTTTCGCTTTTATACATTAATACGATCTAAATAATTTTCTGATTGTCTACATGTCTCATCTGACATTGATACAGATGTAACAGTCTTTAATCAGGACGTCGGAATTAGTCCATTTTCAATGATGGCGATGGGATATATATATATATATATATATATATATATATATATATATATATATATATATATATATATATATATATATATATATTAATAAATATATATATATATGTGTATATATATATATATATATATATATATATATATATATATATATATATATATATATATAATAAACCCTTTTGAGAAATTAAAGTCAACCACTCGGCGATGAAAATATATACTATCAGAAGGTTCTAATGCAAAGTTCCGAATACTTCGTCGAAATCTCTTGATTTATCTCCTGTCTGTGCACGTTTCTAGGTGCATATAGATTAAAATGTTCCTTAATCACGTGACAGTTTCCGGTTGCTGCGCGGATACAGCGACTGCTTGCAGATTCTAGGCTGACTGTAAATCGGGTTTGCGTCTCCCGATCGTCTGAAATTGTTAATTTCCTGCACTGATGAAACCAAGAAGATGTAAACGCTAGCGCCTGTAGGTTGTAAATAATTAATATATATATATATATATATATATATATATATATATATATATATATATATATATATATATATATATTCACTAGAATTCTATATTCTCTCTGGATGGGTAAAACAACTTCCTAAAGCAGAACCGTTTTGCGCCATTTTCATCTACCCTATAAATATCAAAATCAAGATAAAATAATACAAAACATCAAGTCAAGAATACTTATTCCGATTTTGTTCAAAATACATCACATGATATTGATTCTAGAAAATATCTTAAGTTTAATTTTATGTTAAGAAGATTGAGACTTCAGTGAATATTGGTTACCTTTGGATCAAATTCAATGCAAATCTGATGTATTTGAATTTTAAAATTAAGTTTTGCGCCGATATTATACCCATTAAAACACTTTAAAATACTATAATGATGCTGTCAATATTTACTAATTACATATAAATTCTTAAAACTTCCCAAAAATTAGAGATACCTAAATTATCATGAAGCGCCAAGCCACTTTATACACTTTTGTATGACATTACATTGGACTAAATATAGCTATTATTTCGATCCCTTAATTCAAGCAGCTGTGTTGTAAAATACACAATTATCGATTTATGAGTGAATATTATGGATACATACATATACATACATATCATCATATACACATACTTAACTTTATATGAATAGAGTTATACGGACTTAAATAGATACGCGAATACATGCATATAGACAGGGATACGAGGATTGTCTAAAATGTATCAGACCTTATGTCAGAAAAAAATATTTACATTACGTGACGGGGTCGGACCCTAATCTCCTTTAAATTAGTGCCTTTGTTTTTGCACACACTTAACCCACCGATCCCTCCACGTCCGGGAACTCTTCTGAAAGTCTTCTTTTGGAATGGTGTTCATCTCTGCTGTTCTGTTAGATTGTAGAAGATGCGATGGGTCTAGTAATGGCTACACATCAGCGGAGAGTTACCAGCGTTCTAGCAGGCCTCAACATTCTCGGATGTAAGCTGTTGTTGAGATGGTGCGAAAAAAAGAGATAATGCGGAACGCAATGGCGGCGATAAACATCATTCCAAAAGGTGTTTGCAGCAGTGGATGGATCAGTGGGCTAAATGTTTGCAAGCACAAGGGCCCTACTTTGAAGGGGATTGGGGGCTCAACCCCGTTATGTATTGGACATATTTGTTTCTGGCTTAAGGTCGGGTAAGTTTTATACGTGCCTCGTATGTCTGTCTATATGCATGTATTCGCGTTTTAGACATACCTCGTATATACGATTCCACATAAAACCATGTACACTGACACACATTGTCACGTACATAAATTAGCGCAGAATAAAACGTCTGCGGATTCACACATTGCTGGATTTAAATAGTACGGATAAAGAGAATATATCGGTGATGTGGTATTGTCTCATGCCTGTCCAGGCTGAAAGTGTTTTGGTCTTTCGATCGCTGCAAGTGTTTCCGAGTTAGATATGTTTTTATGTACTTCGTTCAATCGCATAAATCAACACACTACACAAGTTAAAAAAATCACGCGTTGTATCAAGTAATATTTACCTTTGGATCATACGACTATTTCCTGGATCACACGAGGTTCCTCGACGCGATATTCAAATTAAAAGTTAACATCAGTTACATTCTAACATTCTCTCTTTTTAGTTGTTAATGCGTAATCATATCTGATCCAAGATAACTATTTTATAATCGAACGGCTTTTTCGCCCAATACTGTCAAGAGACACATTTAAACAAATCGATAGAGAAAAAAGATCTTGCTAGACCAAAAGAGATTCACCAGTATTTTTCACTTAGCTAATTTGTCAGAATAGTGTATTTTGACCGGGCCAAGCAAGGAATGTCACAAGTACGTCATTTCTGTTTCGTCTTTACTCATACCGAACTTACTCTCACCTTTTGTAGTCATCTGGTTAAAAACTCATTGACCTGCAATAGTATTGCTACGTATATGCTCGTCTTAATGTTTTCTTAGATTTCCCTGTAGAGTAAATGTTTACCTTATCAGTGACGATTTTTTTCTGAACATATGATATATAATATATGTGTTTTATTAATGATGTAAGTTAACAGTTTTCTTACAACACATAAAACCAACCACATTTCCAGTCATTTATATATTGAAATATCAACCCATATATTCTATTTCTTAACATTTATAGCGGGAAATATGATGTAGTCTCTCTTTTTATGCAATTTAATGGAACAATGGCTCAATCAAGCATAACAATTACTATGATAATTTACTTGAAGACTGCCCCAAAAATGGCATAGCCTTTATTTTGAAAAATGTTCGAATACATTTCTATTGATTCTGTAATACATTACTAGATCTGTATCACCAACTATATATATATATATATATATATATATATATATATATATATATATATATATATATATATATGTGTTTACTTAATTTTACAGAATACCCAGTCATTTATACACCGTAGCCAGTAATTTTGCTAAAGAGTAGTTATGTTTAAAATTCCATAATATCATTAACTATTTATTCATCGTGTTTTTAACGAGTTTAAAATATGTAAATATATTATGTTTCTGAGTGTTCACATGAGGATTAGTAATATGTATCATTTGGATAATTCGGACTACTGTTCTCATCTTTAGTGCTATTTTACAACGTATCGGCCGATGTAACCTCCTTATAAATAAACATTCAGACTTAAGGTACACTCTTGTACGATTGCGAATTACTGAGGACTTCTGCCCGGTCATGGCTGACCGAACAAAAGCATGCTACCCCCGTGGATTAAATAAGAAGTTCCGTTCGAAATTCCGTGCAGATTCCCGAGGTCAACAGAATGAGTTCTCAATTCAACAAGATACATTTGATAAAAGTTGAGGTTACATCGGCAAAAACTTTGTGAAAATAACAATCAAGATGAGAACAGTAGTCCAAATAATTCTAGTAATACATGCAAATATATGTGCATATGACAGTTTCTCACTTTTTTATGCTGTCCTTTGCAATAGTGTTGTACTCTCAAAGATCTTTCAAGCTACACCAGTTGGGCAGTAGGGGCAGACCAGGCAATGTTGCATTGTACGGTTCCCATCTCTTAATTCACAGATGGTTGGGTCGGTTGTGTAGCCCCATTCTCAGGCGGTTTGGTGTTTTCCACTGGAGTCAGGGTGCCTCTGGACCGGGAGTGATATACTAAGAAGCAAAGATTACCATGTCGTTATGAGGGAGCCATCTTCTAGCCGTCTGGTTTTCAGCTGTAGTGTGGTCTTTCCTAGGATGTTGTCCGGGTTCGACATGGCTGAGGAAAATTCTATTTGACTTTAGTCGTTGGACCGTTGGTTAACGTCTATAAAGAAGATAGCGTTCATCACTGATAGCCTTTGTGACCTCTACTCGGCTGGCAACTTCCCGTATCACATCTGAAGAGGCACTGCCAGTGAGAAGGTGCATGTTGGTAGGCTTCAAGCAGCTAGTGATTAAGCGACAGGTGTTGTTCAATGCCGAGTCTAGGTGTTTGGCATGTGTTGATATGTCCCAAACGGGACAAGCATACTCCGCAGTAGAATATCATAAGGCTAAGGCAGTACATCTTAGTGTGTGTGAGCTGTGGCTCTCCACTTGGAGTTGATCAGTTTCAGTAGGATGTTGTTCCGGGAGCTGACTTTCATTATTTCATTTTAAATAGAGATAATGGGAGTAGTTATTGAAACTGATGATGTCAAAAGTCTAGCCCTCTCCCGCCCCCACCCTCAAACAGATAAACTTTGAATTGGGTACAAGAATAGCTATGATTGAGTACAATTCCTAGAAAGATGACTGTTGTGTGACCTAAAAATCACCTAATACTGTTAATGCAACAATAAGACTGAGCAAAAACTGATTCGTCTGTGCAATCAGGATATGAGTCGACTGCTTTCTTATATTGGTATCCCCTTTTATAGCCAAGCACTAATTTTCAAATGATACTGCATCTATTTTAAGACCATATTTCTTTTCTATAATATGATGATAAGTAAGTAATACGAGAAACACACATGAATGCAGTTTTTTAAAATTACTTATTTTTGTACTTGTACATCTTTTGAACCAGAGAAAACCGACTTTCGTCGACGCAGAAATATGTAAACAGCCAGTAAAAACCCAATCAAAACAAACCGGCGTTAAACTCAAAACAAGTCGGCGTTCAAACAGAAAAAAATAATAAAAGAAAAACACTCACCGTATGTTATTTTTTTACTTGAAAAATGATAGGCAGGTTTCTTTAAATTCGTTGAAATATGGAATTCTGCGACCTTTATAACGTACCCATTTATCAAAATGTACCGCAGTTAAATGTAGTAAGATTTCGTCTTTTGAAAGGATATAGCAGAAATTCAACATTGTTCAAATATTTTAACACTATGTACTAACTTTTTTGTCAACTTAATATGTAGGACTCATTCAATTTATTTCTAAGAAAATTAAACAGGCAAACTATTCTGAATTTAGCGGGATATATTTTTAAATATAGTCTTTATTTTACATTTCATTGTTAACCGGGAAATCCTGGTTATACACTAACTTTGATATAGTCATTGTTCTTTTAAAACATTTTCACTAATAGACGCTAAAACCTCTTAATATATTTCCATCAGTTATGATGATTTTTTTCATTTAATGAAAACATCGAAAAATAAATGAATTAAATCATTCCAAATATTGAATTGTTATACGGAGAGAATATTTTTGTTGTCTGTTAATTTCCGCTATACTGTATACGCCGTAGATCAATGTGTCTAGCCTTCATAGTGTTATCTTCTTCCTACTTGGAGTTTATCCAAAATAAAGTGAGGACTACAAACGGCGTTTCACTTTCACTAATCTAATGAAAAAGGTCTGACACTCGATCAGAGCACAATTCAGGTTGACTTCAATGAGGCCGTTGAAACTCAATTTCACCGGAACAATATTAAAATAACAATCGACTTGTTGCCTCAGTCAAACATTGCAGCATGTTTTTTTCTTCTGTTTTTTTCATCCCTCTTTGCGTTTCAAGTCAGCAGATTTTAGACATTAAATACGTTCAGTCAATTCGTTTTAACCAATAAGAATACAGATAATTATGGTTTCACTTTCTTAAGATGAATTTGCTTAGTACAGTGTTGCCGTGCTCTTGCTACGTAAACTAGCGAAAGCGACGCGTATTAAACGGACGAACTAATAGACAAAACCCACGCTAATTAATGTACAGACATGACGGACGTTTTGATGTTGAACTCTGATTGAGCGGTGGAAGTCATTCTGTTTATCAAAGACTGTCAGGTTGTTCCTCACTAGACATAATGATTTCGATATTTTTCAAATTATCAAACTATAAACAAGCAATAACTAACACCTTTCTGGCGGGGATGAAAACAGTCTGGTGAACTGCCACTTATCGATCTATGTTCAGAATCATCACGTCCACCACATTTGTATATTAATAAGCTTGTGTGGTGTCCATTCGTTCGTTCGTTCATATGCGTCGCTTAACGTAGTTTACATATACGAAACACAGTTTTGACGGTGTTCAGTTATATCTAACAGCAAAAATACGTTTCGAGAAAATAGGAGAATAGCAAAATGAGTATAGTTGAATTTGATGGGGGAAATAAGTGAGGTAAGGGTAACCGTTAGAGTTAGATTTCGAGAAAAGGTGAGAATAGGAAAAATAGTATAGTTGAATTTGATGGGGGAAAGAAGTGAGGTAAGGGTAACCGTTAGAGTTAGATTTCGAGAAAACCTGAGAATAGGAAAAAAAGTACAGTTGAATTTAATGGGGGAAATAAGTGAGGTAAGGGTAACGGTTAGAGTTTGATTTCGAGAAAAGGTGAGAATAGGAAAAATAGCATAGTTGAATTTGATGGAGGAAATATGTGAGGAAAGGGTAACGGTTCGAGTTAGCTTTCAAGAAAAGGTGAGAATATGAAAAATAGTATAGTTGAATTTAATGGGGGAAATAAGTGATGGAAGAGTAACGTTTAGAGTTAGATTTCGAGAAAGGTTGAGAATAGGAAAAATAGTATAGTTGAATTTGATGGGGGAAATAAGTGAGGTAAGGGTAACCGTTAGTTAGATTTCGAGAAAAGGTGAGACCAGGAAAAATAGTATAGTTCAATTTGGTGGGGGAAATAAGTGATGGAAGAGTAACGGTTAGAGTTAGATTTCGGGAAGAGGTGAGAATAAGAAAAAAAGTATAGTTTAATTTGATGGGGGAAATAAGTGAGGTAAGGGTAACGGTTTGAGTTAGATTTCGAGAAAAGGTGACAATAGGAAAATAGTATAGTTTAATTTGATGGGGGAAATAAGTGAGGTAAGGGTAACCGTTAGAGTTAGATTTCGAGAAAAAGAGAACATAGGAAAAATAGTACAGTTGAATTTGATGGGGGTAATAAGTGAGGTAAGGGTAACGGTTAGAGTTAGATTTCTAGAAAAGGTGAGCATAGGAAAAATAGTACAGTTGAATTTGATGGGGGAAATAAGTGATGGAAGAGTAACGGTTAGAGTTAGATTTCGGGAAGAGGTGAGAATAGGAAAAATAGTATAGTTGAATTTGATGGGGGAAATAAGTGAGGTAAGGGTAACCGTTAGAGTTAGATTTCGAGAAAAGGTGACAATAGGAAAATAGTATAGTTTAATTTGATGGGGGAAATAAGTGAGGTAAGGGTAACGGTTTGAGTTAGATTTCGAGAAAAGGTGAGAATAGGAAAAATAGTATAGTTGAATTTTTACGGAAGAAAAGAAGTGAGATAAAGTTACGGTTACGGTACGGGTTAGGGTTAGATACCAAGAAAAATGATAAATAGGAATAGAAGTATTGTTACATGTTGACGGAAGAAAAAAGTGGGGTTAGAGTTAGGGTTAGATTCAGAGAAAAGCGGAGAATAGGAAAAGGAGTATAGTTTAATTTTGACGGAGAAAAGAAGCGAGATAATGATTGATCCACCGTCATATGTTGGAAACGGTTTATAAGCACCGTGTCCTATGAGATGACATATGTTCATAGGTTTGAAGAGAAGTTAACAGTAAAAGAAAAGATATATGCGTCCTATCCGTATGCTTAAAAATAATATATGCAATTTATAGTTTCGCTTTATTTACCAATTAAACTAAATATATTAATTCAGTCCACAGGCATGTAAGGAGATACTGTGAATTAAGAGGCAATATTTAAAGGGGGCATCTTAAGCGGAAGGTATTTTCAGTAAATATTGTTAACATTACATTTAAATTTCAGAAATTTGGTACAGTCGGAAAACAGGGAGCAATGAGTAAATTCCAAATGCAAGCGGTTCGAGGAAATAAGCTATTAGAATGGAGAGCCTTGTGGCATCTAAGGACCTGTATAGCAAAGGGTGTGATTTTCCTCCTTGTCAGGTTTTTCAGGCGTATATACCTTGAGTGGGCAGAAATACAACAAGTGTGTCGGAGCACATTGCGCTAAATTTCTTTAAACAAGCACGGGGATGCAACATTGCCGTGATCGGACAGAGCTCGATTTTGGTAAACAGTGTGGAATCTATTAAACACTTTAAATAGACTAGTGGATTGTGCACCAGAGCAAATGTGGCAACACTGTTCAATGCATGGGCGAATGATCGCTTTATAAATATATAGGATACTGGCAGGTGTGAGACTTTTGTAGACCGATATAGAGAGCCACATTCTTTGCAGAAGACTTGGCAGTATTTTCTATATATCTATTCCTATTCATGTTACCTGTGAATGTTAGGTTGATGAGTTTGAAGGTTAGACTTTTTTGAAGGGGTCTATCAGCAATGGCAATCAGATATTGTAAGTTTTCTTATAAGTGTTAAAAAGAAAGTAACTTAGTCTTGGTAGCATTACATCCAATTTTAGCTTCATTCCACTACATAGTAGATGCTATTTTCTAAGGAATCAGCCATTGGATTGCATATGTGTGCGTTCTATTTTCCCACATGTCGTTAATATAGTGCGGGGTGTCATTAACAGATATACCAATCTCGATCGCAAATGCATTTGGGGAATAGTTTATAGAAATCAATAATTAAAAATATATAAGACACCATTGATTATTTTCTTAGATAATCAACAACTGGTTATATTAAATACTCGTCTAATAATATCGTACGAATTAATTCTCTTGAGAATGAGTTCATGGCACACCTTGTCAAAGGTTCTTGATATATCAAACGCTACCTCCATAGCTTCATCTGCCTTATCCGGTGTATGGTATACGCGTTCAGAAATTACCGTCAGAATATCCACAGTAGAACATTAATGCCGAAATGCACACTTTTGATCAGAGATAAGTTTAGTATTTCGAAGTGGCAGACTACGAAACCATTTTCACAGTGTTTTACAGTAACGTGGGTATTTCATTTTTTAAATTTTTGCCCAGCTTCTACTCCTTTCTAGCATGTATGACAGAAACATATTTGTGAACTTTCGATGTGATATACGATATTTAGTATTTGCATGTAAGAGTAAGTAACTAGGATGTGGTATTTACGAATTGTTTGTTTGTTTAGCAAAAAACATCAGTAATATTTTTTACGGAATCATGTTACCGTTATTTTTTTAGATTAATAACACATGTATCCAGTAAAAAGTATCCTTTAGATTCACGTGAGATTCGAACACAGGCATAAACATTCAAAAAATCTACTGTCTTATTAGAGTGTAGTCATCGTGTTGTTACAGATCGCATGTTAATATTGCGCGTACACATACAAACTTCAAGAACAAACTACATTTCTAATAGATAATTGATTAAGTGTTTAATTTCACGATTTACACATATGTTTTTACTACTTAAGTGTTGCAATTGTTCTGCTAGAGCAACATTGTTAATCTTAATCCAAATCAAAGTCTTGTGGTTTGATTTATACGATCCAAAAAGATAATTATGACTTATTTATCAAGTAGACTTGAAAAGTGGATTCCCACACTTGCCCACTTGTGGGCTATTATATTATCCTGCCACATGTCTAGTTTTAAATGATTTTGTGTATCGCATATCGTGTCTTGTTGGACCAGGGTTGTATTTCCCATTTCCTTTTACTTTACTGTTTTAAATTATTGTAAACATTTTACAAAGATTTAGTCTTAATAGTTTTATATCACATATACGATTTATTCCACTAAACTTGCGTTATATCAGCGACTGAATATAGATTATTGTTCATAACGTCACTTCATAACGTCTTCTTAGTTGCACTTGATTGCATTCTATGTTGTTTATCCGGTCGTCTGTTGAACGTAATTTCGAGAGAACAGTATTGGCAATTTCGTCAATCACTTTTAAATGAATTTGTGAATAAACCCCAGGGCATAGAAATACTCGGATGAATTATATCGATGAAATAAAATGATCATCTGATGAATTGGAGACGTGTTGGCACAGTGACAAGGTATACTTGCTGATAAGAAAGGGATGATTGGACAAAAATGAAGAACGGAAATGCATTATTAGTGCGAATGGTGACGTTGCGAGTCTTGTTTTTATTTCTGCACACAACCTGATATTTAAAAATAATAAATACGAATACAAACGAATAAACGACATACGCAACAATATATAAGTATCAACTACCTGCAGTAGACTTCAGAGACGTATTATATAGTAAATGGGGAACAGAGTGATATCGCATGCGATGATTGACTGATCAAATCAATTTTCAAGAATGAAAATATGTTTGAAACAGTTACTACGTCTTTGAAAGACAGAGTACGTATCTGGGTAAATCCGTAAATAGTCTTAACGACAAACATATTTCCTAAGAATATCTACGACTAACTACCTAACACATCTTATTATTTTGGGGAATAAGTATATTGACATTGGCAATAGTCGGCCGAACGTTTTTTCGAACACTTAAGAATTAAATTTACTATGAGATCTATTTAGCCTACCATATCGAGTCTAGATAATTCTATTATACAACTTCTAATGAGTATTTAACACCGAATCCGAAGGAAGTATGTTTTTTTTGTAAAGTGTAAGATGGTATGAAATACGTAATAAAAAAGTTTAAATAGGGTTAAGTTTGAGAGAGATGTATTAAAATGGTTTGATTAGCAATGAGAACTTGCTATTAACACAACAATTTAATATATATATATATATATATATATATATATATATATATATATATATATATATATATATATATATATATATATAACAATTTAATATCTATATATATATATATAATGAAGAAGAATGGAAAGGAATTAGAGAAAGCAAAAGCCAAATCAAAATTCAATTCAAAAGTTCAAAGCAAGGTATATTCCGCAAAAAGGCAATTTATTCAAGTTAAATTTTCCTTAAGCCAGACTTTTCAAAGATCAAAATCTTATCATCAGAGGAAGTCGCTGGGATAGGTAAGTTGGCAATGGCCAAGATTTAAAATTTGAAAAAATGAAATAAAAGTTGTAGGGAAAGAAACGCAGGGCAAAACTGTGCCAGGGTGCAAGCAAATGTCCGATTGCCAAAAAGTCCGGTGTCGAAGAGTCCAGCGGAGAGAATAAGATGTAGATAGGTAGGTCGTTAGAGGCACGAGAAGTAATGAGAGAGGTTTCAAAGTTAAATTCCAAGAAGCCACAACTTCAGGTACGGCGAAAATAGAAAATCCAAAAAAGGTAAAAAGTCCAATAAGAGGTACATTCGATGATGCAGGCAGGCGTCAGAGGAGATTAAGGTGGAAAAAATTCGCCATTAAAGATACTTCCCGGTCAGAGATGACAAAGGAAAGTGTTTTAAAGTGGGAAAAAAGGGCAGCGAGAATATTTAAAGCCTGCCCAGTTGAGAAAGCCGGCTATAAATGATAAAAAAGCAAAGACAGTGAAAGCAAGAATATAATATGCGACCAGTAGGCAGGGGAGGAACGAGTAAGGGGAATGTGGGAGGAGAAATGGACGGGAACGAGGAAAGAGAGGGGGGAGGAGAAAGGGAGCGATGCGGTGAAGGAATGCGGATACAACTAAGAGTGTGAAAGTGGGGGATGAAACATAAAGTTGAAAATGGAAGTTAGCGCGAATTAGGATTCAACTAGAAAAGGGGAAGAAAGGAGGGGGGAAAGTTAACGAATGTTAGGATAAGAGGTTAAAATATCAGAATATGTATAAGAACAGAGTTCGGGTTTTAGATGTTTAATCAAATGACCTTAGATATAAACAATGAGGCAAAATATATATGAAGGGTAGAACTAGAAAAATGAGTTAAATATTAAAAGAGTAAAGATAAAAAATAAAGATAAAAATAGTATAAAAAGTAGAAATAAGAAAATAAAAAAATAAAGAATGAAAAATAGATAATAAGATTAGTCTTAAGCTCGCAGGGAAAATTAAGGATTGACCGAAAGAATAAAAAATAAAAAATAATAAAAATAAGATACTAATAATAGAATGAGGGAAAAGTCGATAAGATTGGAGCTCAAGAATGAAAATTAGAATAAGGAAAAAGAAAAAGGAAAACAAGACCTCGAGAGGATATCCGGAATGGGAATCTCCAAGGTGGAAAAAATTATGGGTTGAAGTGAAATAAGCAGTTACGGGATGCTAGTTCAAATAGATATGGGAAAATATAAACTTTGAAATTTTATTCAAAAAAGTTATATGGAGGTTAATTAAGAAAATTGTTAAATAGGTTAGTGAAGGCCGGAAGAAGTAAGAGATATACAAGGTTAACGAAGTGACAAAAGATTAAGCCAGAGGGAGAGTGGAGATCGCAGTTAAAAGTAAATAATATGGGGGTTAAAAGATGTAAAGTGAGGGCGGGTTGGGGGTGAGTAGTCTGAGAGAGATGTGCGAAGGGCGAGGTAAAACAAGGGGGGAATAATCGCGGCTATTAAAAGAGTGAGAAGAATTATTTAGAAGTAAAAGCAGGAGGGGAAGAATAATTAGAGTGCACAGTGGAAACAGTAAGGAGTTCGATATCGAAGTGTGCTAATCATCAAGTAAATAAAAGGGCTAGGATATAATATGAATAGAGTGGGTTAGTTATCAAGTTGAAAGGGAAAAGAATGAAGAATGGAAGTGTTGAAGGGAAGCGGACGAATGTATTAAAAGAAGTTAAACGGGAAAGAAAATGGAAAGCCAAATAAAGTTATAAAGTTAAGGAGGTTAAGTGGGAAGATTTAGGGGGTAATGGAAGAAAGGTGTAAAAACTAAGGGAAATGTGAAGCTAACGGAGTTTATGGGTAATTTTATTAAGTTTCTCTAATTCCTTTCCATTCTTCTTCATTTCTACCTGCTCTATCCTGGATATTGAGCTGTATACTCTTCACAATAGGGTTTTACCTTTCCTAAAAGTTCGCTTTTAGTACACCTCTTTATATATATATATACATATAGTAGAAATTGGTAGTTTGCTGGAAGCATTTCTGGGAGTAATAATACAAAAGTTTTAAAAAGGTTGAAGGGAATGCAAAGTTCCGGATCGCTGTAAGTTGTGAAGAACAACAACAAAACCGAAAATAAGTCGGATATAGATCGAAAAAGTTTGTTTATTTTTCTAGACGAACTTACAAGACAGAAAGAGTGTTAGGCTGTAATGGTCCGGATGATCAGGGATCAATTTGATATATTTTGAGAGTCTTATCCTCTCCTTGTCAAAAATAAATGAAAGAAAAATCCCGGATTCCGAGAAAATGCCAGCAGCGCTGGGGGGTTAAACCGGAAGTGTTCAGGATAAAGTATTCAGAGGTAAATGAAATAGATCTGGAACTTTGCATTGCCTTCAACCTTTTTTAAAACTTGTTTATTATATATATATATATATATATATATATATATATATATATTATATATATATATATATATATTAAACATTGTTGTTATATAACGTTTGTTTATTTGTATTTAATCTTTTAAACATTCAACATTAGTTGTTCAATAAAGATGTAATCCCCTATGCCCCCATACTCCGGTTGGCGACACGTAGGGCGCGCATCCCCACAAAAGGTGGTGTATTTTCTCTACCGAAGCTTGCAAGTAATCCAAACATGACATCAAGTCGACCATCGGCTAAAAACCAGGTTCAACATTGTTTTAACGTAACATCTGATATGTTTATAAAACGTTGATATAGATCGTATGAAACAAAAACTTTAGTCCGAGGGTTAATTTTGTATGTGTCGAGTTGAGCACAAAGCTCAATCTAAAAATGGTTATCTGAGTGATGTGGGTGTCAGTAGTACTAGTGCATATTCTCTGAGATTCGAAAACTTGCCTGAATTGAAATATATCAAATGTGGGGGTGTTAATAAATGTCATGAATGACTTTTCCGAGAACGGTAATCTTTCACTGCCAAGGTTTTGTACATTTATGGGTCTCTGATTCAAATAATTAACTCAATACAACAGCTATAATTTGAAATCGAGTTAAGTTGTAACAGCTTACAAGAAACGGGCGCTAAGTTGGTGTTAGGTTACGGCAGCCATCACAATTATTGATTTTCTTTTAAATAGTGATTTCGCTCATTTACATTTCAATTATTATTTGTTCATCAGTTTAGCTTGGACCACCACATATATTACGATAATAGCAAATCTATAATGGCTCATCCGTTTGACTTGATGCATCTTAAGACAGCGTCTGTCACTGATAATAAAAACGCTATGCCCCATTAGAAATAAAGATTCCTTTTAGCTTATAAACTATAATTATAATAGGTGTTATACTAAAATATAATCACTTCACAAAACATAATTATAATTACAACGCGTCAATCTTTCAAAAAAGTAATACACCCCCACTAGGTATATTAATATCAGTTGGTAACACCAGAATTTAACCCACGCGCCGGGCAATAAATTACCCTACCTAAAATCACCCCTAAATATTAATATTCAATTGAAACAGACACACATACAGCATCGGTTAAAATCATTGTAAAATAATACTATGTTAAGATTAGGGGTCATACAGCCATATATACATCACACTTGAACTCACTACCTTCCCCGAAAGTGACACTTGAGAAAAGTCACCGAACGAAGAAATCGGCGATCGTTAAATTTTATTTTTCAAAATGTATTCAGTTGGTGAGTCGCCGACGAGTTGGGATGTATTATAAAGCGCGTTTTTAAACAGTAAATATCTATGTATGTCTATGAAACCATGGTAGTCTCCCGAATATGTAGCATATTGATTTAAAATAAATAATTTATATATATATATATATATATATATATATATATATATATATATAAAAATATTTGTTATCAAATAATAATTTTTAACTTTTAGTGAGAAGACGTCAAATTATAGCTATGAATGCATCATCCTCCTTGATACCACTGATTATTCGACTGCTAAGCATAATAGGATTTATTTCTCATTACTTCATATAGTTATTCACAATATACTAATCGGTTAGGGCGTCAGGTTTGGAGTCAAATATGACTGATGTTCAGGGATTCGAATCGTGCCAGTGGTTGTAATAATTATTCTTACACTTATGATTCCGAATTATGAAACGTATACGTCTGTGGATAATTTAATATTTATTATAAAAGAATATGCATGTATATATATATATATATATATATATATATATATATATATATATATATATATATATATATATATATATATATATATATATATATATTAGGTTGTTTTTAAAGTACCTACGCCATGCCTGGAATGAAATAGAGATAAATACAAGTGAATTTTTTTTAAATATCTTTCATCAAAATAGTAATCCATTATCTCCAAGATTGTCGACCCAGAGGACAGTCTCATTTCTGATCCATTATTTCAATTAATTTTAGTGTATTTCTACAACATTTCTATAAATTTCACTGAATTTCTGAATGTCCTGCTTTCATGAAATATAATACTAGACGAAACAATTGTAAATCTGTACGAGTCAAATTTATTTTGTTTGCTTTATTGGTGGAAATATATGCTTTGTTCATGAAATCATCTGGAATCAAAATCCATGTTTACAATTGTTTTTAATACTCTTTTGAGATGTTCCTTACCGATTAAGCAGGTCACATATATGTTTATACTAACAGTCTATCTCTCTGAGGCGGGTCTAAGTGAAATGTCTTTAGAAAGCGCTCTACGTTCACAGAATGTTTAATCCATAGCGAGGATGTAATAATTGTCGCACTTAAATGCGTAAATAATTTCAAATAACAGATAACAGATGACACGTATTAACCTTACATGTATTGGTATGTTTATGTTTCGCATGTACGAGTAACAGTATGAACTTTTGTGATTTGATCCAATACACAATGATTGATTCATTTTTTTCAAAATGTTATTATTAATTTATATCAATAGGAAAATTGTGCGACCAGAAGTAGCATATTTTGGCGAGCATATTAAACTGCGCTTACGAACAAAAAGAATGCTACGGCAATCCTTGGATCGTTGGTATTATGACAACAGAACAAAACTACACTACCCATTTCCCCATCACAATAAAAAGTAGAATAGTTAAGATATCATGACACACAAACGTATGCTACATTGCTCCCCAAATGAAGAGGTTTGCTTTGGAGGTTGGTACATGACCAGAACAAATATACTATACTACTCCCAAATGAAATGGGTTAAGTAACGCCGCGTTGGAATTTATCATGACAACAGAACATATACTATTTTGCACATCTTGAATTGGGCATTTAAAAATAGTACGTTAGTCTGAAATATGATAGTAAACTGAGGGGATCCTTTAAAATAGCACAATAGTACAATTAATAACAGTAATAGTTACGTTTTCGCTTCAAACAAACATATCCGAAATACTCATTAGTAATAGATGTAACTTTGAGATGCATAATAAACAACGGGTTGAAAGATCGAAGAGATGTTAAAATAATTCGATATACAACTATCTATTTAATTTTAGTTATGCCTTGGTTGTGTCGTATAGAAATAGGCTACCACGTTCATGCAAGTATACATGCACATGAACACGTATCACAATGCATTTGAACCGAAACGTTCTTATAATCAAACTAGACTTGTATAAGGTGACCCCAAAATACCACCCATGGGATCGTTGATAAAATGCACAATCCTTCAAGCATTATGCCATACATGCACCCATTGGTGTTCATTTGATCAGTAGAAGTCGTGATCATGACTGGGCTTAACACTCACATAACCTTAATTTATACCCTTTTATCTGTCTATCAAAAAATATCCTTAGGTTTTTCCTGATCTAAAGACGGTCATCACAAGCAAAATCAGTTGTATACATATTAGCTTGCAACGCAAAGGTTCGCATTTGAAGCTTATAATTGAACGGTCATGACTTAAAAAGTGTTGTAACATTCCTGACTGCAATCTTCTGGGCAAGTAAGACATATATTGGCATGTATTTGCACCAAATATAATTCGATTACAAAAAGATTTTGAATTTTATTAACAATTACTGTTTTATTTAATTTGGCCCTCCCTGTGAATTCTATAGCAATACAAAACGCAATTATCTTATAACATTTAAATTGATATAAATGTGTCAATTAGTAGTAATTAAATTAAATTAATTTGTTAAATAATTAATTGATTTAAAAATTGCAAATATAAAATATTTTAATATTACTTAATATTGTAGACTAAAAAATAAAGATTATGCAGTAACGGTTCTCAGTCAGTTAAAACACACCAGTGTATTTAAACTAAGACGATGCCTAATGTCTAATGGTGCTCATCTATTCATTGTTGTGATACCATATTGTAATACCGTTTTCTTATTCCAGTAGTTATTTTCGATGAACTGTAGGTTTCTGGGATTTTTTCTTGCTGACTGTTTTCCTCCTACCAATTGCCTTAGTCTTTTCAATACTAAGACCAATAACTTCTGTAATTGCGATAATCCTCTTTCATTACTGTTAGCTCCTTTAATCAAGTGGCTTCATGTCTGGAGCGATTTCCATAAAGAAACATTTTTAAAAGTTTTGCGGATCTAAATAGGTAGAGGCTTGTAAACATGAGGTTTGGAATATATAAGTGTGGAGTCACACAGATTGTTACATTCAGTGACTCTCTAGGTCACGATTGTGTTACATCTGTCTATCTAGAGAGAGAGAGATAAATAAATATATATATATGTAATAATAAATATGTGTTATTGTTTATTATCTATGTACGTATATGTTTCGTCCTTAAACCTGGACTCATCAGAATAGAGTTATGTCTATTCACTACCGGTCATGCGATTCGAAACCCCGGCTTACGAGTAATTTACAACTCAAATCCGACGCCTTAATCATACGGCCAATTTTAAATAGCGAATATACTGTGATAATTTTAAAACGTTATCGGCGGCTATAACGTCTAGAACGTTCTACTTTCTTTTAGGAAAGAACGATACATTTAAAGCAAGTGACGTCATGCTGTGTTAATACTACATATATAATGCTCTACTTTTTCGAGGATCCACAATACCTAAAAACAAAATGGATTAGTAGATGAACGCTGAAAGATAATTCAACATATATATATATATATATATATATATATATATATATATATATATATATATATATATATACTACTACTAATACATTTTGTTTTTATTATATACAATAATATATGTTTCAAAAGCTTCCTTCTTGGGTGTTTTTCGCCTTTATTTTTCTGTAATAGCCCGAATTATATAACATTAAATACAAATTTAACGAAACGAAACTCGTCTTTTTCCTCTTCAGATCTTCCAGCAATATCGCTTTATCTACATGTTGGTTCCACTTCCGTTCCTTTGTATTTAACAATTCTTCTCATAAGATGGATGCTGCATTTAACTTTCTATTTAGTTTACATGTTCATGTTTTTTTCGTCTGTTTTAGAATTCATACTACAAAAAATGTGTTCCTCTCTCAGTGCTTATCTATTTCGATGGCGCTTGCCATTTTTATATTCATCGTGAATTATTCCGACTTTTCCATCGTAAACGTTATGTGCATTCTACCTTACACAAACACATAATAAACAAACAGGAGGAGTTCACACAAAATAACTAGGTTTTATTACTTTGATAGATTCTAAATAAAATATTCGTACGAAAACTTACAGAATGTAATCTATACACGTTTGCCTCTAGGTGAATTATCTCCTTTGTTCGTTGCTATGTTAAGACGTCTTATTACAAAATATCGGTGTTAAAATAAGTAGAAGGGGTCGTATTTATTTAATAACAACTGTGATAACAATGCTTTTAATATTATGAATGCATATGCGTATGTTCTGGAATTTGCTATGGGGTCATTAAGTGCATATTAAAAGAAAACTGTATTTGTCTGGGAAACGATGAACGGAATATGTAATTATGAAAAAAAAAGTCTCGGAGATGAGAACAATAAAAAGGAAAACGATACATTCGGCCTTTATATTGCGATACGAATCTGTAGATATTAATTCTAAAGGGACGTGTACTGGAAATGAAAAAAAATAAATCGTGAAGTACGAGAGAATTAAAAAAAATGAACATAGCATATACAAGAAAATGTAGGAGGGGTAGAAAGTAGAAAAGAAATTAACAGAGAAAACATAGAAATTGAAAAACAGCTTATAGATCATTCTAATACTACTGCTACTACTACTACAACTACAACTAATAATAATAATAGTAATAATAATAGTAATTATAATAGTAATACTAATAGCAATAATCATAATAATAGTAATAATAATAGTAATAATAGAGACACGACAAAGTCGCTGACGTACTACACTGAAATATATGCAAACTTTATAAATTAGACCACAATGATAAGTGGTATAAGCATAAGCCAGTAGTCGTACAGGACAATGACAATGTATAACTTATTTGGGAGATGCGCATACAAACTGTTAAGGTTCTTGAACATTTCGTATCCGGCTAAATCTTTCTAAACAAAAACAAGAGAACCTGTTAAATCATTCATATCGCCTTCACCTTCGATACCAGAGTGCAGGAGAAAGAACACAAAAAATATCAATATCTAAAATTGGAATTAGTTATATTATAGAAATTTAAAGAAGTAAATGTGATTCCCGTTGTTATTGGAACGCTTGGAACCAGAACTAAAAGCTACTATTAATGGCTTTAAAAGATTGACGAGACAATTTATTTTCCAGTTATACAAACGGCTTGCCTTATAGGAACAGTAAAAGAGGTAAGGTTCACCTTGAATGTCTAAAGTTGATGGAATTGATGTGACGTTCAAAAAATAAACATCTAAATAAAAATATCTACAACTGTACACTACTATGATGATGATGATGATGATGATTATTATTATAACAACAACAACAACAACACCACCAACAACAACAACACCAACACCAACACAAACACCAACACCAACACCACCACCACCAACAACAATAATAATAATAATAATAATAATAATAATAATAATAATAATAATAATAATAATAATAATAATAATTATAGAATAAGAGTAGATTTGATTAACTACCATCGCTCTTTCTCCAAAACTCGCCATGCACTGCGTAAATTTGAGTTCAATTTACGAGTATTCGAAAAAATCTAACTGCTTTTTCCCTCTGATCAATGACATTTTTTTGTTAACAACACCAATATTACATTCTCAAACTAATCTACAAAAATAAAACACGCTTAACGCTATATTTATAAAAAAACTCAAAAAACTACTTTGGATAATATTACGTATGAAACGAGAACACATTCATAAATGGTTAACGCAAATTGTACACGTTCTTCTCGGACGACACCGCGTGTTGAATTTTTCATAATTAAAAGATTATGGGGATTTAGCGGATGAAAAAAAATGTTTGCCACGAGACTAGTTTCGCCCACACTTTACAAGACTGATATCGTGGGATTTTAAAAGTTTTTTTTAATCCCACGATATCAGTCTAGTCGACTGGCAACATTTTTTTCTCATCCCCTAAATCTTTTAATTATGAAAAATTCAACACGTCTTCCCTTCATTTTTGCATTAATATATATACATATATATATATATATATATATATATATATATATATATATATATATATATATATATATATATAATGGAACAATTTCGAAGCTCTGTCAGACTTTCAATCTGCCACGTTGAAGTTTCATATAGAATTCCTATAGTTTAAAGCTTAGAAGGAATTGATACAACTAAAGTATGGCCCTTTCTTAATATATCCGATGCTCAATATAACCTCGTCTTTGTAAAACTCAATACACAGGATTTAATCGGTTTGTTCTGCTTATAAGCTGCCATTCCCTTTCCGATCGACATCGTTTTCATATTGATTTATTCTGTAAATAAGAGATATACAATATCCATTTCCTTATAAATTGTTTTCCTGGAGATTTCGATTGAATCACTCAGTTGGGTTTCAATAACAAATAATAAAAGAAAGAAATGTGGCGTTCAATAAACCGAAAATCTCACCGTAACATTTTTTCGCTTTCTCTTATGTCTTCAACGTATTTGTTTCATTTCTTCCGCTCTAATTATTTCTGTTTTTTCCTCATTTTTATTTTTTAACAATAGTGTTCTTTCTGTCATTCAATTTTTTTTCGTTTGGATTATTTTTTTTTGTTCTATTTTTCGCTTGGTTTCGTTTTAACTTTGATTAATTCTTTCAACATTGCTCTGCTTTTTGAGATATGTTTTCATCTCAGAAAATAAACCGGAATCGAAATTGTTGTTGCATGTTGCATAGTGATAACTGGTTATAAATAATGACAAGAATGAAAATAACGTAAAATGTATTACTTTTGTTAAACCTAAGATGGATATACTACACTCATACATACATACATACATACATACATACATACACACTCGTATACACCTAACACCCCCACACACATATATACACACATATATATATATATATATATATATATATATATAGTGTTCTATAATTAACGTAACAAATTTATTAAGTAAATCAAATTATTCAAATCAAATTAAAATAAACAATTAAATACATCATTCTTATTAAAAAAATATCAAGAAGTAATTCAATATGACCTCATCGGCGTCATTAAGCCGCTGCAAACGCTTAGGATGGACTAAATACTAAAATTCAAACAATCAAGGTCTGGACATAATGGAAGCCATTCGTCAATTGGAAATGAACTCTGAAACATACTTGGCTAACCATTCTTACGTTTGTTAGGCACTGTGTGAGAGAGGTGAACCTTGTTGGAATAAAAAGCGTCGTTTTCTAAACTGCTTCTGTGCCCAGAGATGCAATGATGACTAATGATTGTTTGTACGATGATCCGCCTAGTTCAGGTTCAAACCTTCATATACAAAAATCAAAAGACTCGTTATAGTTTTGGATTCGGTGATCCAGACAATCATCGACACTGCACCTTGCTATTAAGTAACACTCCGCAAATCAACATCACCTGTACGAGACTAAATCCGATCATTTGGTATGTTAACATGCTATGAACGTCACATTTATTTTCATTATTAAAAACCAGCTTAGGAAGCGTGGCAGCTCTAATATATTTGTTTAACATAGTTTCCCCCAAACAAGGAAAGCAGCCACGGTAAGCGTAAGGGGCTACTGAAAAAAAGGGAGAAGGTTGGAGGGTCAACCGAAATTAGGATCTGCACAGCGAAATGTCGTTCACATTAGTTTTAAATTTCTCATGTCAGTACTGTCGGGGACACAGAGGGCAGGGAGGAAGTTCCAGAGGCCATCACCACGATGAAAGAAGCTATTTGAGTAGAAAGCTCTCTGGCATATGGGGCCCTCACAGTAAATTGATGGGATTTAGTTGATTGTCGAGTTGGTCTGGTGAATTCACGTCGAAGGGCACCAGAGTAGCCAATTCATCGGAGCATAATCCATTGAAGTATTTGTAAAACAAACACAACGATGCTACATTGCGGCTATGTGACAGGGACTGGAGCTTGGTTGACAGTGAAGGACCTATTAGGTTGGCGACTCTTTTTTGGACCTTGTCAAGGAGGGATAGACTAGTGGATGATGCACCAGCCCATATGTGGCTACAATACTCCATGCATAGGCGGATGGTGGCTTTGTAGAGATACAAGATGATGTGAGGTGTGAGGAGTTTACTAGCACGGTAGGCGGAGCCCACCTTCTTTGCGGCAGCCTTGGCAATGTCTTCAATGTATTTGTTCCAATTCATGTTACATGTGAAGGTAAGACTGAGAAGTTTTAATGATGAACTCTCGGGTAGGGTGTTATTTGCCATGACAATCCGTTGTTGGAGAGCTTTCTTGTAGTTATTGAAGGAAAAGAGTTTTGTCTTTGCGGCATTAAAAGTTGCCAACCATTTATGACCCCAATCCACTACTGGCTGGTGGTCATTTTCTAAGGATTCAGTGGATATGATCGCGTCTGTTTTGCCAACATGGGGAGAGTAAACCGTGGTGTTGTCAGCAAATAAACCAATCTCAGACACTATGTCCTCAATGAGATCGTTTATATAGATCATGAACAACAAAAGTCGAAGGATAGATCCATGGGGTACACCAGCATTTATGTCATGTTGCTTAAATGAACGGCCATCGAGGACAACATGGCTTTTCTTTTTGTTCGGAAGGATCTAATTATATTAAGTAATTGCCCAGTAATTGCGTATAAGTGTATTTTCAGGAGAAGCCCTTCATGTCATACCTTGTCAAAGGCTTCGGATATATACAGCGCTACTGTCCTGGCTTCTCCTGCCTTGTCGAGTGTATTATACATGCGTTCAGAAATGACCGTTAGGATGTCTGCAGTATATCGCACTTGTCTAAATCCATACTGGCGGTCAGAAAGCCGTGTAGCATTAACTAAGTGCCGCACTATCGCTTGATTGATTAAGGATTAAAAGATTTTTGCAAAGATCGGCAGTAGACTGATTAGGCGGTAGTTCAGAGGATCGGTGCTATTCCCAGAATCAATCTAATCTAATGAAAAGCTTTAACATTAAAAGCACTCTTTACTCCCTACATTGGACTATATTAAAAGGTCTAATTCCTACACTCCAGGATCCGCTTTCTGCCAACTATGTACACTATAAACATTTATGATAGCTACAGCATCTAATAGCTTAAATATTATTTACTCTAAAGATGAGCTGATCAGAAATTGCAGGCACAAACGAAAATTTAAATACATAAATTGTATTACCCCCTCTGACACCCCTCCTCCAAGACAACAACCGTCTTTCTAGCATCTGACACATTTTTTTAATTCTATAATTCGTTAATTTGTTAATCTTTAATTCTTAACTTCTCCAACCTTACAAATAACCATCCCAATAACATAACGTATGCTCCCCAGTACACTTAATAACTATATTAACCCATAGCACTTATTGTAAATTGAGAACTAACATTACTCTTCCTACACCCTACCGATCCTTAACCACTCTAACTTCAACACCATAATTCCTACTTAACATTATAATTCATATTTCCTTTTCTTCATGATTTTTTAATTTTTTTATTTGCCAACCTTCGCACACACTCTTCCATTGCTTCTTATGCCTTTTATCTTCATCTCCCTTGTATCCATTCCATTGCCCCTGTATATGCTGCTCTCTACCGACACTTTCTTCCTTGTAGATTCCATTTATCTCACCTTTTAACTACGCTCCCTGGTTACTCCTTCAATGTGTCCATCTGCTTCCCTTTTAAAGCTATTTATAACTTCAACGCACAAGTAATGCATTTAAGTTTACATAATTCAACTCAACCCTACCCCATAATACTTATAATAGAAATCAATGTAATCATTGAGATGTTGCGATACCACTTTAAAACATTGAAACCTTATCAAATGTTAATGAAAATAGATACTAAATAACTTTGTAACTGTAAATACTGAAATCCCTGTATATATATATATATATATATATATATATATATATATATATATATATATATATGTACAGATCTTGAAACATTAAAAAATAATTAAATTTGTATGAAAACTACATTTCTGAAGTATTTATTATTTTGCCTGCTCCGAACAATTCACCACCAACTATATTTGTCCTTGCGTACATATTTTTTTTCAAATTGTTTATTTTATTACAATGCACAGAAAGGGGAGAACATTTATCTTGTTCTAACTCAATTCATCAGCTCAAAATTTTGCAATATTATAAAATTATTCAATAATTATAACAAAAATTAAATAGTAAAACCAAATCTCTCTCTCTCTCTCTCTCTCTCTCTCTATATATATATATATATATATATATATATATATATATATATATATATAATCTGTTGAACACTGTTCGGACGGCTTACTATGTTTTCCACTTTAAATGACATACATGTTGCCAATTCCTCGGCTGATCGCATAGCTTTTTAAGTATACCTATTGTCAAAGCGCTCATATATTAGTTAAAATGACTCGTGTATGATAATGCGAATCATGCAACCAGCTAAACAGTTTTTGTCCACACTGAAGATTTCATTAGAACGGTATCAGTCATACACTATCCACTATGACTATGCGATCATTAGGCCTACATACTCAGAACACAGAGCTGTAAAACCTGGCATGGTGATATAGGACACAAAAGAAAGAAAGTAGAAACCCTGGGTCAGTGTACCTAATGATGCTGGCTTAAACTGACTTAAAACTTAAAAGATTACGAAATACCAAGGGCTTATGTACGGCATGAAAAATAACTGGAATCTCTGGAAGATCTCCATCATTCCAGTAATTATATGAGCAACTTGACAAATGAAACATAATTTAAAAACTACTGACGAATATTCACGGTAAACTAAGTGCTAGAGAAATATAAACACTTGCACTTAAAGGGGCTATTAGAATCTAAAAAAGATCTCTCGGTTATAGTGTTTAAAATAATTTGTGAATATCTAGCATTTTCAATGAAAACAAAAAGATCAGAAAATGTAAAAAAATAAAGAGATAAAACGTATGCGTATTAGAATAATATTTAAAAAATATTTACTAATAAATAATTATATATATATATATATATGTATATATATATATATATATATATATATATATATATATATATATATATATATATATAAATTTGAAGACTTAGATAAATACCAATATAAGTCATTAATATCTTTTTCATTGTTATTCAATATTTTCCTTTGATCTTTAATTCTCGGGTTTTGTATCCTTCTTTAGATAGTTTGCTGTTTCATATCAGCAATAAAAATGATATTTAATTTTTTGAGTAAAGTTTTTCTTTCACACTTTGTGTTGTAGTGCCCGCTTGTAGTCATGGAACGCTATGCTTGAGATTGCCGTTAATTTAGATCTTTAATTATTGTGGAAAGAAACTATTATAAGGCATTAATAAAATGTAAATATTGGATTATTATTTTTTTATAATTTGATATTACATTTTCTTTCTTTAAATACGGTAGGTGTTTTATGATGGTTATGCATTTTTGTAACACGGTCCTATTTGTATTCAAGAACAGCAACGTTTGGCACCACTTTTATGTCCGCATATGAAGATTATAATGAGGATATAATTATAATAAACTTATGTCTAAAATACGTTTTGTCCAAATGACTTACATGATCTTTACTCTCGAAATTTACCCTTGTAGACTTAAGTATCTCAAAAAAAAAATTCAGAGAATCTTGTGTTATTCTTATCCAATTTTTATCTAATGATTATGCGTCAAATTTAAAACAAGACTGACATATTTGAATTTTCAAATTAGAGGCTGTGCCCATATTATGTCTCCTGAAACAACCAGGAAACCCTGTCAATACACTGACAATTGAGGAACGTTTGCAATTGAGATTTCCATGCATAGAGGAAAAAAGGTAAATCTGGCATAAAATTTAAGTGGTCTTTATTCGAAATATATTTTCTCGTCATAATTATAAAAAAGTTCATATCGTTTAGTAAGAGAGATCGAACTGTCATTCCTACTTATATCTACTTTGCTACGGGGATAGGAAGGAAGGGGCATTACCAGTCGCTATCACTCTTTTGAGAATTAAATTCCCATTTTTCTTTTTCTGAATTACATCTGCTGGTGCGTTTCGCATTATCTCTTCTCTTGTCTACAAAATTGGAACCTTTCAGTGTCGTCTTCAATTTCAGAAACCACCGGAAGTCGAAAAAAGCCATCTCTGGAGAGTTGGCGAACTACTGAAATTCCATGTTTGGCCAATAAATGTTGGATCAATTGGAGTGAATGAGCTAGGACGTTGTCGTGATGCAGTTTCCGGTTTTTCGCCGTCCACATGTGTGGTCTTTTGCGCTGAACTGCGTCCCTGAAACACCGGAAGATTAACTTGATAGTACTCCTTTGTCACTATTTTTCCTTTCGGTGCGTATTCGTGATGCACAATTCCACGGATATAAGATAAGACCTTGATTTTGCTTCGCACCTGTCGCCTTGGCCTTGGAGACTCGGGATGCTTCCATTGCGACGACCGTTTTTTTTGTTTCTGGGTCGTACCCGTACACCCATGACTCATCTACAGCTATCACTGTGTTCAAAAACTCAAGATCAGTGTTGGCTGTTTCCGGTTAAACGAAGATGTTCGATCAGCAAATTCCATACTATTTCAACAACAGCTGCACTCCGAGCAGTTTGGGGCCTGCCAGAAGGCTGGTCACTTTCCATTGATGTGCGGCTAATTTTGAATCGGTTGAAATACTCCTTAATTTGTGTTACACCCATCGCATCTTCTCGAAACACCTGCTGAAGCTTATGAATTGTTTTGCTTTAAGAATCACCAAGCTTTGCCAAAATTTGATTCAGTATCCCATGCTCAAAACGTTTAGTCATCTTGAGAGAATCGATAATTCGACGAACACGTTATGTAGCATCTCACTAAGCGACCGACAGGCAGCGACTAACGCGCAGGAAGGCGGTGATAAAATTCACACATGCGCATGAAGAGGTCTTTCTTTCGCTGTGTAGAGTGGAGCTGCCCTATCGTCTGTATTTCACACGGAGAAATAAAGATCGGATACTTTTTAGACAGTGTTCCTGTATAACGCTTCGTAATCCCAAGTAACTAACATCTGCCGCAATGTATATCTTCTCATTCGGACCATAAAGCCCGAGAAATAAGTAAGATGTTAATGTTAATTATTTTACATACCTAGAACGCTTGCAATAATGATACATTTCTAAGGTAAAATATTTATGTAGGTCTGGTTCGGTCTTTCTTTTCAAACCTTTTATCAATTATGTATGAATTATTTAATTTTTACTCAACTAAATTTGTATTTATAAATGCTTAAAGCCGTATTCTCTCACTTTTCCTAATACAATATTCTCATGTTAAGCTTCCTGTTTTTCTTTTATAATGTTTAGAAAAAATCATCAAGATATATTACTGTAATATCCAGGCCACTCAACATGGCGTCGATTATTTGCTGAAGTATTCCCGGCTCAACCGTCATCCAAAAGTCAGTCTATTTAACTACTAGACATCTATTTGTGCGTTTATTGTAAGCATTTTTCGAACAAAATCCTTTATTTAATCCACATGGGTTGATTGTTCACGTTCCGTCAGCCATGACCGCGTAGAATTGTTAATTAATTATTACACTATTTAAAGTTGAATTTATTGTTGATATAAGGTTGTTTACTCACGTACAATTATTCCATCAACAGAAAAAAAACAATAAGGCTTGAAACAATTGTCATAGAAAGAAAGAGAGAGTCAACAGATGACGATTAGAACGAAAGTGACGCCGCCGTTGTAAGTATTGTGTACATTGCTTGACCTATGAGTTTTTAAGATATGCGTCGGATATATAACATTTTTTGAAAGATTTGTTCTTTATTTACTTTTCGAAATGTATCTTAATGTCTGGGCAATGATGTGTAGTAAATTCGTAAACAATCGATTAGTCAAGCAAGTTAGATAATTGATACAAACTTGAATGGTGTTATTGATTTTTTACGCATAATTATAGGATTTGTCGAGGCCCTAAAATCTATTTTACTTACACTTAAATTTTTTAAAAGTGAACTTGTTTCGTGTACAAATATTTCCGTGCACTTTTTTTACTTTTCGGTTTTACAATCGGTCGGTCAAAATGTTTTTGACAAATTTTTTCGTTTGAATTAAGCAAATTCATAACTTTTCAATGTCTGGGAAATGAAATTGTCTGCACTGGTTGAGCCTCCCATTAAGCCAATACTAATATACTTTTTCGGTTGCTTGTATAAATATAATGACTCTAGAATCCTAGATGAATTCATGACAATTTCTTTTCAGTTAAACCTTTTTAAAGGATACATTTAAGGAAAATATTTTTGTACCGTTTACTCTGGATTCAATATTTAAGCAATTCTCTCGTTTTTATCCACGTTACTTTACTATGATCGTCATCCTGAGTTTAATTTAAATGAAATATTGATGCGTTATCTTTATAGAAGTAAATACAACTTTTTATATATATTTAGAAGTATTTTAACTTTCAAATTTATTTAGGGGTGTTATTTGTACAATGTCAGAACTCATGCTCCCTATTGTCACAATTATTTTAAGTAGACAATTTTATATAAGTTTATTAGCTCGCATCTAAGTTTAAATTCGAAAGAAACACGTTCTTCACTATGATACTTTGTCCAATTGAATTCATGTGTGAAATATCCTTCTTCAACTTTTGTAGTTTCGTAGCTAACATTTATTATTTATTGACATTCTTCAGCGATATATTGTAATGGCGGATTCTATCTTTTTCTTGTTTAGAGAGTAGAAGTGATCTTATTTTAGTGTCTTCCGCAGCTTTTGTCTTTGTATAAATTTCAGAAATTTAAACATATCAAAAGTGCCATCGCTATGTTTGAATGTATTACTTCCAAATGTACAATACTTATCGATTATTTACTATGTTTAAAACATTGCGAACGTGTGTTTAAAGGTGAATTTTTGTTTCGCCTTAAACTCTTCTAAAAAGAAAACTAGTTTCAAGACACGAAATATCTCCTTGTATTATTTAATTAGCATACATTTATGTTCAATGGCTCCGAATTATATTTCGTTTTACAACTGCTTTTAATTATTTCTGTGTATTTTTCAAAAGTCTTGTTTAAATGAAAACCGCTTCCCTATATCGTGCATACATTATCCTAGAAAGTTGATTAAAAAATATTAAGCAGGGTACTGATTAGTATTTTATTTACTTCCTCTGGAAGGTTAGACACAAGGTCAGGTGTGGGTTTTGATGAAAGTGTGTTAGTGAAACTGTCTGGATTTGAACCTTGCACATCCATGTCCGTAGTCCCCGTCGTTAACCGTGCCATCGAGGGTAATTATTAGTATACTGTTATTTTAATTTCAATTTATTTTCTGTAGGTTTGATCTTTTGTAGATTCAATTATAAAGTCTTTAAAAGGCGCTTTTAAAATCTATACAAGAATGTTAGAGACGTTGAAGTAAATTGATTGATGAAATCAGCAAAAAAGTTGGATGTAGTATTGCTGTTAATAGATAATGATGCTCTAAAATTCGTCAGTGCTATTTAAATTACCCATGGTCTTATTCAATGAATTTATTTGATTTATCATTCATTGATTTATTCATTAATTATGTATTTAGTTCTTAGCATTGTTTATTTAAATTTTTAATTAATAAATTTATTTATTCATATATTTTATACTATGAACTTCATTTAAATTTCGTATTTACTTTTTACTGTTAATTTTATTCTCATGTGTTTATTTGGGCCTTTTTCTCATTCCGTATTGAAGTTAAACACATATATGTTAATTTCAATTACGTCACTTCCTATCTGTTAATATTGTGTTTTGATACATTGTTTATTCTTTATGTTTTTTCTTTAAATTTTAAAATTACTAGTTATATTTTTTAACTTCATGTTTCTCTTAATAGATTTGTTATATTGTTAATTTATATCTTTTGTTTTTATCTAATATCTGCGATTGAAATTATATATTTTGTTTTTAAAATTGGCATCCATATTTAAGTATCCATTTTATCTCCTTACTTGTAAATTTTAGTGTTTCACTAATTTTTATGGAGTGTTTGTATTTTATGCACACATTGTGTACTATAAAAATATTCGACTGTTTAATTATACCTATTTTATTTTTTCAATTTTTCTAATGTTTTTTTTTTGTATTAAAATTTTAAAAAAATAATAAATGTTCCATAAGTTTCACAGGTTTCACGGACGTGTTAAATTCTTCTTCGACACATCCGCAGGTGTCAATAGCAAACAAACAAAAAAGCTGGGGAAATAAGAGAATTTTCAATAGACGGCGGCGAGACACGCGACGAGCGTTTTAAGCATTATTCCAGTAAATCGTTGACAATTAAAATTATGCAACGCTGGATAGCATAACAGAACAAAATCGTATTACGTTTAGCATTTTAAAATGTAATCACTGGTGTCGTATGTGATGTTGTTAATTTTAGGTTGTTGTGTTTTTATGTAGATAGCTTCCAATTCTCGTCACTTGTCAAAATATTTACTTATTAAAAACTGGTGCACCTTGCTAACAGTTTTCTCCTTGGAAGATTTTAATTGCGCTTTGATTTCAACCAATCCATAAAGCTTAGATGTCATGTTACACACTGGATATTCTATGAATAAATAAAAGTAATATGATCAATTGCAATAAATAATCATACGTTATCATAGATTGCGGTTACATGTTAAGGTGTTCTCATGTTAATGACAGGTATAAATGATGCATGTAGTGTTATTTAAATGTTTTATTACTCGATGTGCTTCATTTAATAACAATAAATGACATATTTCGTCTAGTCAATGCATTTCAAGAAATTAAAATACAAACAGTAGCTTCCGGTATTTTAATTTTTTTTTATATTGGTTTCGGAATGTATAATTAAAGGGTTATTAACTAAGATCTGTCTTAAATCAGAGGGAGGGCAGTTATGTTTTTGTAGATGTTGGTAAATTTAAATAGAGTTTACAAGATACATGGTTAAACGTTAGTGAAACCTATGAAACTTATGGAACATTCATGAATGTTTTTGATTTTAATACAAAAAGGGCCATCAGTAAAATTGAAAAATATAAAAAACGTATAATTAAACAGACGTATTCTGTTCTTTTCACAACGTTAGCATAAATGAGAAAATCCTGCCAAAAACACCCACACAATATACACATATATATATATATATATATATATATATATATATATATATACACATATGTACATATGTGTATATATATACATATATATATGTATATATATACATATATATATATATATATATATATATATATATATATATGTGTGTGTGTGTTTAAAAAGAGGTATCTCGATATGAACAGCAACAAACAAATGGATGCATAGCTGTCATTATATTGCCTTATTTATTTCTTATTTCTAAGCACTTCCACGAGAATAAGCGGGGGAAAAATGGTTATTATAGAAAATCGTATGGCGTCACACAGCGGACCGTAAAGAGCCGACTCTCAGAAGACACATTTACAATAAATGCACAAAAACACATCCTGAAACATTACTGAAATATTTATTTAAAAAAGAGCCGGATCAAGTTTCACCAAAAGCAAGAATAATATCAGACATATTGAATATTCTGTTCAATTTTGACAGTTTTGTTTACTTGTTCATAGTGTTGTTATTGTCTTCCCTGAGTGTTCAGGAAACAATGGATATCACCTGGAAGAGTACTTATGAAGCAAGAAATTAAGCTTCCGCAACTGCACTTGCCCTAATCAAGTATTTTCTTAAAGGTTAACCGCCAGAAAGAATTAAAAGAACGACCGAACGCGACATTGGGATAATCGTTAACTCACTTTCGTAATTTAGTAGACTACCTTCTCCTAGATTGGTTACCCTTCGAACACCTTGATAGCCTTTATTTATGTTACAATGTGCACACAGAATAAGGAGTAATCGATACACAACTTTTCTAAGCGTATCAGTACAGAGTGATATTTCAGACACCTTCAGTGCTGTCGAACGCTTCATATACCGAATGTAATTGTAAACATGTTGCCATCAGGTCTATATGTGGGTGCGCTATTAAATAATATACATTATAATTGTGTAAATAATTATATCTGAAAAACTACTATGTTTTCATGTGTACGCATATTTTTAAAACGGTGTATTAAAATGTTAGTGCATGTCAATGCCTTGAAAAATAATAACTAAGTTAATACGGAACCAACTCTGTTAACTGCGTTTAATTTTGACATTATTCTGAAAATAATTGATTTCAAACGTAAAAGTTTCAAATTAAATAAACAACTATATATCAAAGATAGTAAAAAGTAGACCTACGATTTACTTTTAGCAGCTTCGTAACTCTTTTATTTTGTCTTTGGTCCTCACATTCCATGAGCACTGTTAAAGACAAAGGGGGAATAATTGCTGTTTTTCGTATCAGAATATATAATCCAACACTTATCTCGTGTTTGTACTTAGAAGTAACATTTGTATATCCTTACATCAAGTGCTTTCATGACTTATCTAGAGTGATTTTCATAAAAATATATATGCATCATTCATGGAAAGAATAATATTTAACATCCTAGAATAAAAAGCTCATGCACACATATTAGTACTGAGTTACATTTTCTTTTTTAAATTGCAGTGTACACATTTTGATGCTATGACTGCATCATATCTAAAAAGGAAGTGCTGTAATAAGCAAGATACGTTATGCTGTTAACAATCAACATTACTGACTATGTCAAGGTGTAGTTGCTTATTTTAAAGTTTTACTATGTTATAAAGGCATGTTCCATATCTCAAAATATATACAAAACCATGGGTGAGACCCTGGCGAACACAATCTGACAGTAAGAGTGATAAGTTCAAGTTAGATATGCAAATTCTTTGAATAGAAGCCACACATCATTTGATTACTGCTACTTCGGCATTTTCAAAAAGGTTATAATAATACACCTAAACAACCTCTGTCATACCCAAATACGCCATCTTCCACGTTACTAGTAACACACTGTGAAAAAATATATGAGCTTGTATTTACTGCGCTGTCAATAATTGCTGTTCAATCTCTCACGTCGCCGAAATATAACGACGAATATTACCAGACTAAAATTCTTAAGCCATCCTATGCAGATTGCGATAAACATCTTTTGTTTATTATATTTCTGAATTTTTCATATGAAGAGTGATCATTTGCATAATTTTGGTTATTCGTACTAGATTTCTTATCTTGAGTGTTATCATCACAAAGTTTCGGTCGCTGTAACCTCCGGCCTTCTTCAGGTGTATCTCTTCGAACTCGGGAATATTTCTATTGAACTCGGGAATCTGGGCGGAATTTCGAACGGAACCTTTTAATTAATCCACGGGAGAAGCATGTCTTTGTTACGTCAGCCATGAGAGGGAGAGGTCTTCAGGAATTCGAAATTCGTTGTATTGTCCGCACCGAGGTTTGAACCTTTAACCTTTAGATGACTATTACTTGGAACTAAATTAAAATTAGCACTATATCCACTGCGCCACGGATCCTTGCGACCAATTCCTGAGTTCGACACAAATATTCCCGAGTTCGAAGAGATACACCTGAAAAAAATCGGAGGTTACAGCGGCCGAAACGTTGTAATGATAACACTTAAGATTAGAAATGTAGTTCGAATAACCTAAATTGTAGAAATGTTTTGTGTAGTCAGACTCAATTAAATGACTTAGTCAGGGATGTTTTGGGGGGTAAAAGCTGTCCTCATAATTACTGTTTTCTAGGTTACAAGAGAAACGATTACTGAAACCTAATACAAGTGTCTTCTTTTAAGTTACAAAGATAAGGAACTATAGACATATTTCCATTCATATGTTAACCATGTTAATTCTAATGATGTTTAAGTTTAAAACGGCCTACATATAAGTCAATTCATGACGAAGCATCTTATTGACATTTCTAAAAAAACCGTTAATATGTTTTATCTCATAATGGAAACAATTATTTTTTAGCCAAAATAAGACATTCTGTACAACATCTAGAAAAGTATTCTAACATCAAGATTTTTCTGGAGAGATTGGAATAATATGTCGGGAAAAGAGTAATTTATTTTAAAAATAATGTCTATTAGAGGTTATCTTAAACAGATGACCTTTCTTACTGGGTAAGTAGCATTTCAGTTTATGACTGCGTGACACGAAAATGGTAACCAAGAAACATGTGTGTGTTTGGTGATTGAAACATCATTAATGAAGTCGAGTTGATAGTAAAGATATCGTTTCACCCCATTGAGTATGAAACGTGGCGTAATGAAGCAAAGTATCAAAGCTCTTAATTACAGTAGAGATTTATGAAGCTAAATACGTTAGACTTGTCAAGCGCCTAGAATAATGCATGCATATTTGTTTGTGCATACAATTTCTAGAAACAGGAAAGCAGACGACTCTCAGTGTATTCCAATGAATATAATATAAAGTATACAATCACTTGTATGTTGAATAAGCATCTAAAACTATATAATTTACACATGGAATTGTATGATATATCCAGATACCTTTTATGATGTGAGTTAAGATGAATGTTTACGCTTCTATCAAATCATAAAAATAATGACAACGGTACCAGGTTGATAGGACAAAGACATCATAGCAGATCGTTGTGGAACTTGCTGGGAGTTCTAAAACAATGATATTCAGAGAATGGCAATCATGGCAAAGAGTATCTGCTGGAATAAATTGATCTCTTGTATATAAATTATCTTTACCACATATTAGTTATACATACTTTTGTATATTAAATTTACTCTAGTAACTCGTTCGTAACAACTAAATAATCATTTTGATGTTTGGTCTAACATATGTACAATCTACATATGCAACAAAAGATGATATAGCTTACAACGCGATGTAAAACGCGAGAATGATGTCTCAGTTGAGTAAGCCACCCAAATCTGTGTCACGTGCATTGGAATACCATGCATCATATATAATCCTGCTGATCCGGAGTTAAGTTAAAAATCTGGTGTCAGCGATTACCCTACGTATTCCTATATCTGGGAGTTTCCAATTTAAAAACATAAAGGCTGTGAGCTATGATTTTTGAAATAATTCGATTATCCTCGCCTTTGTATCGGAGCCAGGAAATATGACTGAGAGGCTTCCCCAATTCAAAGTGCTTGAAAGTACATCTAATAAACCCTGAATAAAGATAATTGTAATTAGAATGAAATTGTTTAATTTACATCTTTCTCTTCCCTGTTTTCATGGTAAAGGCGGTTATTCAAGCATTTAATACATTATCCTAATGTTCTTTCTAATAACACTGATTATTGTTTAAAAATCCCCCCAACTGGCGTTACTTAATTCTATCTCAAAATTAAAGTGTTTATCTATACAAGTATGCTAAAGCCGTATTTATGTGGACACTTTTTTAACATTTGAAGTCGACTTTATATCGTCTTTCGGCTTTTAAAACTTCATCTTTTTCTCACGTAAGCGACGTGTTTTATTTTTTCTCTTTACTAACATGCATTCTTATCAGGTAAGTAATTCAATACTAACTTTCGAAGCCATAGAAATATTTCTATTATTTAAGCAATTTGTATTTACCCATGTTAATGTTTCTTGTTTCATTGATGCTTGTGCTTTTTTTGTCTGAATGAAAAAGAATTTGCCGGATGTTATTAATACTAAAACTATGTGTGTAATGCAGA